>VUYV01000017.1:6606762-6911909 GCA_008711295.1 Anarhynchus alexandrinus | reverse complement strand
CCCCCCCCCCCCCCCCTTCTCTCGTCTCTTTTCCTCTGCCCTCTTCCCCCTGGACGAGAAGAAAACTCGATTGGATTTAATATATTTCCTTGAGGTCGGAAGAAACTCCTGCCTGCTGGATCTGGTTCAGACGCCCGGCAGACAAGGTAAATTAAATGGAGAAGGCTTGGGGAGCAGCAGCAGCGACAACAACAACAGAAAAATCCTTCCTCTGCTGAAGGGGGTGGGGAAAAAGGAAGGAGTTCACGCTTCATATTGATATCCTGTTTTTGGCCTTTATTTTTCTGTGTTTTCCGCCTTCCATAGTTCAGCTGTCCTTTGTGTTTCTCCCCCTCTCGCCGAAATGCCGTTTGTATGAACGTAGTTGCTGTTTTCATGGAGGCTGAGGAAAGAGTCTGGGGAGACCGAAAGTTTTTAAGCTCCTCAGACACAGAAGTTTCTTTGTTCGGTCGGAGAAGGTATTGAACTGAAACTGCTCAACTCCGTGACTCTGCTGCTTCAGCTCATTCCCTTCCAAAACGATTGCTAACCCTGCGAGTATAATCAACTTCTCGGGAAATAAGAAAGTCCTAAAGGAGGTAGTATGTTTTATTTAATCGAAAGATCTTGAGGCTTGGCGCTCCCTGTGTCTGCCTTTTCTTGTTTGTCTGTCACCTTGTTTTCTGGAGTATCGGTTAGTGTCTGGCCCGTCTTTTTCAAGATAGCTGTTAAATTTCTTTATAAAAATGTGCTCTCGTGTCCTCTGTAAATGCTGTCGCGGTTTTTCCCCTCGGCTGCTGCTGCCACCTCTCTTCCTCCCCTCCGCCCCCTCTCAGTCCTCAAGATGACGAGTTGGACTGCATATTTTTCAGCTTGTATAGGAGAGGTCTGTATTGCGTTCTGATCCTTGCACAAGTTTATCTCAAGAACCTCCGTTAAAAAAAAAAAAAAAAAGCTAGCTAGTGGTCTGACTTCTTAAACGTGTGTGCAGTCGAATCTCCGAGTTAACGTAGCCTTGTGTGGTTTTGATGACTGCTTTCTCCTATATCAGTTTTGAAAGAACTCCCGTTTAAAGCTGTTGGAGGGGAAACTAAATGCGAAGTTTTAGTGTAAGGTTTTGTACTGCTGATGCTTGTCAAGTTACACCAGCTAACTAGTTGCATGTAGTGAAAGCAATATTGCTCACCGCAGATTCATTTCACATGCCTCAAAGAGGCAATTATTGGTTAATTCTTTCAAGTAGGCAAGGAATTTCTCGTATTGTGAATGTTCAAAATGAGCTAGAAGCCATAGCTCTGTACTGTCTTATTTAAATTTTGGTTCCTGTTTGTCAAACTCAAAACCAGCAGGTTGGTCAGATGGGACGTGTGTGCTTCAGTGTGCGAAGTGTCTGAGATGTGCTGGTATTTGTGAGGCTTGGACAAAGTGATTTCTATGCAAAGTTTTTAACATTCCTACATATGTAGTTCTGTAACAGCATCAAGTAATGTAGTGTTTGAGGAAAAAGTTATTAATCCAACTCCATCTGTTTGATGTACTGTGAGGAAAAAATGTTAACATTTAACTGAGCTAAAGTGGCTTCTATGGTTGACAACAAGCAAGTGATTTGGCTTCCGATTTATCTACTTACCTTACCAGGCAGCAGTAAGGGTTCTTCTTAGGCGTCAGAAAGGGCTGAACAAAATAAATGGCAGTGAACTTCGGTTTCCTTATATGGCTGATGCTTGGCAGAAAAGCAATGAAGTCTAAATAGAGTAATCCTTTTACAAAGAACGATCGCTTTCCAAAGCAGTGTTTCAGTCGCAATAATGACTTGGGATTCTTGGGGGGTGGGGGTGGGGTGGGGAATTGTAGCAATGCGTGACAAATTTAGTTGTAAACCGCTATGTTCGTAATGGATGCGATTTTGTTTCTTTTCAGACCTTTTGTGTTTCTCATGATGCACTTGATATTTTTCAATGCCATGTAGAAGAATAGAACCTTGTCATGGAGCCACAACTTTCTACGCTAGTGTTTTGTCACCATGGTAGCTATGGATAAGGCCCTTTTTAATGATAAAAGTGTAATTCAGTACTGCTTACAGCTAATGGTCATATCATAGAATGCCATTCATGTCATTAACATAGTTTAGGAGTTATGAAAGAACGTATTCTTTCTTGAGATCAGCTGTCTCAACTAAAAATCAGTCTGACATCATTATTCATATTACGAATAAAATTACTTAAGTATACACATGGTAGCTCATGTTGCTTGAAACAACAGTGTCATAGGTACGTGTGGATGGCTTGGGGAAACATTCTTTTGACCTGGCAGTTCCTTGCTTATGAAGTGAATTAAGCTAAATAAACATTTGTAATTTTAAGTAGGTATGCTTGCAATCTAACAGCTAGAAGTTACAGCATATGGCATGCTACACAATATGATTGTCATTAGGATAATTATCATATAATAAAAATATGATTAGATTTGTCAGATGACTAAGCTGCCCAGTAGATAATGTTTGGTATAAATGTAGTGCTCTATAGGGTATCCGTTTGCACATCACATTTGTATAGAATTGATGAGGGGGCTCCGTGGAGAAAGTATTATTGATTGAAAGTTGCACGGTGTATTAAGCTGGTAGCTTAAGAAAACAGTCTTATGACTTGTCCTCAGTGGAATTTGTTCAGAGTCTGTAGTCTCAGCCATAAAGAGCCATGCTTGGAACATCAAAGCTCAGGAAAGGCTTGCACATATGTAACATACATTATACATAGCATGTTAGCAGTAGGTTCTAGAAATAGAAGGGGATGGGAGCAAATTCTTGAACTCAGCTTTCCTGTAGGGGTGTAATGAATCACCGGCTGTCTGCTTTGTTTTCTTATTTTGTTTTTGCCCTTCCTGCTCCCAAGCAAAAAGGAAAATCTTCTAGGGAAAATGTTATGTAAAGACCACATGGTTGATTTGTCATCTCTTCAGCAGATTCTCCCTATAGAATAACCTGATCTGCTGAAGGAGGGTCTGACATTTACTCCACACAGAGGAGTTACAAATTTAACCTTTTCCAAATGAGTAACTAATTGAGTTGATGGAAAAGCTACTGTTACGGATATGAAAATAGCAGACTGTATTCCTACATGAGCATGCAAATGTTGATGGTGA
The DNA here is from genome assembly GCA_008711295.1 of Anarhynchus alexandrinus. Lineage (NCBI taxonomy): Eukaryota > Metazoa > Chordata > Aves > Charadriiformes > Charadriidae > Anarhynchus > Anarhynchus alexandrinus. Next base: position 6,908,789 of record VUYV01000017.1, on the reverse strand, counting down.
CAGTTGATAATAGGTAGCCGAATGTGAATTATCTGGAAAATAAAGATTTAGAAACATTGCTATTTTACTTTGTCAACTTTTGAGTAAGTAAAACAATATGTCAGATGACACTTTTCACATCAGAATGAAAACATTGAAGGTAACATGTTTGTCAGTTTGCGTAGTAAACAGTCTGTACATAATTCCACCCCCTCCCCCCGCCCTCCCTCCACCTCCCCTCCCAGCCCCCGTTTAGAAAGTGCAGTGTTTGTGGTAACCTGTTACCTTGCTAGTTTATTGTCTTTGAAGTCCGATGCACACTTGTTGAGGTATAGGTTACATCTTCTACAACTTCTAAAAGTTTAACTGGTTTTGAGAGTTTTGCTTGACATTTTGAATGCATAGGGAATATCTTTTTGTTAGTGTTGTGGGTAACGTGAACAGTTCTGTGGCTACTCGCACAGCAGACTTCTGGTCCAGTTCTTACAAGAAGTACTTTTTTCGGTGGGGTGGGGGCTTGTCAAAGCTTCAAACATGGATTTCCCGCAGTTCTTACAGTTCTCTTTGTCTCTTGAGGAGCAACTGCACTGTGCCACTGCAGTTTCCAAGTGTGAAGGTGGCACGCAGGGCCCGCTGTATGAGCACAGCTGGCATGCTCGCTCCTGCTGAGTAAATATTGGTAAAAACTACTGAGCCTAAATAACACTGCCTAGTGTACTTCAGTAATAATTTAACTGTTAAGTAATTCTATTGAGTTTAGCCTTCATTTCTAATTAAGAATACAATGTTCAGGTATTGTCAGTAAAAACTTATAAAATGTTAAGATTTGAAAGTAAGGATGATGATTTAGGAGAGATTCATAAATCTCAAGTTCTGCCTAAGAAAAACGGAAAAAGTGAATATTGCTATGTTGGTATTGGTAGTATTTTTATTATGTAGTAGTCTTGGGATAATTCTGCTTTTTCTGCTGCTCTCTGTCATTAGTTACCAGTTCTTTTTAAGATACTTGTTTCTCTGATGCTTAAATTTCAATACGGGTATTTGGCTTATTACACTGTTTATTTTCACCTATACTTCCCCTGAAGGTGATACAGAAGCATGATGCTTCAACACTAAGTTGCACCTTCTACCTTTAAAAGTACGTAATGACTTTGCATAATTGAGAAATAAAGGTAAACAAACCTCTTCATTTGGTCTAAATGAAACCAAACTGAAGTGTACTTACACTGGAGAACATCAGCATTGTGACTAGCTTCCCTGGGGTAATTTAAGTTGAAAAGTAGATTAATTCTTTCTGTATCTGGAACTAATTTGTAGATACTTGATACTAAGTGATCATTATGCATAGGAACAAAAAGTGATGTTTAAGCAGAGTCTGAGAACCACGTGAATTATGTTGGCTGCTGTGGCTGTCCTGGAAGTTGTAATAATGTCAGAAGGTAACCAAGCCTTTGGAGATTCCTGCATTTGAAGGCTCAGTCTTGTTAGGTAACAAGTCTTGTATGCAACATTGATTAAGGAAGGCAGGGGAATGCTCTGTGCCTTCCTCTGTTCTGTATCCATCCAATGATACAATCTAGACCGTAAAGATTCCTTATGATAGTAATTTTTATCTTCTCACTTCTGTCCCCATAAGAGCAAAGCTACTAGAAAGATGGTAGGTGATTCCAAAATGCACAACTTTGTTCATAATTTCTCAATTTTAAAATATCCAATATTATACACTCTTGCATCATTTGTAAATAGAACTATGGTGTCTCACATTTCTGTTTCATGCTTTTGTATAACTGAATTCTGCAAGCATAAGGCTATATTATATATGCAAAGTAAAACAACTGCTAAAAGCAAACATTCTTTAAGATTCCCTTATTCAGATGGACATTGTGAGAATAGTAACTGGAAGAAACTGTAGATCAGTATCTTCAGAGTGATCAGTTTGGAATTCACTGGGTGCATGAGCTCCCTTTCTAAACAAAAAGTCTTCTAAGCACACTGAATTCTCCAAGTTTGTGCAATTCAGTATGTACAGTGCTGTGCTTCATGTCTTGTAGACCCCATTTTGAAGTTGTCTGGGGTGGAATGAGGAGAGATACAAAGATGTGGTCCAAGTAGTGAATGGTCTGACTATTCTGGACTATCACACGCTTCCAGTGGGAGAGACTGCAGCTATTTGAGTAGAATTTCCTTTCTGGGAACAAACAGGAAGGAAATACTTGTTTTAGGAGTGTTGAGTTTTGTGTTCTCTTGAAGTTAAAATTGCACTTCTGAAGTAGGTGGTTGGGGTATAGTCGTCTTCCTGTAAGCTTCTTAGTGCTCATTGGTTACTGCTTGTGTCAGTTGTCTGGGGCTAGCTTTAGGAGCGGAAGAAGCTCTGAAGCAGTTTGAAGTGTCAGTAAAAGTTACAAATACTTGAAATGAAGCACTTATAATTCAACTTTTAATTTGGAATAGGTGGTATCTCCTGAAGTAACCAGGGCCTTATTTTCCTTGGTGGGAAAGCTCCAGTGTCAAGAACTAAAGTCAAAATACTTGAAGTTTTGTTAGTATGCTGAAGGTAGTTACAGAAGGATGGTCTTGCTGTCTGAAGTACTGTGCTTTGAGGTTTATTGCTGCCTTTGCAGCCTTCCCATCGCTTTTCACCTCCACTTGGCATGAGGAGTTCCTGCAGCAGCTGCGTAGGGTGCTCTGTCTTCCCAGACAGTTCTGGAGGAAAAGTTTCATGTTCTTCCTCAGTCCTCTGTCCTATAACATGGTGCCTAAGTTTAGTATAGTTGCAGAAATTATTTCTTCAGCTTCCCTTGCCCTCCTTGTCCTTGGAGTTTTTCAGTACATATCTTCCAAACTTCCAACCCTTGTAAGAAGGAAAGGAGAGGACGTAGATGCTTCAAGCTACATCAGTACATCTGAGCAAACATCTGAAATGCAATGCCTGTGAATGTCAGTCACAGGTTCAGTCATCCAAAATGACTATGGATGCCATTTTAAGTGTTTGGATGGTGGAAAGTGTTTCTGGGCTTGTCTGGGAGACTTCTGGTAGGCTGCTAAGAAACTTTTTGATAACTGCTGCTTTTTCCCCAACATGTGACTGTAGTCATCCTGGCATTACTCTTCCTGAGGGGAGAAATTATAGTTTGGAAGATCAACCCAATTGTCAGCAATTTGATCAAATTACTGCAGGTCTTCTGTCTTTACTTACAGGTAACCCTGAGGATGGGATGGAGGTTTATATTTGAAACTGGATATTGGAGAACTCTTAAATAATGATACTAATGCAAATGACAGTTGTTTTTTTTTCTTCCTCTGTGGAAATGTTATGCTTAATAATCTGTAGGTGCTTATGCGTGCTTGTGGTTAAAACAAACAAAAAAGCTTGGCTGCAGAGGTATTTACGAGGTTGAGGCCTGTATTTTCAATAAAAGTAAACTGAAAGTATGGCAGCATAGCAGTCTTAATCTTTCATGACTTAAATATGTGTAAATACTCACTTTCCGTGCTCATGCTACTGAGTATAATATGCAGATGTTGAATTTACTTAGTTTCCACTTTGGCCAATGGGGTAGATATGTATACCTGAAGGAGAAGATGAAGGTGCAGACAGCTGTTGATGTGCACTGATAGCCTGCTGCTGGTACGTTTACTTGCTGTGGCAAATTAGCCTGTGGCAACCTGGAATGTCAGCTTGGTAGTTAGCTCCTTTTAGGAAAACATAGTAATTTTGGGTTACTTCTGGTCACATAATCATATGGAACGTTAACCCTGGAGCTGCGGGTCATTTAATTTCTGAGGTGCTCTATATTTTTGGTAGGGTTGGCAATAAAGTTCATCACTGAGGGAGAAAATTAAGAAAGTTCATGTCTTTCTGATTCATAGCTATGCAGCCTTTACATCATTTATTTCAGTTGTGCTTTAGTAAACTTATACAGGGTGATTTATTCTAAGTAATAGAGAATATTCATGAATTCTTTAGTAGATCTCCTTCTGGGAGGGATTACAGGCAGAGGGAATCAAGTGTAGAATGCTGGAAAATAACATTTGGAACAAACCTAGAATTTTACTTTAAGGTTGCTTTTGTTGGTTCACATATGGGTGTTGGAATATTATTAAAAACAAGGTAACTAAGTTGAGGACTCAACTCTAGGAAGAGGAGAAAAAGGTGGTTAAATTTGTGCTTTTCCATCCTTTCTGGCAGCGTGACAGGGAGAGGAAATAAACTGGAACTCTGAATTTGGCAAGCCATCTGGCTCTGATTCTGGTGGGTAAGATCAGAACATTGATATGGGGGAGGCAGAAACTATCAGAGCTTTACTATTTTACTATAATATTGTTTAACTATACTGCACCTTATTTGTGCCTTTTCTTTTAGGAGACTTTTTTTTCTGAACAACGTTTTGTTGGGGAGTGAGATTTCTGCGGCTGTTAGAAAACCCTGTTCTTCCAGTGCATTATTCTTAATCTAGACGTTAATCCTTTGGGTCCAGTACCAGAGATTTCATCTAAATAAATGAAAACATAAACAATACAAGTACTAGAAAAGCAAGATAGACTTAAAATAGATTTTAATAGACTTAGATGATAATAAGTTACTTTTCTGCTTGTATTTATCTGGGTATACTCTGTTTTTCAAGGAGCCCTTATTTTGTCTTGCTTTACTGAAGCAAAGCAGAAACGCTGAGGATCATGGCATTCCTGTGTGCTTTTTGCAATGCTGCTCTTACTAGAGAAAGACAGTGGAGCAGGCAAACATTTCTGTGGGATTTTCCTGTGGGAAATCTGTGGGATCTGTGGGAGAGGTATTGTCAAGATTTCAAGTGTCCTGTAGTCTTTCATTACATTGGTGTTACTGAATTGGTTTTGCAGCAGCAGCCTGTGATGCCTCAAGGGAAAGATTGTGGCCCTGTCAATGGAGCAGGTTAAAAGAAAGTGTTACGGGATGGGAGAGAAACATGTCTTTAATAAATAGTTTTTTCTCGTCCTCTTTCTTACTTCTCCCTTTACACAAAACAACTGATCAAGAACCAACAAATTGTTCCTTAAACTTTTAAGAGGTGCTTGCTTTCTCTTGGCTGTCACACTTACAAAATTTTGTGAATTTCCTACATTATGCTATTCAGTTCCATTTTCCTCTTTGGAGAAAAAGAGGCTGACGTGTTAATAGCAAATCAGTACGGCACTGTCCCACTTTTTTACTTCAGTAGTGCCAAAGTAGTATTGTTCCTCTTTTTTTTTCCCCTCTTGCTAGAAAGCACAAGATGTCAGAAGTTAAGTAACACTTTAAGCTGAGTTATTATTAAATCAACTTTGAATTCATTTTTGAGGCTATAATTTGCACTGTGATGGGAAGGAAGAATCTTAGTGAAAAACGCGTTTTTGACTTTAGCGAGTGAGTTATCTATGTTGATAACAGCACTTTTAAAAGAAACTGTACTTCAATATAATTGTCTAAATTCCAAGTAATTCTTAACATTTTTATTGTAAGCAGTAAGCCAACATTCTTCTGGATCTAAAGAGACAAAATACTTTGGAAACCATTCAAGAATAGCCTTCTGTTAATTTTGTTATAACAGTTGGTTATCTGATCTCCAAAATGCCTGTTGTAGTAAAATAAAAGTAACCTAACAGCTCTTCTTTTTTCTTTAGTCATCATCTGTTGGCTTAGAGTAACACAACACTAAGTAAAGAGGAAAATAATTTAGTACAAAAAATATTAGCTTAAATGCTTCATTACTGCGTTTGGAGTGAAAAGAGATTATAAGTTGGCAATTTTTTTATGCACGTTGTGAGAGCAAAGCTGAGTAAACAGAGGACAAGAATAATGGTACTTAGCCACATGGGAGATGTGAAGAGTCTTGTAGTTAGAACCACAGTTAATGCAAAGAAGAGTAATTCTTGTGCATCACAATTGTGATGCACTAATTGGAATGGATCAGGATTTATGTATCAGTTGTAAAATGAATGTAGAAGAAAACAATAGACAGAGGTACAGTTCAAGAATTCCTTTATTTCCCCATGACAGTAATTCTTAAAACTGCTGAGAATAATGTTGAACTAATATGTGTCGTAATTATTGTATAAGCTAGAGGGAGAAGATGCTTAGAATCTTGAAAAAAATATATTTTGGGGGGACTTTTGCTCTTTATAGAAATGGTGGGTACTCCTTATCATAGCAGTGAAAAAGGTGTATTAAAATAAAACTCTTTTCAAAGCTGCATTGTAGATAAAAGCTCACTGGTTTTAGTCCTCCATTTTATATTAAACAAATGTAAAAGCAAAACCAAACTGGCTTGTTGAGGTACGTAACACAAGACAGAGACAGAAGTGTTCTTTAAGGGGGGGGTATTCTAAAGTAAAATGGAAGTCCAGTTGTATATACTATTTCTTTATGTAGTGACTTTTGTTAGGGTACTGTGTAGCATTTTAAGTGTTGGGGTGCATCTTTGTGTGTTTTTTTGTTAGGATATAGATGTTTGAAATCTAACAATCCCAAAATGGGGAATGAATATGCATTTCCACATGCACTTTTTTTTTTTTTGAACTCTGGTCTTTGAATCTATTTCCACTTGTGTTCCTGTTACCACAGACTGAACCTGTCTACGTTTGGTGCAGCAGTTTTTCTGGGCAACTTGTCTATTTTATTAGCTAGAGGGTTTTGAGTGTGGGTTACTCCTCCTTCTACTGTGCACCCAACCTCTGGTTTCTTTGTATCTCAAAAGTCTCATATTGTTTTGGGCCTGCTATGTTCTTCTGACCTCTGTTGTTTGATCCATCCTAGTTTTAGCTGGGAATTCTGCTGATTACTTTTTTGGGGGGAGTGCATGTAAAGCAGGGCATCAGGGGCTGTTCTATTTTAATATATGTACCACACAATTTAGAAAGCAAAATAATTAGGTAACCAGGAATCTTCTGATAAGAAATAGTTCCTTTTTTTTTTCCCCTTTCTGTTTTCGTTTGTGCTGAAGTGTTATGTGTTGCAGATTTCCTGAATTTATCTGCAGGCAATTAGATGGAGAGTCTGGTTAATAGATGAGAACTTTTCTTGTATATTGAAATACTGCATATTTACAGCAGTGCAGCTTGCTTATTTAGAAAGCTTTGGTATCTGCTGCAGATGGCTGCACAGTCTAAGGAGTGGCTTCCTGGCTGCATTGTACATGAAGTGCCAAACACGACGAGAGCAGTTTTGTTCTGGAATGCCAAAATGCATTGAATCCGTTCAGGAAGCAACATATGTCAAATGAATAAAAATATCACACTCGTGAAACAGAATGTGGTAGTTATGTTTTTCAAATCTGGTTTCTTTCCTGATTTAAGGGGTTAAAAATGACTTCTTGTGTTGAGGATAGCATTAAATACTGATTGCTGACTTACACTTTCAGCATTTTCACTGCTGTTTTTTTCCCTGTACCCTTTTTTCCTTTTGATTAACATATGCCGTAGACAGAAACTGAAACAAGAGGCTATCAATAGGGGTGCTGTATAGGAAAAAGAGTATTATGTTTTCCTTCTTGGATATCTAGGCCTGTGTTGAATATACAGGTTTTTGTTGTTGTGGGGTTGGTTTTTTTTGTTTTTGTTTTTACGACTGGTAGCTTATGTGTTTCTTTACATCCCTGTCACAGTTGTACGTAATTGCTTGATACTGCAGGTAGAAAACCAGGGTTGACAAAAATAAAAATGATTGGGGAAGGATGTTGCTTCTGCCCAAACTCTTAATTCCAGTAACGTCTCAAGACAGGAAGTGGGAACATTTAGAGCTAATACCTCCAAATATCGCAGGATTTTATTATGATAAAGAAACAATCCCAGGGCAGAGCGTGTTTTGTTGCATATTACTTCCTTGTTTGCAAAGGAGGTGGTAGTCACTTTCATTCCTCCTGGTTGGAAGGCAAGGATATTAAAAATTGCATTGACAGAAAAATACATGTCTCTCTAGAAGCTGTGATTCCATCTGATCAGTTTCTAACTAATATTTTGCATAGATTTTTCTTATCTGAAATAATTTGAAAGCCTTGATTTTATTGCTGTCTTAAACCCAAAGGAATGAAGTATGTATCTTTAAAGCAATTTTGCCTGTCCTTTCTGAATGTTGTTTTTCTCTTGTTTGTTTTTTCTCTTCCCTCACTATGATTAGACATAGAGTTAAAAATTAACTTCAGTGAATTATATTACGTAAGGTTCTTATTGTTGTTCTGTCTTGTGTAAGAAGCAATAGGTCCCTGAAAGAGGAGAGAGTGAGGGCAAGTGTTTTCTTTTCATAGCTGTGGAAGCCATGGATTTATTTAAATCAAACATTTAATAAGAAGGTAGCTTCATCTGAAGCCTGGCTGTGGCAGAGGGCATAATTCCCATCACTTCTATGCTTTTTTAAAATGATATTAAGAGCTCAGTTGTGAAGCAGAGTTGAAAGCTTGGTATGTTCCTGTCTCCTGGACTGAAAGAGGAGATGCTGGTGTTACTTTTTCTGTTTTAAATTCTACCCTTCCCGCTCCCTGAAATTTTTAGCTGTCCCATGGTAATGATACCACCAACTAACGCTGTGCTTATCTGCTGAGGGATGAGGCGTACAGTCCAAAACAACCTCTGGAGTTGCTTGTTTGTGTCTAGGTCCACACCAGCTGGGTTCTCATGTGCTTTTGTATTTGTTCTGGCAGTCCACTTGTCTTCCCTGATTGTGATGTGTATTAGTTTCTCTGGTTTCAGCCTTCTTTGGGGTAATTATGAGAGAATCTATAGAAGACATGTTCAGGCATACAACAGCTTTCCTCCTTCTCAGCCTTTGTTCTTCTGTGAAGTGTGGTGTTTATCTTCATTCTTGTCACCAATTTTTTGTTTCGTGAACGAGTAATGGTCTTGCTAGCCAAAGGGAGGCCTGACCTGCTCAAGCACAATTCATTCCAATGTTTTTACTCATCTGCAGATATCAGTGGCTACAGCACTGTTCTGTAGCTATTGAATTGTAGGAAGTACCAGAAATAGAGCAAAGAAATGTTCTATCAGGTCTATGTTTTCCTTCTGTCCTTTTGTGTTTCTGCAATGTACTTCCAGTGCAGCATAGCAAGTATCTGTGGCTGTCCCCCTCCTCCACCCACCTCAGAGGTATCTGTTACTTCTCTAGAGTCTGGCCTGGTTTGCTGACATTTTCAGTGGGAAATACCAAGTCAAAAACTTATTCCCAGTTCAGCCCTCATCATCACTAGGAACAGGTATTCATTTTCAAACAAACTTTGAAATTAGTTCACACATCTGTGTTCAGATTGGACTTGCTACTATCATAGTGTTGATGCAGTTCCACAAAACCTAATTTGAACGCAAGGTTGGTTTTTTTTCTGTTCAGAACCTGTAAATGGTGGCAAATTGCAGTATATTTGCAACAGTTAAAATATGTTGTCTTTTCTCAGTGTTTGACCAACATAAACTCTCCTCAAAGCCCTTGCCATTTCTGGTTTTAATAAACATGTAAGGCTATGGAGTCTACTGATATTTTTCTTTTTTTCCCCCTGTTTTCTGAGTTCATTCCAAATTTTCTGCTAACATCTTTTTGTGCTGTTGACAGCATTGTAGAACCAAGCTTATGGATTTTCCCAGTATCTCTTTTGTTACCTCTCCATTAAACAAGTCTTGATTGTTTTGTTAAGGTACTTTGCAACTTAATTTTACTCTGTGATTTAATTAACCATGACATATAATTGATGTGACTTTTAAAAGCATATCGGCTGTTAATGCTTTGTTTCATCCTTGTGGTTTCTTTCTGAATGTGTCCCTTCTCCTTAGGCTCTCGAAGACATTGATAATGCTGACTTGGGAGCAGAGCAGAAGACAACACCATAGAAGATTATTTTTTTAAATTAAAAACAGTTGTTTCCATTTCTTCATATCAGGATTTACTGTTAAGTGTGCTTTTCAGGTGTATGACATGGGTGGCTCTTAGTTAATCAGTTAGTAGGAGGGGCAGTAGAAGAGGAATTTGGATGAGAAGCTTGTGTGCACTGCAGAGAGACTGGTTTCATCCATACCATTTATTAGACTTGCTTTACATCCAGACACCTGAAGGATAACAGAAGCTGTCTTATTATATGGACTTCATATGACAGAAATTATCTTTCCTGTTAAGATTCAAAGTAGGGTGCATTCTGCTCTAAGGAATGGACATCATCTGCTATAAAGTGGCAGCTTCTGATGCTATAGGAAGCTTGAGGTTCATCTTGTCTATCTTCAGTTACTTTTTAAGAGCATTGGGACGCATGAAAGATGCATCTAGATCAGTGGCACTGTTTTGTATTTCAGGTCTCAATTTTTCTTTTTATGCGTCTCTTCAGTATTCAGGGTTTGAATTACAGGTTTATATTAATTGAATATTTTTCTACTTTCTTTTTTAACGTTAATATTACAATTAGCCCCAACTGAACAACTGAAACCCTTTATCATCGGCAATTCTTGATAAGGCACCTTCTTGTGTTGGTCACTTTGGAATTTAAGAGGGGTTTTTCTTTGGTTAGAACAAAGCAAGTGTAAGTAAATTTTTGACTTGCCATGTTGGGGTTGACAGTCTGTTTTGTATACTTTGGTCTCCTTCCCTCAAGCCTTTTAGAAATGTAAAACATTGCTTTGTAGGCATGTAATTGATTTTTTTGTTGCAAAAAGATGTGCAGCACTTGCTGAGCAAGGGTGTCTTGCAGTTAAGACCACATCCTGTAAATATTTCTTTCAGTTATGAATTCAGAGTGTAGAACATGAACTGCTGACGTAGTCACTGCATGGACCATAACTAATTACTGACCTGACTGAGTGTCTTCACTTCTTCTTGGTTGCCTGCAGATATTTGGCATGGTTAATGTTTCTTTTTTTGAAATTATTTTCCACTGCCCCCTCACCAAACTTCTTGTCTTCACTGGTTGATTCTTTCAGAAAAAAAACCCACCAAAACTATGAATCCAAGGCAGACTAAATTATAAGATGTGACCCACATGAATGAGTTTTGCTACCGGCATGTGCTGTTGTGAGCATTAAAATATGCGTGCATATGATTTTTTGATGCATAAGAGAAAAATATCAGTAATAATGAAGTTATCACCTTTACTTTAAAGAAGTCTTAATTTAGAAAGCCTGTGACTGAATGTATAGTCTTACATTCTACTGCATCTCCTCTGACAGTAGGCAGTACGCTTCCTCTTTCCTTCCTGTGCGGGTCGTTTGCTTCGTATGTGAAGACTTGGTATTGAAGGTCAGTGAGTTGGTGAGCAAGCTGATCTAATTAGAAAAAAATTTCCCCTGATATCTTGCAGGGTTGGGCTTTTTGGGTCAGTTACTGATTGGACTCATGGTGTGGTTATGCAAACCCTAGATTTAATAAAAGGCAGGCGTGAGGGGAAAGTAAGGCTTACTTTTTCTTCAGCAGTCTCTCGTTTGAATTAAGCACAATGGGAATTGACTTGCCTTTTGATTTCCAGTTCCTGGTTAGGAATAGTATTTCACTTGATCACAGGAAATGTAAATGTTGCTCTTCATCATCACTGATTTGATCCTCAATAATCCTTCCATAAAAGTCAGAAGTGCAGTTAAAAACTGGGATACTTACCCAGTTATATCTCTTTTTGAGCATATTTAAAGTGTACCACCTTCTATCCTTCCTGCTTTTTTACCATATGCAGGTTGACTTTGGACAGTAGGCTGGGAATTTCATGCCTATGTGTAAAATGGTTTGTAATTGCTGCAGGGGTGGGAAATAACTAACTACAGTAAGAACTGAAATTGGAGAAGGAGAAGAAGCAAGGAAGTCCTTTTCTCCTGAAAGCTACCTTGTAGAGCGCTTGCTTTTGAGAATTCTGTACCTGTTCTCTTTAGTTCCTAGGGGTTTCTGGTGGCTTTATATTTTTCATTGTCTGGAGAGGTCTCTTGGTTGAAATGTGTAGGTCAACAGTATTTGAACAGGGGATGCTCTGCTTTCAAATTGGACCCCAAGGCTACTGTGAATGGAGAACTGACAAGTGATGGGCAGTCAGTATGATTAGGAAACAAATTCATATGTTAAGTATTATCACTGGTAGAATGATGGACTTGGAAATGTCTGCCACTTATAGTGTGGGATGCCACTACTGTATTTTACTTTTTCATCTCAGATGGGCACTGTAGAGCCACCTTCATTCATGGAGGGATTACAAGTGCAACATGATTTAGGGGGTAGGAGATGGAAGAATACAAGGCATTTAGCTTCATCATTCTAAAATCTTCTGGGAAATTTGCTGCCTGGGTGTGAAAGTGCTGTGTGACTGTAGTGTGGGGCCATGTGTAGTAGTCTCACTTGGCTGTCCTGCACTCATGAAGTGCAAGTAACAAAGCTTCTAATCTTTCCTCTCTCCCACAAGCGCCAAGCCCATACACTAGGGAGGAGGTGGCACTGATGGGCATAAGGTAAACAGATTTTTTCTGTGTTGGTACCAGCTTTTTAAGACTCTCTGATACTGTGCTTATCTCTGCTTCTCAGAAGAGATTATAGAGTCGAGTGATGTGGAAAAGCACTGGTGAGTTTTTGTCCCATTTCTAACATAAGGGGAAAAAGTACCCCAGTTCCTATTGGCTCAAAATTTGTTTCTTGATATCTGAGATCAAATTGTTGTTCCCTGCAATGCATTTCTTAGAGCTGCTTGGAGAAACACTTGAGTTGTTTTTCCTTCTTCAGTCATACCAGTGTTAGCAACAATTACTTATGCAAGAGAGCTTAGCTGGACATTGCCTGCTTACTGGAATAGTAATGTGTCAAATGGATAGTTTTGAAAACATCCTTAAGCAAATAAGCTATTTCTCACTAGTAGCTGTCTATTTGTATGTCCTGCTCTTTAATCTGCAAAATAACTGTGTATTTTCTGGTTGATTGGTAAGCATTTCTTGTAGCACATCAGAGGAAATAGTGATTGCTGGAAGATAATTTCTTTTCCTAGGGTACAAGATGGAAACAAAGCTCAGCAGAATATATTAAGTCCCAAATTATTTTGAATGTTATATTTGAGAACATAACTTACATGGTTTTCTTTCAAATTATGTAGTTCAAGGATTAATCTATGTAGGATTTGGAAACAGTGAATTCTTTCTTTAAGGTAATCTCTGAATGGTGATCCTTTGCATACATGAGAGGAACTACTGTGATGGTATTAAGTTCTCTGGGACTGAAATTTTTATCTTATGAAACCAAGATTTGGTTTCATAAGATAAAATGTGGTGCATTCTTTTTTTTTTCCTTCCCCCATCTCCCCAGATTCAAAATGTACTAGGATTTCTCTTAAAAAATACATTCACACTCTAGTTAGAAAGTAAAAAATGAAGTGTCTGTTGACCTTACAAATAAGCACAAAACAATTGTACATTTTTTTCATGTTTCCTTCGTGTGTCTACTTCCTTTGTTAGAGTTTATCTGTAATAAGAATCTAGAGCGTGGCAAATTGGAACCAACTCTGAACCTGAGGGCATGTGTATCTTTTTTTGGCATAAATTCATGTTTATATTCATCCCTCCCACTCTAAGTGAGTATGTGATTGAAATATTATGAACTACATTCACTTTTTCTGTTTTTAAAGTTATCTTTCTTCTGGATTTTTCCCACTTAAAACATGAAGTAGATTTCTTTTTTTTTTTGATGCTGTAGTCTTGTCTCTCTTGAGGAAGAGTCAGAGACTTTTGAGGGACTGAGTCTAGTTTCAGTGTGTCTGTTGTGTCTCAAAACACTGGGCAGAAAAGATTCATGAAAGATAACTGTGTGGATATTTTTACATTTATTCTTCTGTGTGATTAGAATACAAGTTTTACACTGCTTTTTAGGTATATGTGTATATATTTATATCTTGAAATAGGAGAGAAAAATGGGTATTTTAAGATACCTTCATTTTAAGATCCAAAGTAGAAGTTACTTTCTGCCTGCTAAGGTCATGCATTTTCTGCTATCCATGCTGATTCTTGGATATGAACTGAGTTTTGCATGATAAAATTATAGCCACTAGTGAAGCTGAGCTTAGTGAGGTTAACATACACTGCTGAAGAGGTTTCCCTTCCTCCCCACCCCTCAAGTCACTCATTTGGAGAAGAATTTGGGATCCAATGTCCAATTTATGTGTTTAGGTTGAGTAGCTGAACTGGTTTTTACACAACAGCAAGTACTTAAGTTCACAAAGTACCTGCAAGTTGATGCCCTCTCCCATCAATCGCCTAGCTTCCAGCAATCTGGAATTTCTATATAACCAAATTATCTATTAAGACTTTGAAGGATAGTAGTTGAGTACGTTTAAGCACTTTTTACTGATTTTTTTGAAAGTGAATAAATATGTCTCAAAACAACTTCTTGTAATATAGGCTAAGTAATTTACGTGTATTACCTGTAATTGTATGCATCCTATGTCCCACCTAAAGGAAAAAAAATCAGATATGCAGAGTATTTAGTTACTTTCAGAAAGTAATTGTGGAGAATGTTTGTTTTGTTTGTTCGGTTCATACCAAATTGCATTAATGTAGCTGCTAAATTAAGTTTTGTGTGTGCACTCCTAGTAATTGTGCTCATAAATTCTTAAGTTCGTGTTTTTCCCTTATTTTGGACTATGGATTCAGCTAAACTATGCTTAAAAGAAATGTAAATACCGTTTTTTACTTTGTCATGGTAGATGAAGAAAATGGAAAAGGAAGAATCCTGTACTAGTGAATGATTTTTTTTTTTCTGTTCCTTGTGAAAACAAAATGCTAGGTTTTATATGTAGAGCTACTGATGCCGCAGCATTAACGGATATCTCAAATAGTCTTTTTGACCCTATTAAAACTTGATTAATGGAATATTTCTAATGAATTTTTCTGCTTCAAGTGATCGTTTCCATTGCTCACTGCTATCAATAATTGCACCTACATTTCTAAGATAGTGGTGTGATAATGTTTCTTGGCTTTGTGTGGAATGAAATGAGAGTAGTGTCCATTATGATGTTCCATCTGATATCTTCCTCCAGTAGGTCCAGTCAAAGTGATAAATGGCCTTGGATTATAATGTAATATTACTAGTGATTTAACCATTGGCTCTAGGATACGTTCTTCCCAAGTGTGAAGTGTTTGATAGCAGCACTAATCCCACTTTCTTTTTTGCACTAGCTAAACAAAATTTCATATAGCTAGGCAGACCCTGATCTTTCATGTCGTAGAGCTATTGAAAAAAGGAACAACAGTAACAGAGGACTAGAAACACAGTATAATGAAAAAATTTTCTTCTGGTTTTTAATTCCCAACTTTTTTTGAAATGCAGCATGATGATTTTTACAAGTGTGGTAGTGGAATAAAATCCAAGTTGATTGTTCTTGTAATTCTCTTTACAGCCACAAAAATAGTTATTCTCTGTCAGATGTTGTCTGCAAGGGATGATTTTATGCATTCAACAGCACAAATCTGTCTAGTTCTGAAAAGTCCTATTTGTTCATAACTCTTCTGAAATGAGTTTATAACTCAAATGTAATATGGGTGCTCTTTCATACAGTGACCTGCCCATCAGGGGGTTGAGTTGGAATGGATTCTTGGTGTTATTTAGGCAGCATGTGTTTTAATTAAAAATTAGGAGTAAGTGATAATGGAAAAGCCAGAAGTAGACTGTAGCCTTAGTTCTACTTAATTTTTAAGTTACCATGTTGTGGGGAAAACTTGCATTAGGTGAAGAAGCACCAGAGCAAAAGATCTTTCTTCTTAAAATGTGTAAAAATGCTTATTTTCCTGCTTCTCTCCAGCCCTTAACTTTGGGGTCTAGCTTAACACTGAGCACTTATAGCATGTATGACAGGGTAGTCAATTTTTTATTAAAGAAATAAAGAAATCTTGAATTTTTGATTTAGTAACAAGAAGGTGGTTAATGGTCACAGAGAATATATTGCAGCTACCAGTGGAGTTAAGCTGATGTCTGTCTTTTGAACTTTTGTGATAGCATCTTATCTGTCAGTAGGGGGAGAGAAAAGAGGATGGAGGAGTGTTCCAGTCCTCTTTTCCAGTCCTTACATAATGCTTAGTCATCTTTTATGTATTGATCTGTGCAGTTGTCCATTGTTTATATGGCCCTACAGTTACTCTATTCTTTTTCTTGCTACTTGAGATATCGTGGAAGGGTTTGTGATTGAAGCAGTAATGGAGGGTACCGCAGAATTCAAGACTTGGTAGAGGTAGTCAGAATCTTGAACACACAATTTGGAGGAGTCAGCATGTTCAACAGTCCACTGTTTATCTATAGGGTTGCTGCTTAAGTCTCAAATTGAACTGAAAGTTTAACCTTCTGTGGAAGACTGCAAGACAAGGGATAGGGAAGTTATTCAGCTCTTCTTAGTTATGAGCCAAGAAAGCTGTTTCAATCTTTACATCATAGAGCAGCAGTTCCTAAATGGGGTGTGTATGAAGGGAGTTGCTGGCCGGATATAAACTTGATTAATACAATACTTATGTTAGTATTTTTAGTCATGCAAAAGTTTTGGCTGTAGGTGGGAAAGCAGTTGGAAAATTTCAGAAGGAAAGTTCTAGAGCCACCACTGTAAGGGACAGCAACCCAAATTTTTTATTCCTGAGCAAGCCAGGAAAATATCAGTACAGTCATCAGCCCTGGCATCCTTCGGAGTTTCTAGCTGTGCTGGCCACGGCAGCATGAGGGGCTGATACCAGTAGTGTTTTGGTAAAGGTAGCTGAGATCTGTTAAACCATTTTATTAGCATGGAGGTTTTAGGGTTTGTTAAATCTCACAGAGTGTTCTGTAAGTGGCAGGAACAGTTATTTTAATGACCGTTCTGTTGCTGCTCTTTGTCTTAGAAACTTTAGGAATCACGAAACTCAATTTTGTGACTGTGTATTGAATGCTTTATGAAAAGAGTATGCTAATCAGAATCTCATCTGAAGAATCTTTTTTTTTTTCCAGGAAAGATTCCAGTTATCGACTCAGAAACCTAGATGTATTAGGTGTATTTTATTGAGGGGGATGTATTTGCTGTTTTAAAAGCAGATGACAAAACCACTCTTCTGTAATTTATCATCCTCTCTTTCTTCCATATTTTGGCACCTTATTTGAACTGGCTCCAACAAACGTCGTCAAGGTGAGGCTATGGGTGTGTTCCATGTACATCTTACTGCATTATTCCGGCCTACTAGCCAGGAGCACGTAATAAAACTTTGTATCCTCAGCATGTAGAGTATGTGGCGCACACAAGCTCACCAGGCAGAGTAAGCTTCTTGGAAATAGTTCCAACTACTTGTAAGCAGCTCCCACCACTCTTGCCAATGGCTGTGGCTGCGGAATTTCAATAAAACCTCATGTTAAGCTAAATGAAAGGCAGCTGGCAGGTCCAATTAAAATAATTGCAGGGTTTTTTTAAGCTTCATCTGTTGCAAGGAGTTGTACTTCCCCATGAGGGTTGTGGGAGTATTTGTGACAGTGTGGGTGGTATAGACTCTCTTTCAGAGAATGTGCTTGAGACTCAGCAGAACAGCAGCACTTTAAGAGGAAGTCATCCAGTTGAGGTCCTGCATATAACTTCTCATTGGTTTTGGTTAAATTTTGTTAACCTGATATTGCATTAAAACTCTGTTCATACAAGTAAGAAAAAGGGAGCTGTTTTGAACTCAAGCTTGCTAGCAATGCATGTGTGTTGGTTTTGGCTGGCATAGAAGGAGGAGGTGATAATCAGTCCTACCTTTTTTGTGTTTTGGGACGCTGCTTTCTCTGTTTGCATCTGTGTTTGAGATTTGGCAGAAGACAAAAATGAGTAATTGTAGAACGGTGGTTGTGGTGGTAAGTTACATATTACCGCTTCTGTGTCTTCTGTGTTTAATTCTGGTGTAAAACAAAGTTAATGTGTGGATTTGAAACTGTTGTAGTTTTTGTGTAAGGCCCTTACACCCATCATCTTGAAAACACTTCTTAATTCTTTTTCACAGATCCATGTGGATGGTTTAATAAACTCTGTTCTGAGTCCTCGTGATTCTGTGGTCCAAGTTCACAAACTGATTCAGACTTCTATGGTGTGAATTGGCAGTGGTGGACTGATTCGGGTAGGTGACTGTCCAGATGTGTTGAAGGAGATAACGGGAAAGAAATGTTCTGGGTGCACTTACTGTTTCAGTTACTCTACAGTGTACTAATATCTTCTTTCACGTTCACATATAAGAATGGCAAACTTTTAACTGCTGCATTTGTATTACAGTAGCTTATAGGGAAGTTGTGTAAGAACTGTGAATTATGATTGCTTTCTGTCAAGAAGCGCTGGGGATAGTCACTGCAGTGGCATGCTCTGATGCACTTAGGTCACAGAATATGGTCTGTGTGTCTGTGGTTTCAACGTGTTGTTATGGCTCTGTATGAGCACTTGTATATAGGTAACCTGGCTTCCATGGCTTCTGCTATAATTTTCTACATTATTTATTTACTTTGAATGCTATATACTATATGCGAGGTAGTAACCCATTTTATGGTAATGTGTTCAGGTAGCTCTGTGCAAAAAATAAAAGCCATTTCAAACAAATACTTCTGCCCCAGGTAAGCTACCTTAAATGCTATTATACTGTCTAGAGAAAGGTTAATATGATTGGTTTGGTGTTTTTTTTTGTTGTTGTTTGTTTCTGGGGGGTGGCTTTAGTTTTTTTTTTTTTCCCAGTTGCAGGCATGTACTGTTTTGGTTCTGAATGCTTGTTACGTTGTTAGTGGTATATTTGTGGGGGGTGACAATGAAGTTTTTTTGTTTGTTTGTTTAAAATTGTTTTTAATCACATAATTCAACAGCAGATGCACGTAGCTCCTTGTAAAGAATTATAGGGACAATATAACCAGAAACATGTGGCTCTTTTTTTTTTTTTCTTTTGTAAGTCTATGCCTAATTGAAGTGCCACAAAAATCTTTAGTAGATTGCAGTATGTTTTGATCTTAATATACTGGAGTAGGATAGTAGTTGGGTAAGTTTGGTCTTAATATACTGTCTTAGTCTCAGTAAGGACCGATGGGCAAACACATTTTTCACTCTGCTCTCTCCATCTCTTGCTCTGGTTCAAGAATGTAGGTAGAATACACTAATCAATATTTGTAGGTACACACAGAAAATGTTTGACTTTTGAGAGGGGAAATATGTTAATAGCAAAAATACTGTTTTAAATGCTTAATAGTATTGTAGAAATGGTGTGCTTGGAAATGCAGGTGTCTTATGAAATTTAAATTAGGAACCATTGTGAAAAGATAATACAAGTGTTGGAACTTTTGCTTGAAAATGGGTTTGTGGGGAAAGAATGGGTTTTATTAAAAAAAGGTTAGTAAAGAAGAAAGGCAAGAATATTTATTTTGAAGAGCAGGTTTTATTTTTTTGGGGAGTAAAATCCTAATTACATTTATTAAAAGTACTTGATATTCTGTGTGAGGGCTTCAGAATTATTGTTTCTGTAGATCCTTGGTTACAGAGAATTGGATAAAGTGCCATTTTTCTCTATTAAACTTTTGAGATTTCTTTCACAGTTCTGACTACTGAGTGATACTGTGAAGAAATTGTCACAACAGAAGGAGTTTATCATGTGGATAGGCTGAGTCTTCTAATAAGCTATTACTGTCCTATTTACTTCCAAGCTAACAATAACGAAGCAGGGAGTTCAGGCAACAGTACACAGCTAGGATTTAGAAAGGGTCCTTTCCTTTGTTATGCTGTTCATATTGTTCAGTAACATTCTCTAATATGTATAAGAGAATAGGCTGATGTTTGAAAGTTGAGAATAATTTTATGTTGAAATAGAATCTTGTTTTATAATCCTAGCTTCATTGTGGATCTGCTTGTTCTGAGATTGAAGCGCTTATTGTTACTAAGATAATTCAAATGGAATGGTTAATCTAGAGTTTATTTTTTGTTGCTTTGCAGTAGTTTGCTCTTATTTTATGTCTAGTCCTTTTTTCACTCCTAACTGTTGGTTCATTAGCAGGCTTCATTAATCGGCCTTTGTTGGGGTAAGAAAATCTCTACTAGCTAAAAAGAACAGGATTGGGAAGCAAATGCTGGCTTTGCGATAGGCTTGTGGCTTCAGGCAGATCTTGAATAGTTGATTTGTAAAGCATGTTCTGATGAAGTATTTACTGTAGCTATCACAAGAGACCTAGTAAGTGTTTCTGATGTTTTGTGATCCTCTTGGATAGAGGCTTCCTGGTGCCAATTGAGTCTGTGTTCTCCAGCCTCTCAAATTTTTGTAATGAATAGGTTTCTGGAAGATGTGCCGTAGTTTGTCAAGCTGCTAAATCCACAGTGAGCACATTGCTAAATGCTTAGGTCAAACGTGGAGATAATGTGTCAATGTGTACTTACAGGTACTGAAATACACTGAAATGTGAAATACACTGTGAACACACAGACCATAAATGAGTTCTTACTTGTGTATAGGTGAAATACGTGAAAGAAACTTAAGACCAAATGTTAAATACTAAAATTTGTCAGATTTTTTTTTTAGACTTTTTGTAATCCTTACTCTAATAAGTGAATTTGGCAAGTCCCTGAAATCTTCGCTTGTACAGAGTGTTGCAGCTTCTTTTGCAATGGAGTGTATTTGGTCTTCTGACTATGCTTAAGGATGCAGTTTTGAAGCTGTGTGATTAGAGTTAGTTAAGGAAAATCCTATTTCATTGTCTTGCCATCGAGTCTTCCACCTGAATAAAGAAAACAGCGTTGGCTAAAGAGAGCCCCCTGTATCCCATCCCTTTGGTATTCTTGTGGCTCCTTTATTTCGATAGGTTTTGGACATGTTCCAAGTGTCTTATATAAGCTCTGGTTTGCACATTTTCTCTGTGAGCCCTCTTGACTTGCTGATTCATTTCTCCTTGTAGCAATAAATGCTGGCCCAAATCTCCCCCTTCCTAGTTCTATTGACAAGTTCTGGCTTGAAGTGCCTGCTCAAACGTATCTCAGGTGGTTCAGCCATGAAGGTTAATCCAGTCGGCACAAGATGTGTTTTATCTTGGCAATGCACTTTGGGAACTCATCATTCTGTCAGCCTGGTGTTCCCTGTAGTGCAGCAGAGGTAAGGATAAGTTGTGTCAGTAGGTGAAGTGATTCTCAGGCCCATGGGCATTTCAACATTAAAATATTTTCGACTGCTTTGCTAAATGTTATTTTAGTTTAAGGACTTACTAAGGACCGTAGTTAGTTTGTCACTTAAAATGTGTGCACTGCTAACAGAGTCTGTCTAAAACAAGATTAGGTTATCAGAGGGTTGGCTTGTGTGATAAGCTTCCTGGTTGTCACGTGGCCAGAATTGGATATTCTAAGGAAAACAATGTTCATCCTGACTGCATCTAGGCAAATGTGTTTAATTCAATGCAAAGACTAGGTATTGGGAAACTCCCTCTTGCATTGCATAAGCAGTTCTTGAATCCCATTTGTCAATTCAGCAACTAGCAAATAAAACACTTCTTATACAGTGCCACAAACGTGTGTGGTGGTTTCAGAGGAAAAGTATGCAGAGAATACTTATTTAAATAGCATGGCACATTCTGGCTTTCTCTTCCTCTTTCCTCTCTTCTCTTCTTTTCCAGCTACATTGTTCAGTGGAGATAGAATTAAGTGCTAACTAATTTATGCAAGCAAACTTCCTTTTGACAGTTGTCTTTGAAGGCCTTGGCCAATGCAGTTTGCTCGTTCAAGAATGTCGGTGCCTATTTCTTCAGTTAAGATATGGCTTCTGTGTCACTCACAGACCTCATTGGCTATTTCTTCCTTTTCTTTTGTTTGTTGTCCATGTTGTGTTGTCCCCCGTTGTGTACCCCCTCGGATTTTTTCTTAATGATGTAATTGTACCCATTATAATATGAAAGTGTGTGAAGAAATGGCGATGAAGCTGAAATGCCCAGTAAAATGCTTTACTTCCAATGATGTCTTAAGCAACTGTGGGGAGCTGTAATGGATGTGCCATAGTTGTTTTTTTCTGCCAAAATATTAGATATTGGAAATACCACTCATCAAGGACTGATGGATAATTCTAAGGGTCTTTATAAAGAAAGAATTGTTAGGTACTCAGTTTGGAAGAAAAAAAGAAAGCTTATTAGTATCACTGGTNCTCAGTTTGGAAGAAAAAAAGAAAGCTTATGGTTGATCTGTTTAGTATCACTGGCCCTTGGTAGGCAGAATGATGTGTTGGATGGTTAAAATAATTACAATTTAGGAAGGGCAAAATAAGGGGAAAAGGATAGTGCTATTTTGATTAAAATAGCTTTGCCCGTTTACCTATTTTTGATTTTTGAGAACTGAAAAAAAAAATATTACTTGTTGATTGGTATTCTCTCTGGTGAGTCGCAGCAGAAAAAGCTTGCTATGGATCATCAAATTGCAGTCACATACAGGATAACTAACTTCATAAGTACAGGAAACTTAATTTTTACATGCAGGTGGCCTTGTACTGCTAATACTAAAATGTACATTAAAAAAGATGATGGATGCAATATTTTTAGAAGTCAGTGTAGAAGGATTTGGAGTCGCACATTACGTTGAAAGGTGCCAAATAACCAATTGCATATTTAAAACTTCTTTGTGTTTGATAAAGTATAAATGACTATGAATTGATTTTGATTGTACGTAATAGATATAAAGTTTAATCATCAGCGTTTATTTGTTCCTTTTTAAAAAGATCACTTGGAAGCCATTCAGCCAAATTATCTGTATAGAAATTCCTTTTCTACTCCATTTTTAAAGGGAAATCAGTTAAAGGATGTTTTACTGGATACTTAGAAAACAACAAATCTAAAGCAGGGTAATGTTATAGTAGTGAGAAGTGTCCATCATTAATTAAATGAATGGAAAAATCTGTAGCAATGAGTTGTGGGTTAGAAGCTAAAGACTGCAGAAAGTGAGGGATGCAAGAAGTCCACCTAAAATATAATGGATGTTAATGTTAGGACCACTAAGGTGCTTGAGAATGTTTTTTATATACTTAACAGATATGTTTGATTTACTTGACAAAGTAGGAGACCTTCATAATTGAGAAAATAGAGAAGAACTCAATGATCAGACTGACTCCTTTGTAGGCTTGTTCAACAGACAAGTGGCTCACATTTTAAGTTTCTTGATCATTCAGGAAATTACTGGATTATAATCCTACAATTAATTTGGGTCAATCTGGTTTTAGGTTAGAGGATTCATATTTTACCCAATGTATCAAGTGAAATAATGTTTCTTATTCTTATGCTCCCTTCCTTTCCCCCTTGAACTAGTTGCATGTGTGAGAAAGGAGCACTGCTTATCTTTTGCTTGAGGGTATGAAACTGCTTGATCTGCCTGTCATTCTTGGCTAGATGAAGAAGCCTCTGTGGTCTTTGCTAGTACCAGGCTATGTAGAACGCAAGCCATTCTATTGCTCAATTTAGATGTTTGTGTGGCTGCTGATGGTCCTTCATTCCTTCTTCCAGACTTATTTTAAATCTCTATTCAGTTACAAATGTGTTCATTTATGTAGGAGCTGAAATAACTCCCCTGTAATCCAGAGGAAAAACACTCTGAAAGTTTGGACCTGCTTCAGCGGGTCTAGAGTAGGGCTGAGAAGATGATCAGGGGTCTGGAGCACCTCCCCTATGAGGACAGGCTGAGAGAGTTGGGATTGCTCAGCCTGGAGAAGAGAAGGCTCCAGGGAGACCTTGTAGCGACCTTCCAGTATTTAAAGGGGGCCTACAGGAGAGCTGGGGAGGGACTCTTTATCAGGGAGTGTAGTGATAGGACAAGGGGTAACGGTTTTAAATGGAAAGAGGATAGACGATATATTAGGAAGAAATTCTTTACTGTGAGGGTGGTGAGACACTGGAACAGGTTACCCAGAGAGGTTGTGGATGCCCCATCCCTGGAGGTGTTCAAGGCCAGGCTGGATGGGGCTTTGAGGAAGCTGGTCTAGTGGGAAGTGTCCCTGCCCATGGCAGGGGGGTTGGAACTAGATGATCTTTAAGGTCCCTTCCAAGCCAAACCATTCTGTGATTCTATGAAAGCATGAACGTAGTTTCTACAGCTGTAACTAAGCTAATCAGAGCACAAGGGGAAAAAAAAACCCACCTTCTTTCAGATAGCAAGGAAATTGCTTAACTACTGCCTCCTGGCATTGCTCTCACCACATACCGAGGTAGAATTGTGGGCTGATTCCCACAGTTCGTTCTTATCCCTGTTATATTGGAAGACAATCAGGACTTAGCGTATTTCTTCTCTTGAATTTTATGTTCTTATTTGTATTTTGCTTGTTACTATTTGGGACAATAAAGAAACAGCCCAAGCAGATATGTCTGCTCTAAATTTTCTAGTTAGAAAGCCTGAATGCTTCTACCAGCATAACTCTACTGGTTTTATTACGCATGTGTTGGTATAGATGTAAGATGTGTAATGCATTTTAATGTGTTTAACAGCAGGATGGGTAAAATAAATTTTTTTTCCCAAACAGTATGATCACCCTTTGTGATGTTGTAACCTAAAGGTGTTTTAGTAAACAAACTGGAATCACCTATCAAGATTCAACACCAGTGTGGGATAGACAAAATATCATATGTCTTCCAGGAGGAGAGGTTAAGGTGACCTAGATAGAGGAGCACGTGATAGTGGGGGGTGGTGCTGGGAGTTATTGGTTACCTTGATGAGCAATGATATTTGCACATCAGCAGCTGGCTAATGTCAGGATTGTTTTTTAAGCATTGTTGTGAAGGCGAGAGATAAGGAAGAAGATGAAGGAATTCATAGTGAATTTTATATCTCTGTGTGGGGATGCTTTCAAATGTTGTTTCAAAAAATTATGATGGTGGTAGAAGCTAACTTTGTTGACTGAATAGGAGTCTCCCTCTTGGTTTTTGGATGAGGAATTAGTTTGGAAATATAAGTGAAAATAAGCTGCTTATCTTTCTAATAGAAAAGGAGGAAAATAGGGGTACTTAAACCAGCAACACAGTCAAGCAGTGTCCTAGAAATGATTTTTGTAGTAAGTGGTACAAGTTTGTGTGGTTAAGGTTTTGGTTTGGGTGTTTGGGGTGGCGGGGTGGGGGAAGTGTGACTACAGGAAATCAAGGGAGAAATGACTGAGGGGAATTGTGGGTCAGAGTAATGGGCAGGATACTGGTGATTTCCACAGAAGTAATCAAAGCACACGATAAGAACAGTTGGTGGTGGTGGTTGAGATCAAGTTCTGGGTTTATATGCACTGAACTTAATTAGGCAATCCCCAGAGTTGCTTATCATCTGGAGCTTTCCTGTGAGATGGAATAGTGTCAGGGTTACTGTAGTGTTAGAAAGGTGGGGAAAGCAACTTGGGGTGGGAAAGAACACACCGAAAAAGACAAAGAAGCGGAAGAGTGCAGAGGAATGGACTAACTAACAGCAGAAAAAAGTCACAATGGAATGGATGAGTAGGCAAAAGAGATGGCTCTTTAGGGGCTCTCACCTTTATTGAGGACTATTTCATTGGAAGGATCACCTGTAGAGCAGTATCATGTCTCTGAGAAACCTTGGACTGATAGGAGACATTAGCAACCCAACCAAGTTTTTCCCCCCCCCCCTTTTTTATATGTATTTCCTTATTTTCCTTTTTATTCCCATCCCTCTTTTAAGACAGAATATTTTGACTAGGAGCAAAAGCTTCACTTTAGAATTTTGCTCGTTTTGAAGCACTCCAGCTATAGTTTTCTTTATATGTGCATTTAAAGCAAACAATAACTGATTGGAGATAGAGGTGTGGTTTCTGCAGAGAGTGACTACCCAGTCATTTTTACATCTAGCAAGATTTAAACTTAAGACTCATTAGTTTTAAACTAGTGAGTGTTAGATAAATTGGTTAAGCTCTGTCTCAGTGTTTGCTATTTTGGGCTTAGATACTGGCTGCCAGGTCTAATTGAAACTGTTGAGAATGTTTCTTTTTAACTGGAGTGCTAATAGCACTACTGCGATCTAACTGCTAGCGCTCGTTCTGGTCTCTATTTTTATAAATCATGCTGTTAGCATTTATTCTCAGCCCAGTCTCTTGTTGGCATGAACACCAGACAACTGTTAACTTCAAATGTGTTATTTTTCTAGATTTGTATAGTTTTATGGGAAAACTGGACTATGTGCATTGTCACAGAGCACATGCATTAAAACTGTTGAGTGATTTTATCCATGACATTATCTGTCTGTCTCAGTTCTGATCCCTTAATGGTATTAAAATAAAAGCTGGTATCTAGAATGGAATTAGTCCATTAATCTCAACACTGATCTTTACCACTGAGATTTTTCTGTACTCAAAAAAAATTTTAGTGCTTTTTCAGCTGTTAATGACAGTGACTGACATGTTAAAAGTCAACCTGTTGGAAAAGGTTGATTTTATTTTTTTTTTAGTTGCAGTGTCTGTTGCATAGAGCTGTCATCTAATGCAGTTTAATAAGTGTCAGTTTTTCTCTCTAAGACTTTAGAATTCAGTATTCTGCAGGTAAACAAGTAATTTGCTTTATTGCTATGAAAGCTTTAAATACAGACTTAATTTCTTTGTCCAGGTCTTATCTTGGCTTGTTGGAGAAGATCTGGAACATCCAGAGGAATTGATTTTTAGATTAGATTGAACAGATGTCAGGTTGTTTTTAGAGCTCACATCTGGTTGTTTCCTTCTTTACTCAGAAGTGAGAATGGAGCTGTATCAAAAAAACCCCCAAAACCTCCATTGTTTGGCTATCAGATCTAATAATGCATTTCACATATTACTGCAAGATACTGTGAATTGGAATGGGTAACTACAGTAAAAAGGATTTTGGAAGATGCATGAATATAATCTTCAAAATGCATTTTAGGGCATGCAGTTTGGTAGCACTTGTATCAATATGTGAAGGGCACATTCCTCCAGGCAGTGTGTTTCTCCAAGATGACACTTCAAAGAATAAGAAATTGGGAATGAGGAGAAACCTACTGGTGATTTGCTGACTATGCAAAAACAGCAGTTTCTGAATGTTATGCTTATGCTGTGTTAGTTTAGATTAAGTTTAATAAAAAGCCATTAAGAATTGAGGCAAAAAACCCCTCACTATAAGCTCATTATCAGATGGAACACAGCAAACTCTTATCCTGTTCTTCTCCAGACACTGCCATCTTCTACCCAGGGTTTTAAATTACTATTGTATTCTTGTTTTTTCAGGTTCAGAAGCTGTCTCTGCATTGGTTACTTCAAGTTCAATCTGCAGAAGGTTTTGGTTNAACATTTTCCAATCAGTTGAATTCAGCATATTAATTTCCATAATTTCTCTTTTGAACTGGGGATTAATTACCTTACAGTTCTGCGATTGCAAATGATAAAAATCTTTATTACCTTAATGGACTGTTTGCCTTTTAGCTCAGGTAGCTTGTGGTCCTGGATAGTTTTTGTGTGTTAGAAGAGGATTATTATCCTGTTAGGTAGTAAAAAAAACAGGGGGATTTTATAGCCTCATTCCATCCATAAAACAAATCACTTCTAGAACAGTATTTGAAGAATGTAAATTAGCTTGCAACAAGGGTTTGGGTACTTTGAATTATGTGGTTAAAAGTGACAATCTGCACCTTCATCATCGATTCTCAGGCAGGTAGTGAGGAGATCTGACAGCAAGCCAAGGCTTAGTGTTTAGAAATTGGCTCAAACCATGAGATTAAGCAGCAGCATTAGTCTTTTCAAGAGTAATGTGATAATGTCATGGAGAAACAGATCATACCTCAGTGGCAGATGGTACATGCCTGTGTGAAGTGTAATAGAGTAAAAATACGCTTTGGTTTGACATTGTGTATGTTTAGTCACAATCAGTAGCTATTGTGGTTAGTTATGAATTTAATATCGATTCAAACAGGAAGCTTCAACTTCCAGTAAGACACTTGTTCAGTTGTTCACATCTTACTAAAAAGTTTTAATACCAGACACCTGCCTTGAGAGTATATCCTTACATTAAATCAGTGTAGTTTTAAAAATTCACATCTCTGTGATTCTGCTTTGTTCCTGCTCCACTATCTAATTCCTGTTTTGAATACAGAAGTGTATTATTCCTCCTGGTGCCTTCCTTTGTTATTGTTTATAGAGAATACTGACGTTCAAGAATTCATCTTCATAATGTGCATAGGGGGTGAGTTAAGGATATACTGTTACGACAGTGAATTGATGTGCACAATAATTGGCAGTTGAAACTCTAAAAAGTATCTGACAGTTCTTTTTTTCTTTAAACCCAGTCAAACAAGCTATCACACCCTAGTATATTTCCATTACTTCCTATGTTAAGAGCGCAGCTGAGGTTAATTTCATTCATGGCTATGAATGTTTAGCGATTTCACAAGCAAGTTCTCAAATTGCTAATTGTATCTGTAATCAAACTGGTCAATGACATCTCCTAATTCAACTTTGTAAAGCAGTGAGGAACAAAATAAACGGAGAAGGAAGTAAAAGGTTCATAGTAGCAATTGTTAATTGTGAAGTTATGCCTGTACACATGTGGAGGGAAAATGACCTCTAAAAATAGATTTAAGTGTTGCTCAACTAGCACTGCTCACCTCTGCCCTGGAAGGAAAGGGAACTCAGGAATTTACATACTCTAACAATGACTTGGCTGGTAGAGTGATATCTATAATTAAGTATACAATTATAGCAACTGTTAGTTTCTGGTATTTTTAAAACAATTTTAATTTGAAATCTCCATTATGGTATAAAATTGTGTTTCTGAAATATGGGAAATGTAAAACATGAATCAAGTTCCTAATACCTATTTTATAACCTATTTCAGACAGTTTTTGCTATTTGGTTATTGGTTCTAACAGTTTAGTATTTTATGCATAATTTGATAAATTCAGATATAAAACCTCAGCTGGTTAGCTCAAACAGTGTTGCAGGATCTCCTGGACTAGCCTGTGGCAATAAAAGGCCACAGGCACAAGACAAATTCATGCATTTAGAGTGCCACAAACATTTGCAGATCTGTAAAATTTGCAGTCTGAATTCTATGCCTAGGTTTGTGCTACAGCATGTACCCACAGCCTTCTGTATTTTAATAATCTGAAACAGCTCTAGGATCCAATTTTGTGCATCAGCTGTGGCATAAGTGACAAAGTGTCTGCCTCATACAGGAGGTATATTGAGAGCACATCTGTCTGTGTAGGCTTCAAATTGAGAGAAATTTACCACCTTTAGTGTTCTTATTAATGGGGTATAAGTAATACGTTATTCATCTGGTGTGTTGGAAACCTGTACTTAAATGTTGTCCAAGAGGACTTGAATGTCAGGTCATTCATATTTTAGGACAGGAGTGCGCACTCTGTGACAATCTTGGAGTCATTTAGATGGATGACTCATTCTGGGACTTGTTTGATTTTAAGTTTCACAAGTTGCTATTGGAAAATTCAGTATACAATTAAATAGTGTGCCCAAAATCTTTGCCGAAGGTTCTTATTCCCTGTGCTTTCTCGTTCCCTCGTGCTTGGTAGTCATACTCACTTTGCTATCTAGATCACTTCTGTCTTCCTCATACTAAGTAGTTAACAGGTTATCTGTGTTAGTGAGTCAGCATCTACTTAATGCAATATTTAGCCAATCACTTCTTGCTCAGGGAAGTGTGGGTGTTGGGTGCCACCAGCAATTTATACACGCCCATGGTCCCTATAAGACATGGTGCCATATTTCTTAAGTACTGTGCAAATAAAATTAGATATGTCCCTCCCTAAAGTATTTCAATATCTAATAAAAGATGTGGGTGTGAAGAAGTAGAGGAGGGAAAAGGGCTTATGTGATGAATGGCAGTAGGGAAAAAGAGATTAGGGTCATGATAATAGCATCATACAAGTTAACCACCTATTTTGTTTAGATCAAATGTGTCCCTTCTAGAAACGGTGGTATACATTCTGGTGTAGTTTAGTGTGTGTGTATGACTCAGTTTCATGTTTTTAATTACAAACCTTACTACTGATGAAATTGGTATATTATGTTTCTCAAGTATTCTTATTCTTAGTCATTTGTTTCCCAAATTTTCCACATTCCTCTTCTTTCCCATCATCAGTATAGTCTCTCTTGTGCTGCTGTGAAAGAAGGCTGAGGTCTGAGCACATTTGCTGTGGCTAACAATAATAGACCTGAAAGAGCTCAGACCATTTGGAGATGT
Source organism: Anarhynchus alexandrinus (assembly GCA_008711295.1). Taxonomy (NCBI): domain Eukaryota; kingdom Metazoa; phylum Chordata; class Aves; order Charadriiformes; family Charadriidae; genus Anarhynchus; species Anarhynchus alexandrinus. The sequence goes on along the minus strand of VUYV01000017.1, from coordinate 6,878,728 downwards.
CACTGTGTAGGATCCATGTGCTAATGGGAAACTTAAGAATGGAAGGGGAAAAAAGGGTCAAAAGGAACAGGGTCGCATAGGAGCAAAAGGTGAGGGCACCAGATCTAAATCGTTTTCTCATGGATTTGCAACCTCTCTTTTTATCCCGAGTGCTCATGTCACATTATTTGTGGTGCTAATTGGCTGCCTGACGTGACGTAGGTATATCCAGTCTTCTCTAAAGTTGTTGTCAATCCTGTAGCAACAGTGGAAATCTTTGAAATGGCTGAAGCTTGGGTGAGAGTTGTCATAACTTACAAAGAATGGGGCTTTTTTGCTTTTTCTTTTTAATATCTAGATTGACTCCAGTTGGATTCTTTGTGTTACCACTAACAACAAAGCTTCCTCAGGCTTAACTAGACCTTGGTGGCTAGCTTGGCACAGCTACTCACTTGTAGTCAGTGAGTTAGCATAAATGTCACTTAGAGAAAAGTAGCTTGGTAAAGAATTGTGACAGTGCATGGGATGCGCACTGTTGCTCTTCTGAGACCTGCTGGTTTAGTGGTCCCTAGGCATGGTCTGTGAGGTCAAGGTAAGTGGCCCAGGAAGCCGTGGCTCCTTGATCGAAGATCTCGAGTAGTTTTCTGTTGTGCGTGGTTTATTTCTTGTTTTTTGAAGTTCGGGTACTGCTGTGTTGTGTACTTCAGAGACAAGAAACAAACTGATGTGAAAATAGATCACTAAACCTGTTTTGAGTAAAATAAAGCCTATACTAAATGAATGCAGTGTTTAAGGATGCCTGTTATATTAATATTTCAAGTGCTTGGTTTTAAAGCCTTTCTAAAATTCTTAATTTTTAGCATTAAGTTTGGAGTATAAAATCAGTGTCATGTCTCTATTTTCTACTTTTTCATTCCTGGCGTGGTCTCTGGTTATTTGAGCTAATGCAATGGCATCACAGTAACACAGCCAGTAAACATCAGTAAAGCCTCAAGCAGAATTACTGGCAACAGTATATAGTAACAATTTAAACCTCCTCACATTTACTGTTCTGCAAAGCAACCTTGGTTTATAGATATTAACAATTTGTAAGTCTGTGAACACTGGATCTACTTCGGTGATTGTATTTGTTACCTCCTGAAAAGTAGAAATATTTTCCACTTAAATAGTGATTTCTCTAATTTTGTTTCTGTCCATTAATATAAGCCGTCTTGGTTCTGTAAAGGGATTTTCTTGATACTTTTATTTTCATGTTAGGAAAGGTTACTGGAATTACTGTGAGATGAAGTGTTGTATATAATGAATTCATGAATGATTGAATCAATGTGTGATTATTAGCTGCTTTAGTAAAACTTGGAAAAAGAGTATCTCAAATAGCAATTACATGGACTAGATGATTTTGCTAGAGTGGAGGCATGGAAGCATGTATCTCCGTGGTTCATGAAAAGCACTAAATCTTAACTTTCTCCCCTGGAAATGTTTCAAAATAAGCCAACTGACCTGCTTGCTTTTGTACATACTGACACTGACCCTAACTCAAAAGCAGCTTTTGACTTTGTTGGACCTCATGTTGAGGTTGGCCCTAATATGATAGTGTTGTTGGTGGGTTGGATCTGGAGAGGTCTCTTCCAACCTCCATCATTCTGCAATTCTAATTACTTTGGGGCAAACAGTAGAAAATAGTGCTGTATCTTGCTGCTTTTAGGGGGAGTATTGGGTTTAAGACTAATTAAAAGTTGCAATATGATTACTTACCAACAACAGGTAGGCTTTCTGATGGTGTTATAATTGTTTATGCTTAATAACAATGTTATATTTAATTCTTATTATAGAAGAACTCTTCAGAGCATTCATGCTGAGGCTTATGCTTTGAGAAACAGATATCTTGATTCATACATGATTCCTCACAGGTTTAGAAGTAGAGAAACTCCTCCCATTTGGTGCATGTGCTTTATAGTAGTTTTTCACTGGTGAGATCTAACTCAGACATATTGGTCATTTCTGCACTAATTGCACTACTATAAAGGGGGATTTTTGAACCCCAGGCAGTTTTTTTTAATTGAGGTATGTTTATTTTGTTGAAAAACCATTCTTTGCACTCAGAACGCTTACACAGTCAGAGTTTTGCAGCTATAGCCACACAAGTGAGAGAAATAATTTGGAAATAGTTTCTTTAAAAAAACTGAGGTCAAATTTGCAATCTTCATTTATGCCTTGGAGACCCTTCTTTGACTAGATTCCCCAAGCAAAAGAAATCAACAACAAAATTCAGCAGATCTGATTTATCTGCATGTGTGTAGGTATGAATGTGTTTCCTTAACTGTCTTGTCCAAAAGTGCTGTTACAGTACTGTAACTAAAGAACAAAGTTTGATTTTCCTAGCCTCTAGGCATTTCATTCAGTTTTAAGATAATTAGAAATAGCTCTAATAGAACTGTAGATACTCTGGCAAAACAATGAAACTCTTAATATTAAAATACAATCTGTATAGCAAGTTAGCCAGTCAGGGACCTATAATAGTGCCTTTTTCATTCCACTGTTGTTGATAAGCAGACCCATATCCCTTGGCAGAACACTTCTCAGCTGCGTGTCCCCTGCAGTATACCAACAGTGTTGCCAAACACAGGTTATTTTGGGGGATGCTGGAAGCAAATGTGAATCTTGGTGTGCTCACTGAGAATGCACCATCAGCTGTCCTCTTCCTGTGTGTAAGGATTCTGGTTGTCAACAGCTGTGACAGCATTGGTACTAGGAGGTAACAAATCCTCAAGTAGGTCAGTCTCATGCCGCTTAAAGCAATGTATCGTAATTAACATCTTAGATTCCTCCACCCAAGGCCAGTGGAAAGATAGTGCTGCTCCTGAAGCTTGTTAGGTTTTTGTCAGTGAGACAATCCATGCAGCAGGATCATTTCTTTGCTTCATTCTAAATGTCTGGCTTTGGTTCAGGCACTGAAGTAATGAGAAACGGTGAGACATGGTGACAGCATCTGCTTCCAGGAAAAACAAGATGCAGTCTTTCTTGAGAATGGTGTCTGAATCCTTTGTGTCTCCCTGGTCATCCCCTCTTGCCCTTCCCTGTTCCCCAGCGTGGGAATCCAAGATTAACTAAACTGTCTGTGGTCTACAGACCTTCATACTTTGTGCAAAACGTCTGTTTGATTCCAAAAGGTATGCTATCTAGAGATAAATATTTTGCCAGCTGTGTTTATCTTTTATTTCCTCAATCAAGATCATATGTTATTCTTTTTTTTTTAAATCTAGCTCATGTAAGGCATGCATTTCTCACCTGTGTAGCCGGTTGTTATTGAATAAGAATCTTGCCAGTAACCACTGACAGTAAAACTTGTTTATTATTGTTGTGTATGAAATGATTATGCGCATCTGTGTATACTCCCCTGATACTTAATAAAAATATTCTGGTTATGGGTATCCGTCTGCAGGTAAAACCTGCTTCATTGAGGATAGGGATACCAATTGTGCATACAGTGCACTTCTTTGGTCTGCTTCAGAACCTCTCATCTTCCTGGTCCCCGTTCCAAAATGAAAAAGATATAACTAATCTCATTGCCCTGAAATTGTTCTTGGTTTGCAAGATGGATTTTAATGCTTCAGTATGGGATCTCTTTCTGCTTAATGTGTCTCTCTGCTATGGGTAATCTTTATCAATCTAAAGTCTTTTTAGCTAAACGTATATTCTCACCGAATGCGAGTGGATGTTTAAAGGTCAAGCGTAGATAATCTGGCTTCTGCAATACTATCTGGGAATTATTTAAAGAAATAATTCACTGTTGTTACTGTTTTCACCATTTAAAATGGAGGGTGGTTGTCATGGGCCAAAGGCTGCCTGAACTGTCTCTGAAGCAAGCAAGTTTTAAGATACTTATTTCCAACCCTTACTTAAATGAGGAGCATGTTGTTCTTTCCCCCCTTCCCTTTCCCCCCTTCCCTTTCCCCCCTTCCCTTTCCCCCCCTTGAGAAAGTAAAAACTGCTCAGGGGTTATTCATTGTCATTGAGTGTGCTGAAGTATAACCCTGTTTCCTGATCTGTGGTGTGAAAGTTTGCCACTAGTGTTCTGGGTGCATCAATATCTGTTCAAAGGCCTCCAATAAGCAACTGAAAGAATGACAAGGATTTGAGGTGAAATGTATTTGTGTGAAAATTACAGTAAGAAAGATGTTTATGGAGTCCATTGCAGGCTGCACCAGAGCAGACCAGCAGTCCATCTGGCAAGAATTTTCTAGCAGCAGTTGGGTTCTACCCAAGGAAGGGTAAGAGCAGGACGAACACATATGATAGTTCCCCCAAGTACTCTCCCCATACTTTAAGCCGAGTTCTAGGGCTCTTCTGCTGCACTTCTTTGATTGGAGGAACTTGACACATACTGAGACTCAGTCTGATGTGTTTGATATCATGTGCTACCGTAGGGGTTAAATAAGATTTCATTAGGTATTTTTACCTTGAGGGTAATTTATCACTAGTCATCCAAAGCACCTGTTACCATTTCTGCAAAACAGGAAAGTGGTGATCTGAACTAGTCGAGGTCCAGGTGCATGGTTACCTTGGGCACTTCCAAATATCCTGGTCTGTTGTCTTTGGGAGATTATTGTGCTTTCCTGAAAACTGGACCTGGCGATGTGAACGTGTGGAAGCTGGGAGGGCTTCTGCAATTGAAGACTCATCAGTGCTTATAGCTGTAGCTACAGCATGCTCTTAGCTGTTCCCTTCTGATACAGGCTTAAGGTTATCTGACTCAATGTCACAGTTTCAAGTGCAGTTAAGGTAACATTAGTTGCAGTGATTCCATTGTTCTTGTCTGATTCTGTAACTGCTGTCTTTTGTTCAGTGTACAGCTGCTTAAATCTCTAAAGCAGAATCATCTGAAATACTCAGGTGGTGGTGTGAATTCCTCCCCCCATGCACACGCATCCCACTTGCTGTATTATCTGCTCTGGATGGTTGGGATTGGATGAGTTCCTCATGCTTGGTTTGGAAGTCTGCAAACAGTTCATGATTTGGTAATGGCTCCCTACCACTGGATTTTATTCTTCTGTGTATTTCAGCAGAGGCAGCCTAACAGGTGTCAGGAAATGATGCAAGAGTAATCCCTTTCTGTTTTTGTTTTTGTGATGATTATGCAGCTAGCTATTTCTTTGATCATTTTTCTGGTTTGAATGCCCTGCCTGCTAAGTCTTGACCTTATGCCTTTTTCTTTCCAGAGGCACAATCACCTGACTGTCCCACTGTCAGATCCAGCCCTGCACTGTTGTATTCTCTGGATTAATTCTGCTTATCCTAGCAGAGCTATTGCAAACTTGCATTTCTTCTGTTTGGGAGCTTGTGTACAGTGCCTGTGAATAGCTTTTGTAAAGATTAACTAGTTTTTCAGTAAGAGCAAAGCGCTATGGGAAAGGAAAGAAGCACGCAGCCATGCTAGTTTGACAGACTCTCTACTAAGAACCTGGGTTTCAGAATCCAGTTTGATCCTTGCTGTCTTTCTCGATCTTTTTAATTGTCTTCAGTGCTGCTCCTCTGTATTTCTGAAGCTGGCTAAACTGATAGAGTATTTTTTTCAGGAAGAAACTTGAAAGATTTGACGCTTTAGTATTACTTTTACTGGTATTACTTTTTCCCCTTGCTATTTGCATGTCCTGGTTGTCCTACTGAGAATAAATTAATGGATTCATGCAGTATAGTGCATTGGAGTCCATTTGGTACAAATGCAGAAGCTGGCACCAGTGACTCCTGAATGAGGAACAAGGACATGTAACGTGAAAGTTGGTTATAGCACAATCCTGCTGTGAAAATCGTGATTTCCTAAGGAGTTCATTGTTCTGTGATTGTACTGCTGCTTGCTTCTTACCCCAAACCAAGGAATTCTCATTCCTCCTAGAACTATTTTCTTGTTTTTAAATCTGTTTTAGGATTTTTTTGAGTACACATTTATGCTGATTTTATGATGGGCTGATGCTGCTTTTTATTGGAAAGAAACGAAACATAATTCCACTTATAGGTAAATCCTTTGAATGAAGCTACTACCTGTGCTTCCCACAATGTACTTTTTTTTTTTTTCTAGGTACTACAAATTTGACAGATTGTACTCTGCCTGACTCAGCTCGTTAACTGTTCTACGTGACCTCATAGAAACATAGAATGGTTTGGGTTGGAAGGGACCTTAAAGATCATCTAGTTCCACCCGCCCTGCCATGGGCAGGGACACTTCCCACTAGACCAGTTTCTTCAAAGCCCCATCCAACCTGGCCTTGAACACCTCCAGGGATGGGGCATCCACAGCCTCTCTGGGCAACCTGTTCCAGTGTCTCACCACCCTCACAATAAAGAATTTCTTCCTAATATATCATCTAAGTCTATCCTCTTTCCATTTAAAACCGTTACCCCTTGTCCTATCACTACACTCCCTGATAAAGAGTCCCTCCCCAGCTCTCCTGTAGGCCCCCTTTAAATACTGGAAGGTCGCTACAAGGTCTCCCTGGAGCCTTCTCTTCTCCAGGCTGAACAACCCCAACTCAGCCTGCCTTTACTGCAGAGCTGCTCCAGGCCCTGATCATTTTCATGGCCCTCCTCTGGACTTGCTCCAACACGTCCATGTCCTTCTTATGTTGGGGGCCCCAGATCTGGACACAGTACTCCAGGTGGGGTCTCACTAAAGCGGAGTAGAGGGGCAGAATCACCTCCCTCGCTCTGCTGGCCACACTGCTTTTGATGCAGCCCAGGATGCGGTTGGCTTTCTGGGCTGCGAGTGCATGTTTCTGGCTCCTGTTGAGCTTCTCATCAGCCAACACCCCCAAGTCCTTCTCCTGAGGGCTGCTCTCAATCCATCCTCCACCCAGCCTGTATTTGTGCTTGGGAATTGCTGTGACCCGTGTGCAGGACCTTGCATTTGGCCTTGTTGAATTTCATGAGGTTTGCACAGGCCCACCTCTCCAGCCTCTCCAGGCCTGTTCATGCTCAGTTAGATGATCCGTCTGACTGTAGTGACATTTAATCCCTCTGAAGATATGTTTTACTTCTTTCTTAGTTGGAAGTGAAATTTACCCTTTGTATAGGTCCAGCCACCAATTTTGAATGTGTTAGTTGAATGTGTTGAATGTTTTTGTTTGTTTATAATTGTTCTACTTCAGTGAAGATAGCGTCATTGATCTGATATGCCTTATTAAAGTTAATGATACAGAAGTGTGCTCTTCTTATGTTGTTAATTTCTGATTTATTTTTTCTTAACTTTGTTTAGAATTGTGTGCAAGAGATGTCTAATATAAGAGATTTAATAATTTAATACAGCGATTAAAATGGAGTAGAAATGAAACAACTTGGTAGGCAGAATGCTATAAAATCAAAGGATTAAAAGCAGTGTTTTTTACTATGTTACACAAACAAAATAATCTCTCCCAAAAGTATATATGTAATTTTTACTGTCTTGAAAGTCTTTCAAGTCCTCTGAAATCTTAAAGCTGCTGTTCACACACATGTACAACTTTTCTTTTTGAAAAACAAAACCAAAATTCTGAAAGCAAAACAAATAGCCAATACAATAAAATATCAGTTTGTTCTTATCTAGTAGGGATAGGGTTGACTAAAATGTTTGTACCTTTGTCTTAAACAGAATGTTGGCTTTGAAAGCTCAGGGAAGAAGCAGCAGGGAGAAAAAAGTTACACAGTGGTAAGTACGTCTGAACCAACTGCACAATATATTAAAATAGCAATCCTCTTCTTTATTCATATGTTGTAATAATCACCTCCATAGCACTTGAATTTTACTTTGCATCATTTCTCATGTTGTTCTGAATGAAAATTTTTAGTTATAAATATCTGTTGAAGAGCCAAGTGAATGATACATATTTACATGTAATTGTGTGCATATATAGAATGGGGGGTATATGGGAAACTAAGTTGCAGGAAAATATTTCTGTTCTAAAGCTCAATGTCCATTATTAAATATTTTAGCCTGTGCGGCTTTAGCACTTTATACTGCTTTTTTTAAGCAATTTTTTTTTTTTTAGTTCTTAGGAAAGATAAGCATATTTTTGAAAAACTTGGATAAAAGATGATTGAAAAAATGCTTTGAATGCTTGTTGGGCCTCTTACTGTCCTTTCTGGTTTGCTGATGCAAGCATGGCATCGTGTAATTTCTCTCTTACTGGTGTATTAACATTCTTTAGCTAGAGAGCATACTGAAGGACATGAAAAGTATTAAGAAGCCAAATAAAGTTCAATTTTCTGTTCAAAGCTCTATGGAAAAGCAACATGAATTCAGAATCAGCTTTTTTCTTTATTAAATGATGCCAGTGCAGATGGCACTAAGTTGCTTTTGCCTCATATTGTAAGGATTTCTAGAGGCAAGTATTTCTCATGAATAAAAAGAATGCCCAATAGAATATTTTGTTTTCAGAATTTCTCTATGAATTTCTGTGAAGGAGCCGTTATTGCTAAACCCCCCTGCCCCCTTCCCCCGTGAAACAAACCCCCAACATATGACAGCAGCTTCCATCTGCTCTGATTTTATTAATAGTGCTGCTCAGATTGTGGAAAAGCTAATAAATATTGACACTTCAGTGACTGGAATTTTGAGTTTTACTATAAAATATCAGTTTAAAACACACAAAATCTTCTGCATATTTTATCTGGCATTGCTACAAACAGCACATACTTAAGAAGATAGAAGCATGTGCACATGCTCACTTTTTCCAGCCTTTTGTGTAGTCTACAAGGCTGTAGGCTTTGTGTGCTTTGGCATTCTCTGCTGAGCTGAGAAACTGCTGTTGCTGCACTGCTTCAGCTGTGCTTACTGCTCCATAAGGTTTGTTGCTTCCTATGGACAAATGACTAGCATTGCCTCTTCCCTTCCGTCCCCCTATGCTGGTTCATCTCTTTTGACTGTGTTGTTATAACTGAAGGAATTAAGACAGTATCTTGTCCTTTCTGCTTGAATAGATGTTGACAGTATGTGATACACAGCATTTACTCACACCGTAGATCCAGACATAATCCCTCAAAGGACTAAACCCGAAGCATAAGCGGTTTAATATGGTTTTATACCTCTTCAGAAGCTTACCATCTCTTAGTCTGGTTGCTCTGTGTATTTAATTTTCATTGTTTTCTTTGTATAGAAAGTCAGGAACTTGTCCTGTTTGTTTCCATGGATCTTTTTTCACAGCAACAACGAAAGAAAGTGGAGTTATGTAATGTAGAAATTAGTGGATTCCAAAAGCAAAGCAGTTCTGAAGTAGCTTGGTACAGCTAGCTCTACCAAATAGCTGTGATTACTGGTTGTACATTAGCTGTGATTATTTCTACTGCATTTTTTTAATTTGGTTTGGTTTTTTGTTTTGTTTTGCCTTTTTTTTTTTTTAAAAAAAAAGGGGGGGGGTATGGTGGCTAGTGAGGGATGGAGTTCACTTTAGTATCCTATTGGGATAAATATTTCATGTTCCCAGCTATGTGTTAACTTGGAAGTGACAAACACGAAAACCCAAACATGTCAGCTCTATAATGTAAAGGAATTCTTTAGTCATTTGAAAACATCAGTGTTGAAATTCTGAAATATCAATGTTGTGGTTGTTAAAAAAGCTCTGTTTTTTGAATATTCCATGATGGTTTGAGGGGCTCCTACAGTTTCCTTCAAACTTCAGTTTTTCGTAGTAGATATTCTTGAATTTCTATGGCTTTTTTGTTTTGGGAAGGAGAAATGAGTGAGATTCAAGCACAGTGGTTTTAAAAATCAATTTATTCCTCTTAATGTTTTCTTAGTAACACTACAAATACTCAAAGAATATGCAATCAAGTCGAACATCAGAAATGAAGCTCAGATCTAATGCTAATCTCAGCAGCATTGTTAATGGTATACAATTAGAGACCATTCTTCAGATGGAATGTTATAGTGCCACTTACTTGGATAGTTTGGCTGTCCAGATGGAATTTAGTTTCTAGGGCTGCCTCAGAAAAAGAGCAAAAAGGAAATGTGTGAGAACTAAGTTGCAACTACCGGGGCTGCGGTTGTGTAGTGACATGGTGTGTGTGTGTGTTATTGTGTAGTTATTATGTAGTGTTAATATGAAAAGTCAATATAAATGTTAAAAAAAGCGCAAAAATTACAATTGTTTGGGTATCTGAACATTTAAAAATATATATTTTTTTAATCTAAACTTAATCTATAATTTTCGTCATCCTCTTTTTTTTGCTAAGGGTATTTCTGTAATGGGTTTTGCCTTAAATTACAGATCTGTATTCGTATACCTGTGCCTTACTGATGCCTTGGTCTAGGATTATAAGAATATGGAATATTACTGCATTTCAGTTAAAGGCTGTACTTGAAGTAGAATATTTTATTATGTAGGTATTTGCCAAGAGGTTTTTTTGCTTCTTTTCTCAGTTTAAAAAAAAATACTTTTTGTTGGTTTGTTTTTACAAAGTCAGTCTCTTGTCATTGTTAAGCTTTTGGCATGATAAGGCCAAGTACTGACTGCTTTGTTATATTGCTGCTTTTTTACAGTTACAGAAATGAATAGAAATAACTATTCCAACAGTTACAGAAATGAATAGAAATAAATATTCCAAAGATTTCTTTTGATATACTTACAGTGGGTTTTACTTGTCATAATAACTCTTCAGGTTTGTTTTAGCATAGTCAGTTTAGATAAATATCTACACTGGAAAATAACTGTTGCAACAAATACCTGGTTAGATACTCTCTAGTTTCAATAAAGCAGGAGAATGCAGTTGTTGACCCAAGAAAATGTTATTGGTACTGTCAACACTATTATAACTAAACAAAGAGATTTTATAAAATAGTTTAATCAAGAACTTCAGATCTTAACTGTGTAAAGGATTTCTGAATATTTTAAAGCAAAACAAAACAGAAATAGTAAATTGAAATCTGGTTAAATTTACTTCATCAAATACAAGAAACAGATAATTTAAGCAAATGTCTCCAAAATTCACACCTAGCATTGATCTTTTGGGAATTACCTGAAATTATCTTGCTGCCCAGGCCCTTCGAGGTGGGTGGGTGTTTCTGTTTCTTTGTGGGTTTTTGGTGATTTTTTTGTTTGTTTGTCTGGTTTTTTTCTTAAATAGGCATTGGGAGCATGAAAAGTAGTTAACCCCAAGAGAAGCTTTGAGTTTTGTCTTTCAGCAAGCTGGGAGTACAGTATCACTGTTTTTGCTTATATCCTTCCAGCTGTTGAATCAGTAAAAGCAAACTGATTTCTGCCCTCTGTTCCTTTTATTTTCTTAAAAACTGTAGCAAGCATCCTTCATATTTGTGTTTAACAATTGTTTATTATTTACTGACATGTTCCTCCTGCTGTTACCATTCACCATTGTAGTTTCATCAGTAACGCCTTTTATTTCTTTTGCTCTGAATGCTGGGCGTTAGCAAGTACAATACGTTTTTTGGTGTTCCCTGCCTGCATGAGGACATGCAGCCATGGATGCAGATGAGCATTGTTTTCATATAAGGAGCAGGGAGGCTTGGACTACAGCTTCACATTAAAATGGTGAAATGGTTCCAAAATCCCTTTTATTTCCTACTGCTTGTTCTCTTCCCCAGACTGCAGCACTGCAGTTCATTGGTTTGTACTGACCTGAGTGTTTGCCAGTCTCGTTCAGTGAAATGAATGACATAACCATTCCAGTCGTGCAAGTATTTTTTTCCCTAGAAGAGACAGAAAGAAATAGCTTGGATGAAAGGGAGGTAGAGGTGAAAATACCTTAACTTGGCATTGTCCTCAAATGAGGCTACAACACCTCAACCAGAGCATGCCAGTGCCACTTACAAAGAGGCAGTCTCTTCACAGTACATGCTGTCTTTCCATCTTTCAGCTTGTTGTCAGTGGCCATCAGGTTTGAGCCATACTTTCATCTCCTAAAGAGAACAAGAAAAAGGATTGCAGAGAAGCAAACTTCCAAGCTAGGGTTTGGAAGGTGCTGTTTGCTGCCTGTTAAATTTAGACCTCACCATTCCCATCTAAGAGGACTGGATTGATTTTAGGGGAAGTCTGAACCAACTGTTCAGGCTTCCCCTAACCACCACTCCCCCCAGCTGATTTACATGATTTGCTGATGAGCAAGAGGAGCCAAGTCATTTCTGAGATTAAAGAATGAAGGATAATTGTGCTCTTTACTGCAAGAGCCAAGGATGTTACAGTTTCCCCAAATTCATGAGGACTACTGCTGCCATTAGCTGCAAGATATTAATTTAAATTGTTCTGTGAGTTTTCACAGCATAGCATCTTTCATCAACACGCCAAACAGCTTGTGTCTGGGTATTTTCTGTGGTGCATGTTGCTGCTTTTGGAAGAGGAAAACCTTTAACATGTCTAAAGACAGGCTGGTTCATGTTTTTATGTAGACTATAGGAAGCTTCATTTCCTACTGCTTCTTTAATGTAGAATTAGTCATCAATTGTTTTGATGTTTTTTTCAGTGGGTAAAATAAGATTCTTAATAACTTCTTTTTTTTTTTTTTCATAATTCTTTGTTTCAACAGGAGTATGTTGGGACTTCTGTCAATTGCCCAAATAAGCCTTCTTGTATTTGTTGGGTTGCATGTTAGGTTATGTGCTCCCCAAAACAATCTTTCCCTTTTCTATGTTTACACATCCTCAGCTCCGTAATTATGAACTTGTTTGTAGATAGTTGAGTGGGCTAAAAAGATCCTGACCAGATACTTTTGTGCCTAGTTCTTCATGCCTTTCTGTGTAAACATCTGATAGCTGGTTTCGTTTTCAGCTCTGCTGCTGATGTAACTGGTAAACACCCTTTTGAAAGGCTTGGGGGGGAAGTGCTTTCACCAGCTTAGAGCATAAGCGGTCACATCCTGTTAGCGTCAAACAGGAAATTTAAAGGACTAATGGTACAGTGAAACTATTGCTTTTAGAGCAAATTAACAGAGATTAGGAACAAAATTACTGTGAATTTAAATACTACTTGTAACAAGCCTGAGTTCACAATTTGCAAAGAAATGTGATACTTGGGGGGTTGTGTGGTTTGGTCCTCTTTTGTGTGTGTGTGTTTTTGTTGGGTTTATTTTTTGTTAGTTTGTTGGGGGGTGGGGTATGTTTGTTTGTTCTTGTGTGGTTTTTTTGTTTTTATTTTTGTTTTGTTTGTTTATTGACCAACCTGTGAGAAGCATTTAGCTACCCAAACAACTACTGGAAACTAGTATGCACCTGTAGCTCTTGTTGAAAACTGAGGGACTTCCAAAGCTGAGACTGTTAACTTGGGTGTTTGTATATTGAATTCCAGTTCTAAAATTCAGACAAAGAGACTTGAAAATGCAGAGCTTATATTCTACTTTTTATATAGATATGTATTACCGTGCATATTATTTAGATGTCAAAACATAGGTAGAGACATGGTTAAACAAAAATGTCCCATGGGGTTCTGGCAGATCTGCAGGTGCTGTTGGGCTGCCAGGTACTTGGATGACAGGGGTGGTAGGGAATCACCAAAGAGTTCCAGGAAAGAGTGATGTTTCACTGGATGATGCTGTCTCTTCTGGGTTAATACTTAGTGTGTATCCAAGCTTGTTGTTGGTCTTGCTTTCTTTCATTGGTCATGGTCTTTCAAACAGATGCAGGGCTTTTCTGTTTCCAGTGATTTTATTCTATTCAGTAAAAATGTTTCACCGTTTATAGTTTGTATTGGGTGTAGGTGGCAAGGTTTTGGTAGCAGGAAGGGCTGCAGAGGTGGCTTCTGTGAGAAGATGCCAGAAGCTGTCCCTGTGTTGGATAGACCCTGTTCCAGCTGGGTCCAAGATGGACCTGCCACTGGCCAAAGCTGAGTCAGTCAGCAACACATGTAGCACATCTGTGATAGCATATTCAAGAAAGTGTGAAAAAACTGCTGTGCAACAGCAGCGGGGAGAGAGGAGTGAGAATATGTGAGAGAAACAACCCTGCAGACACCAAGGTCAGTGAAGAAGGAGGAGGAGAAGGAGGTGCTCCAGGTGCCGGAGCAGAGATTCCACTGCAGCCTGTGGTGAAAACCATGGTGAGGCAGGCTGTCCCCCTGCAGCCCATGGAGGCTAATGGTGGAGCAGGTATCCACCTGCACCCTGTGGAGGACCCCACGCTGGAGCAGGTGGATGCTCGAAGGAGGCTGTGACACCCATGGAGAGCCCATGCTAGAGTACGCTCCTGGCAGGACCTGCAGCGCCATGGAGAGGAGGTCGCACTGAAGCAGGTTTGCGGGCAGGACCTGTGACCCCGTGAGGGACCCACACTGGAGCAGTCGGTTCCCGAAGGAGTGCACCCTGTGGAAAGGACCCACATTGGAGAAGTTCGTGGAGGACTGTCTCCTGTGTGTGTGACCCCATGCTGGAAGAGTGGAATACTGTGAGGAGGAAGGAGCAGCAGAGACAATGTGTGATGAACTGACCACAACCCCCATTCTCCGTCCCCTTGGGCCGCTTGGGGGAAGGAGGTAGAGAAGCCAGGAGTGACAGAGTGGCTTGATGGGTACCTGGCAGCCAGTCAAGGTCAACCCACTACATAAATACAGTCCATAGTTGTTACAGTGTAGGTGTGATAGAATTACAGTCTTTGCTTTGCCCTAGCTTCTCCAATAATTTTTGTCTGGATATTGATTAATTACACAGTATTTTATACTTGTTGACACTTGCTAAAAGCCAGTAGAGTAACCACTGCTTCTGACAGTGGAGGGCTGATAGCTGTAATTAAATCAGACACTGGTGGTAGATGCTTTGTCTGCTGTTTGATCAGTTGGGGAGGAGGAAGCCATGGATCTGGAAGTAGAGAACCCTCAATTCCAGAATTTAAGGGTTGATTATTTTTTTTTTTACATTTTCTTTATTGGATATTGTGGCCTTCTTGAACAAGTGCCATAATACCCCTTGATCTGTTTGGCCTTGCTTATCAATTCTGAAACTTTAAAGTGCTCCAAGTCATTCATGATCTCAAATGGGACGGACTATATAAACTGCTATCTATCTATCTAATTATATAGATAGGCAGAAAAGATAAGATGAAGCTTTGACATAGGTTACATTAAATGAATAAACATCTAATAATAAATAAACAACTTTCAGTTGTGAACTCTTACCTCCCTCTCTTACTGGTTAAGCACTACCATTATACCATACTTACATACACTACCGTACTTACATCAGAAAACACCTAATTGTTCTCACAAATTTGAGACTTCACAGAATAATTAACCTTCAAGACCATTGAACCCCTAGAGGTAAAAACCTGTCTGCATAGTCGTTGCTACCTTCAGGATATAGGCAGGTCAATAGATAACATTTTCCTTTGTCCCATTTTGTGTAGTTATTGTGGAATTTGTTGTCCTGTTACTGCCACAGTTTGTGTATGAATGAGTGAATATGATACTTACTGAAATGCACTTATCTGTGTAGCTTAAACCACTCATGTATTTTTTGGGTTACTGTAGATAACTACAGTGTCTCTGATCCTTAGGAGTGATCCTCAAATAAACTTGGAAAAGGAGGTGTGAAATAAATGCTAAAAATTACTGATGGAGAAAAAAAAATAGCTTATAATTAAAACTAGGTATTTTTTAACACTGATTTTTTGGGGTGGTAGATTAAGTCTTCACAAACAGAAAACAGCTAATTCTCCCTTATGCCTTCTACCTTTTGTGCCTTTAATGATTACAAAGAAAAGCTTCTGATTATTGAGCGATAGTTTTCCCTTCCTATTCCTTCAAGAATTCATATCCCAAACTATATGAAGATCCTGGTTTTTCCTCTGTTGGTTGTGAACACTGAACACGAGGTAAACTTGTGTTAAGGCTTTAATTATTCAGGGAACAAGGGGGTTTTGCTTGTGGGTTTTTTTTCCTCTCTGTTGTTTAGTAGATCTGCCTTTTTAAAATTTGGAGTTGATAAGTGGTGGAGAAAAATAAGCCATTGGAATGTTGTAGATCTGCAAAGCAATTTCACATTGCTTGATTTGGTGCCTTCAGATGGTCTGATGTTGTAGTGTGTTAGGTACCTAGGATTCTTCTGCTTGCTAGACTTCCCTGTTTTGTGGGAAGGGAAACAATGCTGTACTTCATGTTCCTTTCTACCTTTTGCGTATTTGCCCACACTACCTATGGAGACAGTCTTATTTTGAGCAATATAAGAAAAGCACGTTCTGTGCGACACCGTATTTTCCTGTCTTTGGTAACTGTAGCAGGTGACACTTCTGTGATACATCCTTCCTTTCTTCCATTACATTTTTTTTTGCTTGGGCAACTGACCACAAGATAGATGGACAGACAGATAGGGAGGGGTGTGCTGACTGTGTGTGTCTATATATATAGGTGTATATATATATATTTTGCAGAAGAGTGGTGGTGTGGAATACTTGCTGCGACTATTCTGCCACATCAGTTTCCTAGTTTGGCTGCCATCTCTGTTGTGGAACACCTGTGCTAAACAGGTCTTCATATACATGTAGAAGTAAAATTTGAACAAACCTAAGACAAATTTGATCTAAATCACATTGTGTAGTTTCCTACATTTAGTTAAATGCAGCTCTCTTGGTTCATTCTGGGTTTTGAAGCGTTATAATTAGATGTATGCTCAAGTTGGTTAAATCATTGGTTTTGGAGGAGGGCTGTTTATTTGATATTTAAATATGAGTTTGACTATTTTGGCTTGAGAAGTGAGCTGTGAGTTTAGGTACTTTAAGTGACATGATAACTGACTGGAGATATGACCCAACACTGTGATGTTGTCCAGGCATTTGTTTACTGATCTGTGTTTACAGTGCTGTGGATGCATATGATCTTTTAAAAAAAACCCTTCCTCCCCACCCCCCAAAAGCTCAAGATCTCTCTTACAAAATAAAGGAATAACTGAGGAAAACTACATGTGTGTGTCTTCAATTGTTAAGCCTTAGAAGTTTTGTTGCTTCAGAAACTTTTGAGACCAGAGTAAGTAAGACTAGGTATGAAGGGAACAGCCAATGAAAAACAGGGGGTAAATAGTGTAATGTATGTTTTTTTTGAGGGATTTGAATGAAAAAGAGTGTTTTGCTTTGTTATTTATATGAATCACATAGTGAACTTCTTTGTATTCTGGAAACCAAAACATAATTCTCAGAAGTTGAAATGACTGTACAAAGTGAACTTATGGCTGCAGCTGGTATGATACAGGTATGTCTTGCCCTGCCAGACTTCTGGTAATCAACTCACGCATATAGTGTCTGCTTCCAGTCCTTGTTTCCAAGGCGTATGTTCTTCTGTTTATGCTCCTGTTTGAAGAGACTGCTGTTTCTGAAGCAGTGTGTTTTTCCACAGTTCTGCAGATCTTCGAAGTAATAACAAAAGGAGACAATGTTTATTTTTGTTAAAGGCTTTTTCATTTGTAAATGTTGGCTGTGGAATTCCTCTTGTGTCTTCACATGCGGTCTCTGAGGCTTGCAGAAGGGTTGGATAGCTCTGACCCAGTGAGCACATCAGCTTCAGTAGCATCCTTGGCTGGCTGTGGATGGCTGGAAGATGCCATGTCGGAGCCTCTTCCTGTGGAAGAAACAGAAGGAGGTTACACTGTCTCTTCTGCTGACTTTCCCATTCTGTGGAAATCCCCAGTGTGGAGTTTGCAGCCTCTACAATCTTTGCATTGCAATACAGTTAAATATTTTTATTTTTAGATCACATTTTATGTAAATAACGTGGCTGGAATTTTATGGGAAGTATTAAGTATTCTGATAGATAATCAACATTGTACCAAAATCCTAGCAACATCAAAGCATTGTTAAAAAAGGAAGTCTTGACATCCCACTTTCTAATTAAGAGTTTTCTTCCATCCTTTTAATGGATGAGTGTAGAGTTTGACTTTATCCAGCCTGAGTGATAAGTTGTACTTTTGTTTAGTGAAAACACTAAAGTGCAGCAGCCCCTTAATCTGTTGTCATATAAATTAAACATACGGTGAAGTACTTGGCAAGCTAGCTGCTCATAGAGGAAAATCCAAGTGCATGACTTCTTTTCTTGTCTTAGTAAGAAGGAGGGGTCTTGCAGCCTGTGACTTCATATAGCACAGTGGCTGTGGTATTTTTTTTTCTCCCTGTATTACTAACATGCTGTCTGAAAGTTGAAGTGCAGTCTGCTAAATGTATCTGAAAGACTTTTTTGGCACTTGGAGAAGAAAGTTTCCTGTCACCAATCCAGAAGTTGAAGTATAATTTCTGCAATTCTGAAAAAAAAGGAGAGTAAAAAAAGCATATTTTAATGTGGAGTGTTGGAAGTTTGGTTGAGAAAATAAATACTCAGTGCTGTTTTGGAAAAGTATATATTTTTAGATCAATTTCCTGAGGAAATGAAGCTTACGTGATCGTGTTGTCCATCTGCACATGTTGGTCCTTCCTGAAAAATTGTTGAGTCTGTCATCTGATTTCAGCCAAACTTGAAACTTGAGGTGATGTTTTGAAGATTATTGTTTCTGAATTTTGTGAAAATTGATTTCTAATTAGAGGAAAGAGACCTAAACTTGTGCTCTTCTGAGGAGAAAAGAGGCAGAATGTGGATGGTGTATGCTGTCAGTAATCACCTAGTCAGTTTGCACCATTTAGGTTTGCTGTCTCCTGCCAAGTAGGAATATCATGGAAGCCACAGAGAGGAGAGGGGACTGTTGTAGCCATGATGGAGTTTAAAGGAAGAAAGATACATTTCCATAGCAAGGTGAAGTTTCCTTAGTTCCGGTGTGCAGCAAGATGTGTTGAATTTTCAAAGCTGCATGGAGTTGCAGAAAGACATCACTTCTTTATCTGTGCACTTGGAAACATTTCCTTTTAAACTTTAGATAGAACAGTTGGTAGACGCCACACTGGTTCTTTTTGTTGCATTCTGTCTTAAAATGAGGGATTTGAAATTAAGATACATAAATTTAATTTTACTCATAGCAAAAAAAAAAAGCTTTCCTATGGCTACATTTTAATGCTCTGTAGAGGGTGGATTTTACTGTATTAAGCAAAAATATCATCCCAGTAACCTTTGTTAAAGGCAGGGATAAGCTGTGTTGTAAAAAGACAATTGACACTTCAGAACTGCTGCTTCAAAATTCTTTACTTCTCTGCAATGTAGGGCTGTGTTAGTAGGTGACAAGTTACAGGCTAAATTTTGACTTCATCTTCTGGGGTCTGTAGGTGTCGTAACCACATTTAATGCCACTACACATCTGTTGTGTTTAAAAGAAATAAAAATAAATAAACTCTCCCTCTCCCCTCTCTCTTATATATGTGTATACACACATACATTTGCACATATGTATACATTTCTTTCTTTTTTTTTAAGTATTTAGCAGCCAGGGGAAGTTTGAGAAGCTGCCCATGTAAGTATTCCTGAAGTTGTCTTGGCTTTTAAATCGACCAATTTCTGTTTTACAGTGCCTGAAAATGACAACAAAGCGGAATTTGTTTGTGCGGCTGGTGCCATGCCGCTGTCTGCGTGGAGAGGAAGAAACAGTCACTACGCTTGATTATTCTCACTGCAGCCTGGAACAGGTGCCTAAGGAGATTTTTACTTTTGAAAAGACCTTGGAAGAACTCTATTTAGATGCTAATCAGATCGAAGAGCTTCCAAAGGTATGTTGGGTGGTTTTCCTTTTAGTTCTGCTTATTAACTCTGTTACTTCATGGTAGGAGCTGGTAGTGTCTAGTGCTCCACTTCAGCTCTTAAGCTGCTGTTAGCTAAATATTTTAAAGCAAATGTTGGTTTCAGAATAAGCAGCCCTAGTGGAAGGAATGTTTATGCATTCCAGCTTGACTAGTTTGCTGCATGAATTGGGATAAAAACGCTTATGCAACTGATCCAGCCAAAGAGAGGTACATAGAAGAAGAGGCAGGCTAATTTAATTCTGTGGCAGTGTCTGCCTGAACTGACTAACTGTATTCAACAAATTGCGGCATTATTTTGGATCTCTGAGAACACATGAAGATTGCAAGAAACAAGATTAATGTTTTGTTCAGATCTCTGTGCCCACAAAAGGTAGCTACAATCCAAAGTATCTATTCACGTGAAGTCTTGCTTTCTTCTTTGGTACATGACTGAAGAGGCCTTCTGAAGTATCACAAATTACTGAAGTTCAAAAACTAGAGAGATGGAATGCCACTTTGATTATGTCTGTGTTATAGAAATTAATATTTTTTTTTGTTCTGAAATCTGAAGACAAAACTGCACGCTGAATTAACAGTATACTAGAGAAAAGAATGAAAATTTGTGCCAGTGAGATTTTTGAGAAGTATGAAGTGATCACTGCAATAGACTTGTTTCCTGTCTCGGTGGAATTAAAAACTTAGATGAAAGACTTAATTTTTAAAATTGTTTTGTCATAATTGTGTACAAATCTTTGCTGTAATGCAAGACAACTATAGAATGCTTTGTTAGATTTTTGGAAAGTATGCTATAGCCCCATCAGGCTTTGCTGGTTTGGATTTTTTGAAAGAAAAGTGAAACAAATAAGGAAGTAGAACAAATTCGGGAAAGTAACTTGACAGTTGTCAGAAGCCCTGGATTCCGGTAAAGCTGACTTAAACCAGCTGAGTGCTTTTGAAAATTCAACCTTAAATGCTCCTGAGAAGCCATCAATGAAAATCTGTATTTGTATGTTGAACAGAGCTAGTAACATATGAGTTAAAACTAGACATTTTGTCCAAGTCTGTTAATAGTTTAGACATTCCACTATTTTATTCTTATATCTTCCCAAGCATATATTTCGTTACTCTAGACTTTAGCTTTAGTCACTTCAGCTTTTAGTAGCCTGCTTTTAAAGACTTCGTATCAGCCTTTGAATGTTTTTTTCAGATGATTTCAGAACTTTATTCCTGTGTCTTACTCTTTATTGGAGAAGAATAAAATTTGAGTGCTGAAACAGAATAAAATACCTTTCTTGGCCAAAAAGAAAGGAAATGTTCCGAACTCTTCTTGCATTGAAGTCCTATTTCCCAAATCATAAGAACTAAGCAAACATCTTCTTTCCAAACTCATAATTGTCTAAAAAATTCCTTTCAGTAATCTTAAAAGAGGAAGACAGACTGTACTGTAGTGATCAAATGAATGCACGTTGGCATTTTAGACCAGAATAAGCAGTTAGTGTGCTTTATCTTCCTTTTCTGTTACATGACATTTGATTTCGTTAGTCAGTTCCTATATGAAATCCAATTTTGATATGTGAGTAAACTGCAAGGTGGGCAGTCTACAACTTGCCTTGGTCTAGTCTAAGATGAAAATAGAAAGACTGCTTGAACATAGATCTTGTGTTCCTTTTTACTTTTCTGTGCTGGACAGCATGGACCTGTAATAGGCTACACTTGCTTCATGTTAATGTGTTTGTACATTATAATAAGTCATCCTTATAGGCTTATTTTTGAGACTCTAAGCATTTTTTTTCAGCTTTTAAGTAATTCTGGTAATTATTTTTTACTACCCTTTCAATTTTCCAAAGAAAAAAACCCCATGTATAAATTGAAATACTGTAAAGGAAACAAGCAAAGAAATTAGGGAGTAGTAAAGACATAGTAAAAGTGTTTTGTGTAATTATTTGACAGAAATTGTAATCTTAAAACTATTCATAGAAGATTTGTAAGGGAAGGCCTGTAACATTTGAGATGATCCTAGCTGATTTGAAGCCAGTTTCAAACTGTGTATACCTTTTCCCTAACCCAAGCTTTTATTTAGTCTTTCAACTCTGAAAAAGGCTTCTAATTAAGCCATCTCAGACGAAGGGTGCGTCTCCAGCTGTTTCCAGGCTTTCTGAAGCTGGTTAAGACATTCCCACTCTTCCCCTTTAGTCTTTGCCCCCAGTGGTGTGTTCTTATTCCTGTTTTGCAATCTGCTGCCCTTTGTGTGCCACAACACAACTGGTTTGGGGCTGTCTTGTCACCTTTATCACTGAAATGGCCTGTCAGTGTGTGTGGCTTTTTTTTTTTTAATTACTCCAAATCTTTCCAGAACTCCAGCATACTTCAAAAATTGGTTCTTACAGAATAGCTCCTTAATTTACTTGACTGGCTGAGGGTTGCAGCACGAGCAAAATGTGGTGGAGAGAAAGATGGTGGTAGAGAAGGACTTTGCTTTACACGAAGCTCTGGTGTGTAGTCTCAGTTTCAAAAGTGACTGGGCATTGAAAAGCTTTCATCTTGTGTGCTAAATCACATCTGAAAAGGTACTTTTATCCCAAGTGCCACAGTGTGCATTTGATCTGAAAAGCTGAAACTGTAGCAGCTTCAGTTTTCCCTCTCACTTTGCTGCTTGGAAGAAATTGAAATTCTGCAGTAAAATAGTTCTTAATTATATGGCTTTTGGTGTTTACTAGCAGTAATGATGATCTACTTAATCAATGAATATGCAAACATTAAAAAAGAACAACAAAAGGAACAACTGCAAAGTTAATGCCATACGAAACTTCCCTCCCTCCCATTTTCCTTTATGGATCTTGCTATTCCTTGTGATGCATTTGCTTTCACCTGACTCATCGGGGAAATTTCTAATGATTCCAAGAGTCCAGATTGTTGTTTTCAGGGATGAGTTTTAAGTATATGTTCTTGCTTGAAGTGGCTTGAAGAAATGGCTTTCCTTCCATATAATATAATAAGTAACTTGTAACTATTCAAAGCCTTAATGGTATCAGCTAGTTCTAACAGGTGTATGTTTCTGAGGAATTGGAAACATCAGTAGGCAAGCTAAAGCTCATTCCTTGAACTGTCCATCTTGCTAATCTATATCCGCTTTTGTTCTCACGTGGTATATGCAAACATGACATGAATGGGCCTTGTTCCTCAGTATGTGGTTGAAGTAATGGCCTTGTAATTGAGAGAGACCTAAAGAATTTTGGTTGAACTAAGCTCATTGCTATGATGTTGATTGGGATCAGTTTTTTTAGTCATAGAACACTTCTTGATTTTGTATGATCTTTTCTCAGAATTCCAAAAGAAAAGATCACTAAGTCCAGGTATTTATGAATGATCTTACCCAAAATTGTTGGGAAAAGAGAATTCATCATAAATTATTCAGATGAACCTTTTAAACCACTTTCCTACAGATATATTTTTTTGTACTATCTGTAAGCTTCCTACATAGCATTTGAGGATTTTACTTCCATTACACTAGTATTATTTGCCCAGTTTTGTCAATTTGTAAAGCTTTTGGGTAAGAATCTCAAGGTACCTTGCATATAGGAAGAGGTCTGGCTCTGACCAAATATTTGATACAAATTGTAATGCATGTATACAGAAGAGATTATACAGTTTTCTGTATGCTTAGATCAAACTTTTGCTAGTTTTCATGATAATTTTGTTGAATTTTTGTGTACTTGAGCTCGGAAGTGTGGAAGGGAAAAAAATTATTATAAGATGTAACAGAATAAAATTTAAACTCTTAAAGAAGATCAATACCTACTTAAATCCTGTGTTCCAGAAGAATTTGACTTTAAGAAATGCATATATCTTTTTTTTTTTTCTTTTTTGAAGAAACTCTAATTACCTCTGGGGTATCATGTGGCATGTCTATTGTGGAAAATATTTTGCGATGTTTGCAGGACTATGTGTAACTACAGGTCACAGTTTCTGAGATATGGGAAGGAATTTGTAGGAAGTGTTAAGCATAGCTGCTGGCTTGTGACCGTTTGCAGTTTTTTGCTTTCCTAAGCATTGTAAATTTAGTCAAATTTGAATAAAACTAGTTAAATAAAATTTTTGTAGTTAAAGACTAAATAGTCTGGCCTTCAAGCTGTGAGGTCAGAAGTTTAAAGGGATTAAAAACAAAAGCTATATAGAGGAAACTAAGAGAAAGTTGCATTCACTTTTTTCTCTGTTTCAATAGCAACTTTTTAACTGTCAGTCTCTGCACAAGCTGAGTTTGCCAGACAATGATCTAACCACATTGCCAGCATCCATTGCAAATCTCATTAATCTCAGGGAACTGGATGTCAGCAAGAATGGTAAGTCACTTCACTTATTATATTGGGGTAGATAAAAGGCAAATCACCATTGACTGTACAAAGACACTAGTGAAACTATAATTTCTAGAAGCTACACAGCTTTAAATTTTAAATCACTACTCTAAACCGCTGCCTAACATAAAAGATGCTCTTTTATGGTCTGGTTGTGATATTTAATTGTGTCTCTCGCATGGATTGGTTTGTACTTTGAGATTTGTTACTGAAAATGGATATTGTAAATTATTTTATATTCTCTCAAAATGCACATGCTCAAATTTATTACTTCTGGTGGCTTTCCTCATGTTTCACGATACTGAAGAGAGTTTGCACAAGAACTTGTAAAATTTTGCTGGATTCTATTGTTATATTTTTTTTCCTATGAAAATTGTTTTCAGTTTATTTTAACGATCTGCCTGATAATTGTAGTAAGACTTGCTTTGCTGTCCTGCTCTGGGGATGGTGACCTCTGTCATGTGGGGAAAAGTGACTATGGATGATGACTGGTTCACTTCTCTCACTTGTTAAAAATCTATCATTCTGTGTGAGTCAGCCTTTTATAAATTATGAAATGTTGTCAGCCAAGTATTGTATGCATGGTGTTTTATTAATGGTGCTGCTTTGGCAACCTGGCAGATCTGTGCAACTGTGAGGAAATTGAAATAACTTATATTGTCATCAGACTTATTTGTGTGGCTTATTTGAGAGGAAAAAAATGTTCAATCGTGCTAATTGATAAGAATATAATAGTCTTGTCTTACTAATGCAGTGAAATTAGAAGACCTCTCCTTGAAATCATATTTGAAAATAAGAATTGCGTGCCAAAGATTTTATCATATTAAATTCATTGTTTTGTTTGGACAGCTAGCTAATTATGACTCCACAAAGTTAAGTTCTGCTTTATTAAGAAAGTATTCCAGTTGTTGAGGTGTTGGCATTCTCCTTGATTGTCCATTGTAGCCCAATACGTACTTAAAACTGTTACTTTATTATTTCTGCCTACTGAATGTAGCATTTAGTGTCATAAATTGACCTGATTATCACTGCTCTGTTCCTGGTACAAGTGGATTAATAGTCTTAAAGAACACTGGCCCTAAACTTTCATAGTGGCATGCAACAGAGAAAGAATCATCTTTTTGTCCTCGACTGAATTGTTGAAAGGATTAACTGTTTCCAACACAAGATCTCAATGCAGAAGACTTAAAAGCAGCAAAAGGGCATTTGAGTTCTAGTGCTGGCAATTTCCTTAGCTTATGTACGTAAATAGGCAGCTGGTCGCTTACCAGCTAGAGAGTTACTTGTCCGTCCAAAACGGTTTAACCTTTAGATAAGCTTTCAGAGAGCTGCTGAAAGAGCACTTGTTCCTCTGAGGCATATAAAGAATTTAAGGAGGCAATAGCTGAATGATATGCTATCCCAGTAAAATGTGAAGCTCTGTTTTCTAGGCGTTGTTTTGTTTTATTTTTAACACCTTTCAGAGAAATGACAGGACACAAGCTTATTTAAACTATTATCATGTGCCTGTTCTCAATCTTATCACGGTTTGGATAGCTTCTCTGCCTAGCGTTGTACATCAAAAATAGTTCTGAGGTCACATGCTTGTTTACTTGGGACATCTTAGAATCATAGAATCATCTAGGTTGGAAAAGACCTTTTAAGATCATCAAGTCCAACTGCAAAACTAACACTGCCAAGTCCACCACCCTCAGCACTACATCTACATGTCTTTTAAATACCTCCAGGGATACCTCTAACCACTTCCCTGGGCAGCCTGTTCCAATGCTTAACAACCCTTTCTGTGAAGAACTTTTTCCTAAGATCCATCCTAAACCTACCCTGGTGCAACTTGAAGCCATTTCCTCTTGTCCTATCACTTGTTACTTGGGAGAAAATGTTGACCCCCACCTCTCTACAACCGCTTTTCAGGTAGTTGAAGAGAGTGATAAGGTCTCTCCTGAGCCTCCTTTTCTCCAGGCTAAACAACGCCAGTTTCCTCAGCCGCTCCTCATAAGCCTTGTTCTCCAGACCCCTCACCAGCTTCATTGACCTTCTCTGGACATGCTTCAGCACCTCTATGTCTTTCTGGTAGTGAGGGGCCCAAAACCGAACACACTCTTCGAAATGGGGCCTCACCAGTGCTGAGTACAGGAGGATGATCACTTCCCTAGTCCTGCTGGCCACACTCTTCCTGATACAGGCCAGGATGCTATTGGCCTTCTTGGCCACCTGGGCACACTGCTGGCTCCTGTTCAGCTGACCAACACCCCGATGTCCTTTTCCACCAGGCAGCTTTCCAGCCACTGTTCCCCAAGCCTGTAGCGCTGCATGGGGTTGTTATGACCCAAGTGCAGGACCCGGCACTTGGCTGTGTTGAACCTCACACCATTGGCCTTGGCCCATTGATCCAGCCTGTCCAGATCCCTCTCTAGAGCCATCCTACCCTCAAGCAGGTCGACACTGCCACCCAACTTAGTGTCATCTGTAAAATTACTGAGGGTGCACTTGATCCCCTCGTCCACGTCATTGATAAAGATATTAAACAGAACTGGCCCCAGTACCGAGCCCTTGTCTCCCACTATTCCTGAAAGCTCTGTAAAACTCAAAAAACCAAATCAGGGTCCTGGTTTGCCCCTGTTGGGTGAGGTGAGAAATAATGTTATTTATTCTGTAATAAATTTGGCATTATTTGAGTTTTCAATTTGTTGGCTCAAGTGCCTTACCGTTTCTATTGCCCTATTCACTGTTGCTATCATGGAACATTTTTCTCTTAACAGCTGCAAGCTTATTCTCTTCCCTTGTGTCTCCCTTCTTCTTGGTAAGAATTTACTGCTCAGTTTCCACTGTCCACAATTGTTCTGATGTGTGTCTATAATAAAGCCAAATAGGAGGGGTTTAACTAGTTTTCCAAGACTAGCAAAACTGATCAAAATGTCTGATTCTTCCTTTTTCGTTGTTAGATACTGAAAGAATACAGTGTGGAAGCACAGGAATTGCTTTCTCTTAATTTATAAAAAAAAATTACTGAGGATTAATCACCAATCATAGTGCAGGATGATGAGAGATGCCAAATTCTAAAATAATTGAGTGAAGTTTTCAGATTCCAGTGGTTGTGGCAAATGGAGGTGATAGTTCCTGTATTTTTCTTGTAGTATTGATATACTGTAAGTGTTTTCTGATGTGAATGGAGCTAAATCATGGAGTGCAGCTGCCTTTAGATAAATATGCATTTAGTTTTAAAGGTTGCATTTTAGAAGAGTTAATTTTGAAATACCAGCGTAAATGAATATGGTAGGATTTTCATGTAAGATACTTGGGCAGTTTGTGGCATAACCAAATGTATTGACCAAAGAAAAGTGTTTAATTTTCTGAAGAGCTGATACAAAATGAAGAATGAAGCTTCAGTTTTAAAATATGTTCAAGTTACCTCATGAATTGCAGAGCCTGGCTTGCAGAGGAAGATCTGTTGCACAGGAGAGCATCCAGCTTTCCAAGTAGAACTGCACACATATATGTATGTGTGGATAATATTTGATGTTTAGATGAAAGATCAAAATTGCAGAAATTCTTTAAGGTAGCAGATTCGTTACATGAAAGGTATTTGTCCAAGAAGCAATCTTTATGATCTTTTGATAGCTCATGAAAGGGCTTGCCTTTTTTATTTCAGATTTAAATGTGTCTAATTTCATATATACAATATATAAAACTGTGTAACAGAGACAGGGCAGATGTGCAAATGCAGATACTTAAGAATATTTAATAATATTTAATAAACTAGGATTCACCTAGTCTAGTGTCCTGTCTCCAGCAGTGACCAAAAGCAGAAGCCAAGGGAAGATTTAGTAAAGTACAGAAAGCCAGGAGGCATGCCTGTTTCCCTGTGTGCTCCCAGTGCCCAGCACCTTCTGTTATTGGGTCTTCTTGAGCCGGACAGGGTGGGGGTTTTATTTAGTAGTCTTCATTTGACTCCTTCTCTGTCAGTATATCTAGTCTTTGCATAAAGTGATGTACGTTTCAAGGCATGTGCTGAGTTTAGGGCGTATAAGCCTATAATGGTGGTGTGTTCTGGAGCATCCAGACGTATTTGTACAAGTGTTTGGTTTGGAATATATTATTCATGGCTGCTGAAAAGGTCATGGCATAGATGTAGCCTAAAATATCAAACTGCTGATATAAGTGCAGCAATCATGGAATAGAGTTAGCTTTAACTCTGCCTTTAGTCTTGGCAATAAGCAATAAATTCTGTAGATTTTGTGGAAGTAGTGAGTACATCAGTTGTCCTTTTATGGCATTTTAACCTGATTCCCAAGGCTATTGTGAACCCTCTGAATATCAGAGGTATTCCATTGCTTCTTCCCAGGTATGCTTCAGCTTTGAAGCTTTTACCTGAAGCTTGATGCTATCCTAGTCACAAAGATGAAATGATATTTAAACAAATGGTACAATAAATAAACTGCATTCTTATACCAGAAATTACATCCTGCCTTGTAGAATGCATAGAGATGCCCTCTTTTTCCCAGTCCTACTGGGTTATATCCTAAAGAGAAGTTGCAGCATACAGAATGTAAGACCTATGTAGAAAAATGATTGTTTTATTTATGAAGCTAAAGGAAAACTTTAACTTTTTTTAATCTTCTATGATTAAGTTATTTACGTATCACCAGTTGTCCAGGGGGGAAAAAAAAAACACCAAAAACCCACCATAACAACACTCTTCCCCTCTAGATCTGTCTCTTTCAGGGTTTATTAACCTTTCAGGCATAATCATTTCCTCCGGGGATGCTAGCCTTAGCTTGCATCTAGAACAATGTGGAAGGCTGTCAAGGAAATACTGTTACCTCTTCTTTGAAGAAGGGTAAAGCATTGATGTACTGTGTATGATGGCATATATAAATGCACAGAAAAGTTGGCTTTACAGGTTACTGGAATCAAGTTATTTGAAAGGCTGAAGCATACAGTGAAGTGACTGCCAGGGAAATTGGGCTTTCCTGGAACCCTGGGAAATGGGCTTGAAATTGCTTGTGCCTGTGGAGTTAGTATAGTGGTAAACAGTGAGATGGTCTATTTTTCCCTGCTTGCAGCTGGTGAAGGAAAAAGATTCAATTTTTAAGTTCTATATTATTCAGGCCTTTGGAGGATTAAATAGCAAGATTAGGAAATAAATAGCAAGACCAAAAGAAACATGGTGTTTTGAAAATAAGGGTATCTTCAATAGTCTCTTAGATATTAAGGAGATATAGATATTTAGATATTCTCTTTCACTGCGATGTTAAAGTGAATTCATACATGTCAGTTTTTCAGTCTGTATTGCCAGGAATCTTCATGGAAAAATGCACAAACTAATCTCAAGAAAACAAACACATACACAGGTCCCACCTCCAGCCATATCTGCCTGTAAAACTATTTTAAGTAATTTTAAAGAATTTTGTTAACAGATGCACATTTAGATAAATATGTTTTCTTCAGTGTTTCAAAATCGTCTGTTGATTTGGCAAACTAGCTTTAGTATGCTGTGTGCCAGAAGTGGGGAAGTTGGAGAATGAGAATTCAGGAGAGTATCACGTCTTATGCTGCCCATCTGGTGCATTTAGGAGTATGTTTTTTCAATGAATTGAGAATTATTCATAGTTGATAGGGAGATAGAGTTGAGTTTTATTTTCCACAGGGAGAAGTAAGAGAGGAGGATCCTGAATACAAAAATAACTTGCTGTAAATTTGCTGTTACTCTGCTTATACTGGGAGCGATGGTGGGCAGGGGCAGATGGGAACAGAGGTTTTATATCATCCACGATAGTGAAATAAAAGAAAAGATAATTGATCTACTGCTGACTCCTGAGTCTGTAGTTTTACTACAGTGTATCACCATATACAGGTCATAAATTTATCCTAAATGCAGGCGGCTGTTCTATTTAAAGTTCTTTATTCAAGTGTTCATAGTATTTTTTTCTTAAATATATTGTCAGTTTTATTAAAGATACTGAATAAGATCTGTCTTTTCAGAATAAAGTTATCTCTGTGTCTAAGAGAGGATGCGAACAGAATGGAATTGCAATGCAGTTAAGGTCTTGAATGTAGAATTTGAGTGTACATATCTGAAATTCTGAAATAAGTTTAATACAAATCTCTTCCTGGACTCAAAGAAATTTTTGTAACACAGAAAAGGCATTGTAAAATTAATTATAGTTTTTTTTAGATATGAACTTGCATGTAAAGGCAGAATGTACCTTTATTTTCGTAAAGGGATGTGTTTGAGTGACAGTCATCATGTATCAACCAAAAGTGACTGGACAGATAACACTGAATTTTCAGCCCAGAGTGGTAGGAGACGGTGGGGGGAGGAGAGGAAGCAAAGTAGCTTTATATGTTTATGTTACACTTTAGTTTCAGGTCACTCTGGGGACTCAGCAGCACTCCAGCCATGAATTAGGCATAGTTGAAAACCACCTGAGTCTTGGTAATTGTCCAAGGCAGCCTCATGAACAAAACTGCCGCGCACAACCTTCCTAGTGTTCCACATTTTGCAATTTTACCCTGCCCTGGCATGTCAGGCATGTCTTCAACAAGAAGCAGCATTATTTGCTTTTCTTTTTTTTTTTGTTCCAGAGAAAAGGCATTTAGGAACCTGTCTTGCTACTCACACTCCTCCTTTACATTTTGTAAGGAACATAGCTAGAGCAGGCCTTAGAGATACCTTACTCTAAAAATTGAAGATCTTCAAACAGTTTGAGGTTGAATGCTTGGAAGACTCATGTGAGCTTGCTGGAGTATCCTAGCTGTGCCAGTACACATTTCTAAAATGAATAAAAAAACAAAGCCCACAAAACCCCCTGTTTTCTCTGGCTGTGACAGCTCTGATAATTTAGCAGCACAAGATATTGTTGTTGGAGAAAGTGATGAGGAGGCGTTATCCATTTAAACAGATCAGAAGGCTAACATAGAGCATAAAACAGGATTCATTACTGTCTGAACCTCACAGAATTGGCACAAGTTTTTAGCTTTCAGATTAAAAATTTTGAATTTCACAAGTGGTCTCGAACCAAAAATTTTAGAAATACTAAACTTGACTCAGACTTCTAATGCCTTCAAAGCTATAAAAAAGCAGTTTACATCTTAATGCTGCTGCTTTTTCCACATAGAATCATAGAATTATAGAATGGTTTAAGTTGGAAGGGACTGTGAAGATCACTGAGTTCGAACCCCCCTGCCATGGGCAGGGACGCCTCCCACTAGACCAGGTTGCTCAAAGCCCCATCCAGCCTGGCCTTGAACACCTCCAGGGATGGGGCATCCACAATTTCTCTGGGCAGCCTGTTCCAGTGCCTCACCACCCTCTGAGTGAAACATTTCTTCCTGATATCTAATCTAAATCTACCTTCTGCCAGTTTGAAGCCATTCCCCCTCGTCCTATCACTACATGCCCTAGTAAAAAGTCCTTCCCCAGCTCTCCTGTAGGCTCCCTTTAGGTACTGGAAGGCTGCAATAAGGTCTCCCCGGAGCCTTCTCTTCTCCAGGCTGAACAGCCCCAACTCACTCAGCCTCTCCTCATAGGAGAGGTGCTCCAGCTCTCTGGTCATCTTTGTGGCTTGCCTTTGGACCCACTCCAACAGGTCCATGTCTTTCCTGTGTTCGGGGCTCCAGAGCTGGATGCAGTACTCCAGGTGGGGTCTCACGAGAGTAGAGTAGAGGGGCAGAATCACCTCCCTTGACCTGCTGGCCACACTTCTTTTGATGCAGCCAAGGATGCAGTTGGCCTTCTGGGCTGCAATTGTGCATTGCCGGCTCATGTTGAGCTTCTCGTCAATCAGCACACCCAGGTCCTTCTCCTCAGGGCTGCTCTCAATCCATTCTCCATCCAGCCTGTATTTGTGCTTGGGATTGCCCTGACCCAGATGTAGGACCTTTCACTTGGCCTTGTTGAACTTGAACTGTCCTACCTCTCCAGCCTCTCCAGGTCCCTCTGGATGGCATCCCTCCCTTCCAGCGTGTCTACATGTGGACACTTATTCTGCAAAAGAACCTTTGGTCTTAGTTGTGAATACATATTCTATTACTATATAAATGTATGTAGTTAAGTACCCAACTTGTTAACAAAATGATCACCAAATATATTACCAATACTGTATTTTTTTGTAAATCTAATTATGTTGTAATGGTTGTCATAACCAATAAGAGTACATTTTTCTTTAAAACCCATTAGAGAAGCTTAAAAATCTCGCTATGGAAGTATTTCCTGGTTTGTTTTGGGTTTTTTTCTGTTTTTTAAGTGAAAACTGTTTAACTTGTTCCTGTTGGATTTGTAGCATGACTGACACTTTTGCATTAATCATTACATGGACTGTACAAATATTATCTATTTTCCCTTACAACCCCCCTCCAAACAGTCCTCCAAATAAAGATTCAACTTCTGTTTTTCATTGTGTAAACTCAAGAAAGGAGCCCCCAGCATAGTCATAGCTTACAACCCTGCAAGTGACCATCATTAAAGGGAGGAGAAATGGGAATGGAAACTTTAAAAGTTTCAGAGCCTGTAGAACTGGAGAAGAGGGCTTTGTAAAGTGAATATGGAGAGGCCAGTCTGCTTACTAAGCTATAAGTAGATACTTGTCAAGTAAAGTCACTTCCAAGAAAAATCAGGAAATCCAATGGCGTTTGTTTTCAGAATTTTGTAAATGTTTTGTAAGATTTTTAGATTAGTGATTTCCTTGATAAAAGCAAAAGTTTTTCTGGGAAGGGAACTTTCCTGTGTAAACAAAGTAGAGAGAGAATGAAAAGCTGTATAAATGTATTAAAATCAATGTTTTATTAAATCTGTAACAAGTTTAATAATGATAGGTTAAATCTGTGACATTGATTTTTTTGAATTTTGCTTCTTGAGAAAGGTAAGTTTCTCTCACAGGTCTCCAAGCTTGTATATTTTTGCCTTTAGTAAGAGACAGACAGAAAGCCAGACTTCTGTAGCGCTCATACACAAGGAAAACCAGGCTGCAAGGAATTACAGAATTCTGACACACTGAGAGTGCAAGAGGAGTAACTGATTTGACATATAACAGTTTTCGAAAGCTTTGGGGATATCTGTTTGCAGAACTAGATGAAAGTGTATTTCCAATATTGCTCCTTTCCCTTGAAAGGATTGATTTTTCTTTTAGGATAGGTTTTCACTAAACAAGCCAGAGGCTCCTACGCTGCTTGGCAACGACTAGTGTACTGAGTATCACCTTGTACTCAGGTACATGGAGGCCAACCTTGTGGGGACCTGCAACTCCAGTTCTGAGCAGGAGGATGTTACTGCTGCCCTACAGCCTGGTCAGGCATCTCATGGAAACCTGAGATCCTGGTTGATCTGAAACCAGCTGTGGCAAGGAATCCTCTGAGAATTTTGGAAAGAGAAATGAACGTTCAAAAGGAAGGATGGATGGGTCAGTGTTGTGCAGTGAATTGGCTGGGCTCTAACACACTGCTTGTTTTGAGTAATGAAAAGGGCTACTTTTAATTTAGAGGGTATGCAGAAATTGTAAATTAAAGCAAAATATATAAATATATAAGAATACAAATTGTGACTGGCACTTCAGTTGAAGATTTCAGTTTAAAATCGTAGCTTTTGCAAACAGATTTTATGTAATCTTTGGAAGAGATGTGGTATGTATTCTTGAGCTCTGAAAATATTTTGATTGCCATGTTTGATCCATATTGGCTGGAAGGACAGTTGTAGCAGAGGCCTGAGCGGAAGAGCAAACAAAAGCTGCTTTTTTTTTATGGGAAGCTGCTTTCAGGCAGGTCCTAATAGCTGCTTGGCCAGAAGGTTGAGACCAGGGTGAATAGCTTAGCTGAGGGAAGAATGTATGTAATTAAGGTTGCTTTCATATTCATGCATACTGAAATGATCTGTTTGCCTCTGTGTCCTCTATACTTGTAAAGGTGCAGAGTGGGATGGGTGCTCAGCAGGCTGTAGTTTCATTTATTTTGCTGTGAGAGGGCTTTTTGATGTGCCTGTTGTTTGGAGATTTTTATTCCCCCTCACCTTCCCCACAAACTGAGAGATGTAGCTGTAAGCTCTTTTCTTTGGGGACATCACCTGTATGGCTTCCACAGGTCTCATATTTGTAAGTGATTGGTTTTTTTAGGAATTGAACCAGTACTTGGGTGGGTTTTTTTTGGCAAGCCTGTTTAAATCGTTTCTGTGTAAGAAGAAATGGAACTTGATTTGGAGGCGCAGCCACTGCTGTACAGCAGTAATGGTTTCAATAACTGAAGTTTGGGCATACTAGTTTTAGCATTTGATTGTGAAGGGAAATATGATGGCATGACTAGAGTATGAACAGCAGAGCAAGCCCCCATCTGCGGCAGGGATGAAACAGTAGCATACTGGGGTGTCAGCTCTGGGATCTTGCAGTGAAGGATTCTGCCAGTGGTGGATGTGACTTGCACAGTTTTCTGTAAATCCAGAATTACCAGTATTTGCGAGAAAAAAATCTTATCTGATGGAGAGAAAAAGTCATCCCAGTTTTCTCTCCTGCTCTGCATGTTATGTTTACCCTGGTGATAGGAAAGGATTGTGCTATGGAGGAGATGAGTGTAACTCCAGGTGGTGAGTGGGACCCCAATTATACTTAAAATTGCCTTAATCCAGTCTAAACAAAGAGAGGGACATTTGCGCACATTTGCTCTGACAAGCTGTGCCAAAACAATCATTGCTGTCCAGGGAGTTAGAGATCAGGCGAAATTCTGTATTTCAGCCATGTCATGTGATCCAGAACTGAGGTTGATTACCTGCAGATTTGTGGCCATTGACCCGCAATCCCTGTATGACCTTTTCTGTGTGCCCTTTGGGCATGTGCTGCAGCTGCTCTGGGATCATGATTAAACACAGGTTAGGCTGGTTAGCTGGTGAGTTTTTGCCAAGTAGAGCTCTTAATGATGAATGCTTTCTGCTTTTGGCTTAATGTAGACAAGAATTTTAGATTCCTCTTCCTTACCTTACAGCCAAATTTTCCTTAACTATCTTACAGTTCCACTGCCACCCTCCCTGTTCTTTTTTCTTTAAGTGTTGGTTTTGATAGAAGCAGGCCAATGAGTTTAAAAGTGCCTGAAATTTGGGAAAACAAGGAGGAAGGAACAGGCAAGTAAATACTAAAAGCTATTATGTAAATCTCACTTCTGTGGGAAACTGGACTACAAAAAGAACTTTGCTCTCAATTCAGTTTGGATCTGGTGGTTAGAATTAAAGATTACCAACAAATCGTATTTTCTCCTGTTGTGCTCTGTGTATGGTCATAGTCCACAAGTATGATGGTTTGTATTTTTTTTGGAAAACAGTAAGTGTGATCTGTAAATCAGCTACAGCACTGAAATGTGTTGGGGTTGATGGTTGTTATCATGTGAAGTAGGAAACAGCAGGACGAAGACCCTATCCATGTGATGCTTTGCAAGGGAAGTGGAATAGGGCTGCAAGAGACTAGATAATCCCCAAGTAATCTGTTGCACTGTCTTCTATAATCTTTGAGTATCAGCGTATAAAGGAAGCAGTCAAAAACCGGAAAGAAAAATGGGATTTAGAAAGGAATGTGGATCTCAGTTTGCAGTGCTTATTTGAACAGATGCTCATGAAGGGTGGGCGTGGCTCTCAAATGGATTAATTAGCACAGCGTTACAAAAGGATTGTGGAAAGATGTGATCACAGAGACCCTCGAGATTTTCTGAGCTTCCTTAATGGGGAATAAGATTCAGGACAGTAAGGAGAGATGGAAAGCAGAGAAAGAAAGAAGGAACAGATCATCTTGAGTGCTCTTTACAGCCCTTAGTCCTTCTCTCATCTTTTTCCAGTGTCTCTCTGCCTTCTTTCTTACTCTTCTTTCTTACTTGCTTTTTGCATTTGCTGTCATGGTGAGAGAACTTAAAGAATACTAATCCAACAGTAACTGTATGTCTCTAGCATGCAGGAGGAGTATAGCTGAGGAAAAGTGAGTGACTGTCTGAAGGTTGTTGTATAGCCAGTTAGTAAATGCAGCTTCCTATCAAATTAGGAGACTGCTCCTCTCTACCATGTTATTTCTCTTCTGAATGCGTACTACAACAAACATTAGGTTTATTTCATGCTGTCATTCCCAATTTACTGCTTTTTTGAATGATGGCTGCTGCCGTTTATCCATACTGAAGTGTTGAGTGAGGTCGGTAAAGATGGTGTTGTACCATAACAATCCTGGCTCTAAGAAGCAAAATTAAATACATGGGCTCCTTCATTGTTAGCTTTCTCATATCAGTTGAATTTCTGTTGTTAATTTGTTGTTAAAACCGTTGCTGCCTCTTGCCCAAGGCATAGTCAAACAAGAGACTACTGTAGAGTCCTCCTGTTATGTACAAAAGCATGCTGATTTAACATGTCTGTATTTGGATAGCTAATATTTTATTTGGCTGTTCCTTTGAGAGTAAGTTTACATTGACATTCTCCTCTCTAGAAGATGTGCTTTGTGTTTTGTTTTCTAGGTAGTTATCACAGATTTAAGTCTTCTGCGCTTCCATGAATTCTTGACACAGGCAGTGGAAATTAATATTAATATTAAAAACTTGAGATTTAACGTGTTGGACCAGAGCAATCTTTCATCCAAGGACCAAGCCAAGCCCAGTAGTATGACCACCTTCCAGAAAAGTCAGGCTTAGAGAATCTCTCAATATGATTCAAACAGCAAAACTAATAGCACAGAGTAAGTCTGAAACACAGCTCTGCGTCCCAAGGAAGAGCTTAGCAGTGGTTTACTCTGGTTAATGTAGACACTTATTTTACGAAGATAAAGTTATATCATTGGCAATAGAGAGGTCTTGATGTACCTTTTAGACAATAGAAGACCACTTCATACAAATCACCCATAACTTCATGGATACAGGCCTCTTTTGTGCTAGGTTTTTGTTCATCTGCCGTGACTCAGGATACTGTATCATGTTAGATGCTTACCATCTGTGTGTGTGAATATTCTTGTTTGGTGAAGGAGGCTTCTTGCTGCAACTGGAATTAAGATCATGTATATTTAAATTTCTTGGAAATGTGTTTCTCTTAATACAAAGATTATATGACAGCAATAGATAAGATACATTTCTAGTCTTTATACGGTAGTTTTCTAATCTTTCTTTAAACCCGTCTTTGGACTTGACAATATCACTGCTGCTTTCCAAGAATGAATCTTCATTACATTATAAGTATTACCTTTATAGTTTTGATTTTTGAACTGTGCAAGTGATAAAGTAATTCAGTATCCCCTGTCATTGTCTTCTGCTTTGAAGGGCTCACAGCCCCTGTAAACTTCACGTGGCTGAGGCCATATATATAAAGATATATGTTTACACATGTGTGCATATACATGAACATGCATGGTAGTAAACCATAAGTGTCAGAAATCTTGGCCTGTGTTACAGTTGATGGTTCAATTCTTCCTGGTCCCCTCTGCTTCTGTATTTCATTATTCTTGATTTCAACAAGCTATTTCCCAAAAGGATCCATGATACTTAGAGGTATTTAAACATCTGGGTTACCTGTGTGGCTTAGTGTGCTTTCCTTGCCTTTCATCTCTCAGTAACAGAGTACAACACCTGGTATGAGTCAAAAGTAGTAGTGTCAACCATTTAGGGTGACAAATAGGTTCCTCTCAAGAAAGACCTAAAAGTCTACTTTGACAGAAATAGTGTTTCTACTTAAGTTGCGTTTACAGAAGTTGGCGTGGTGACTTTGCACCTAACATCACCATTTGACTTAAAGTCAAATGGTGTGCTTTGTCAATGTATGTGCTTTGTGACTACTTTTCTTGTCAGGTGCTATTGCCATCTCTTAAGTCCTAATATACCAGGTCAATCTTCTTACTGCACAAACATAGAAAGAACCAAACTCTAAGCTAGCATCAGAAAATGTGTAATATCCTTATGTAAGTAAAAACATTACTTAGCAGTTGATGCTCTGCCACATTTTTTCTGCTTCAGTTTTCTCAGAACAGATACATGGAGAGACAAAACCAAGTCCCAACTGCCAGCTGAATGAGAAGACACACAGCCCTTGTCTTTCTCTCTGCAGCTGGACTATTAAGAGAGTTAATGTCGCTTGGAGCAGCATGAAATTTCACACTCTCACTAGCCTAAAAGCAAGCATCCACAGAGTATGGTTCTTTCTTAGCAGTCTCGTTCCTGGGGTTCAGGCTGCCCTCTCCATACACCTGATAAAGCACTCTAGAAGCAGACACAATTGCACGCATTAATTGAAAGACAAAGAGCTAAGATTTCTGTTACCTGAAAAACCCCTGTTGTTTTAAAATAACTTTATTTTACCAGTGTATGGGTTTTTCTTGAAAAAACAGTCCTTAGCAATCCTTAAGCAATCCTTAATCCAAGTGGAAGGATTGCAGTATGAATGGTTGCTATGCTTAGGACAAGTTTATTTAAAATAAAAACACCTGTCCCAGGGTATAAGAACAATGTAGTGATACATTGCAAAAGCAACTGCAGTTGTGATAACCAAACCATGGTTTTGTTTGGTTTTATGGTATAGTAAAGATCGAGGTGAAAATCTTGAGCAGTAGAATGATTCAGTACTGATTTCCCACCAAAGTGATGGGTATCTGTCTTTTCTTTTCAAGGCCTGTTTTTAAGTTTCTGACAAATACAAATTTGGCAGATACATGGGTTGCAAATTGACTCTGATGTTTCTGGAGATAACCTTGGAAAACAGGCTCCTTATTGTTTTAATTTTCAGACATAAGTGTGTCTGCAGCATTTTTGTCCTTCTCTACAAATAATCTGAAGCTAACAGTATATATATGTCACATTTTGGGATATCTGTTGAGAACCATGAATGCTATAAACATACTTTAAGATTTGAAGCCTTACCATTTCACCTGGATGTCATACAAGCCATGCCTTTGACAAACAGATCCTGTTGGAAATGTTGTTCTACCATATGTATGAATGCCTTTTTAAAAAAAAAAAAAATAAAAATGTTGGTACTAAGGGCCTGATCCTAAGTACATTACAAAGTACAAGTACTTTAATATTTGGTAATGAGCAGTGGGAATCATTAGTGTACTGTGTCAGTAACTGCTTGGTGAGCTGCCTGCTAAGCTGCGATATGAAATACTTTAGGAATGGAACAGTAAAAGAATTGATATTGCATAAAGGTATTTCATTAATGAAAACTGTCTCTACAATGACATATCAGAGAACCAGTTCACTGGTTGCTAAATGAATTAAAGTTTTTATAGCTAGCAGTTTTATGTACATCACTTTTATGCCTGTGATGGAGTCTAATAATTTAAGACTGTTTCCCTACCTCTCCCTGTATCTTGCAGGCATACAGGAGTTTCCAGAAAATATAAAAAACTGTAAAGTCTTGACAGTTGTTGAGGCCAGCGTAAATCCTATTTCAAAGTAAGTTTGTAAATTTTTTAGTATTTTGTTTTGCACAAACACTGCTGAGTCTCAGACTTGCTTCAGACATGTGCCAGTCCTGGGAGGCAAGGAGCAGAGTTACCTGAGAAGTATCTTCATTAACCTCATTGTACTGCGATACAGTATAGCTATGTCATTAAAGTATTTTGCTAAGTTAATATATATTATACCATGCATTATACCATGTGGCTTTCTCAGCTTTTTTAAGTCCGTCACTTCTCTCTGAATGTAGAGAAATATGCAAAGAGGTTTCTTTCTTAATAACAATAATTAATTTTACTCTAAATACCATATCACTGTTTTTCAAACTTAGCTTATATGAGTAGATTTCCCTGTCACTCCTGTGACAAAATTAATTTGCCAGAAACAGCACTTCCAGAGATACAAACTTTGCACCGCATAACTCTTCCGGGGAAAAATTGTGTTGCATAGGTTTTAATTTATCTTACTGTCTCTAATGAATGCCTCCTCCATATCAGGTGTCAGGAGATCACAAATACATAGCAAGACTACATTTGTTGTTGTTTGTAGATTTTATTGCCTGAAGATACTGTCCTCAATCCTTAAAAATTTTGAAACTAATCTTGCAGAGAACAAGTATCTAGTGCAATTTTGTAGAAATCCTGATACCACCTTAATTTTAATGTTATTAATTTGTAGGTCTTCAGTATTATACTGTTGTTTAAGAAAATATGACTTGATGCCCTGAATATAATTGAAACAAAAGCACTACATTATTTTATTTCTATATAGGCTTCCAGATGGATTTTCCCAACTGTTAAACCTAACGCAGCTGTACCTGAATGATGCTTTTCTTGAGTTTTTGCCAGCCAATTTTGGGAGGTAAGTTGAATTTGAAACTTAGTATCTGCATTTAGTTTTAAACTTAATGCATAGCAGTTTCTGCTGCTTCTCAAGCGAAGTGTGAACTGGAGGAGGGGAAGAAGTGTGCATTACCAATTCATCTATGTCACTTATTAGTTACAGAAAAAAACCCTGAATCTCTATCACCATTTTTTAATTGGGCTCTTGAAGGACAGACAGAATGCTTATAAAGAGCCAAGAAATAAAGCTCATTTGCATACTTGCTTATTTTACAACACAAGTCTGAGAGACCAGTGTTTCTGAAATATGGCTTGTTTGTCATTTAGTAATTGGAGTGAAGCAAATAATGATGTGTAATTCCACTTGTCCTCTCCTGGATGCACACATTCCTTCATACACGTCTATAATTTCCAAGTGCCTTGTTGTCAGGAATCTTTCTGAAAGACTTAGCATATTTACAGTGTGCTGACTAAGCAAAATTGTTCCATGTAATAGCTTAAATACAAGAAAATACTAAACTCCTACTTCTTGAAAGTTGATTAATTCTTGGGAGCAAACGTGAAAAGATAATATTGTTAAAAGGAAGACTCCTAGATAAGCATAGCTCATCCTGTTTTTCTTATCATGCTGATTTAGCCGTTTCTGCTTTACCCCTCACCCCCCCCTTCATTCTTATTTTATGCTCTCTTTTCCTAGATTGTCACTCTCCTACACCACCACATGTCCAGCAAGCCTCTCTTTCAGGGAAAAATGGCTCTTAGTTAACTAAGCATTTTGCTGTGTCAAAGCAATTGCCTTAGGCTGTATGTTTAAAGTTGGGCCATTACAGTTTACAAGAGATTAGAAAAGTCCCCAAATAGAGTGCTGCAGATGCTTGGCAGATCAGGAGATGTACAGTGAAAGATGAGCACAGGTGCAGTCCATTAGTGACCATTAGTTTATTAGTCATCTGTGATCAGAGTTGTTGGGCCATTCTTCTCTGCTCAATTATTAGTCATTCCCTGATGAACAATTAAAAGCACCAGATCTGTTACACACTCAGCTAACAAAAAAACAGCTTATGATGCGGGAGCATCATCGTGCTTGTTTCTAGTATATAAAGTTTATGTTTCAAAAGCCTTCTTTAAGGTTGAATAAATATCTGGAAGATGCATAGTCTTTACTTGTTGGCATTTTAATGATTGCCCATACATTTTTTTTCCTG
Organism: Anarhynchus alexandrinus; assembly: GCA_008711295.1. Classification (NCBI taxonomy): domain Eukaryota; kingdom Metazoa; phylum Chordata; class Aves; order Charadriiformes; family Charadriidae; genus Anarhynchus; species Anarhynchus alexandrinus. The sequence goes on along the minus strand of VUYV01000017.1, from coordinate 6,837,381 downwards.
TTATGTTTTTTAATAATCTAACCAAATGGCAAAATTTTCTAAGTAGAAAACAGGCACTACAAATGAATTTACACAGTTAGTCTTATAATCTTACACATAGTTTGAAAAAGCCTCATCATAATTTTTTATTCATCACTGTCAACGTCTGTAATGCTTAGTGGTTAGGGAAATGGTGAAGCCATTAATTACTAACAGCTTAAGAATAAATCAGTTACTGGAGGCATCTTGAAAGCCAATTCTCCAGTGTAGCGTTTCTCTTAATAGCTATGAAGAATTCAGCCTTGGTTTTTAAAATATAAATAGTGACTTGCAGCATCCCAGCTTGTAGCTAGGAGAATGAAACTGAAATTAAGACTTTTCTCATCAGCTTTTTCTAATGAGTTCAAAGTATTTATATAAGTTTACCTGCTAATAATGGTATTGCACAGAATAAATACTACTGTACAGGAAGATAATGTTTAGATCAAATGAATTTGAAAACAATGAATTGGTAAAATGTCATTTCAAAGTAAGGTTCAGACCCCTTTGACATTCAGTCTGTCTGTTCTGTAAGTGATCAGACTGCTCTGCCACAACTTTACAACTAGGTATAAAAAACTTGTCAGTGCAAACGGTCTTTTAACTTGTACTTCAGAATATGGGAATACTTTTTTAAAAAACAAACAAACGAAAAAGCTCTGGTAGAAGCTTTTGGGATATTTAGAGAATTTTTGGTTATTCCCTTAAAGAACAAGCCTTCAGTTTCTTCCAATTTGGGACAGTAATTGTTCTGTATATGACCTTATAGCTATTACTTTTCATTACATGGGGATGCATGAAGTTCCCGAGTTCTGTTGCTGCTTCTTACTGGCAACTATAGGCAATAATGCCTCATAAAAACTAAACCAATGCCATATTAAAGCTAGTAAGGTATTTATGCTCTGTTCCAGCAGTTCACATTAGAAACCTGGTTTCCCACATCGGTTTTTCTCTGACTCTTCATATTCACTTATTCCACAGTTTAATTGCCATCATCTGTCATGAGTGTTGTCCCCCATGCTCTAACCTGCTGTTTTTATAGTGTTCTCATATCCCTCTTTTAGTTTGTTAGACTAAACAAAATTCTGTTTCCCTCTGGTATGGCAGGTGCCATGTTAGTGCTCAATTGTATTAATATATCTTGGAACGAGTTTCAGTTTGAATTCATCTTCTTTTTGACAGAAGATGATGATATATATAGCTGTATTTAGAATTCAAATTGAGATCTCTTCATGGCTTCTACAATGTCATGATTATCTTCTTGTTTCTCTTGGAAATGTCTGTGGTTATGCTCTAGTGTTCCACTAGCCGTTTTTGCAGCTGCCTAGTGTCATTTTCCACATGATTGACTAATGCGTTGGACAGCTCAGTTAGAAATGGCTGATGACTCTACAAGGAAATCATAAGTACTTGACTTGGTGCTATGGCATCTTGTCCCTTTTATATTTTTTTCAGTCCTTACGGTTATACAGGTTTTTTTCCCTACAGTGTTCTAATAATTCACTGTATTTTGTGGCATCAGCCAACTTAAACATTTTTCCCATCCTTTAAGATTGCTGTTAAAATATACTGAACAGGATAGTCTCAAAATGAGTCTTTGAACACCTCTGTCAGTAACATCCAGCCTGATGCTTAGGAAAGAAAACTTTGTGTAATGCAAACTACTTTATCCATGCGGCATCTTACTACATTTACCTCAATGCTTTATTCTCGCCTTCAAAATTTGTGCTAAAGCTTTGACTACTGTTGAGGCCAAGATTATCCATTTTTTTCCCTGTTCTTTATGAGTATTAGATGCTTGCTGTCCTTCAATGACATTGCACCAGTCCAGCCGGTTAGACTTATTAAAAATCACCAGACTTTTGATTAAATATGCCAGTTCCTTTGGAATTATGAAGTGATAAAGTGTTTTTTTTCCTCCACTCCCAAATTCTAGTTTGAATGCATTAATATTGGCATGGATCCCAGACCTAGCCTTTGTACCAGCGCACAGAAATCTCAGAATTTCTTATGCTTACCTAAAAAAACCATATCTGTTGTATCTAAATACATCATGTATATTTACATTTAAATATATAAATATATAAGCAGAGAAGTCTAAACATGAAACTCGCTGCACCCTAATTGTGAGATAGGGCTTTAAAAGGGAAACATTACTGGTGGGTGTTTAAGATAAGCAAGGAGTTTATCTTCAGTGTCATTCTAAAAACTCTGAGAATTTTGTCTGTGGATATTGCTTCCAGCCACTTTTTACTGTGATGTTGCAATGAATTTACTTTTAATCTTTTTTTTCTCAACAATTTGCCAGTGGTATTTGCAGTAGGAGATATCATTAGTAGTATCTACTTTGGGATAATTTTTTACATAAGTTTACAGTGATAGTGAAATTGGGGACTTAATTTAGTTATATATATGTAATTTGGCTCAAACTTTTGCAAATGCAACCTGTTATAGGATACATATATTTCAGTCCTGTTGCCTTTATATTTTAGTTATGGTTTAAAAAAAAAATATCTGTGTTAGCAAAACTGCAAAGGATGTGAAAAATAAAGAACATCTGTCTATGAAATTCCTTTCCAAGGAGTGACTGCTGTTGAACAGTGAGTTTCTAAGTATACCTGCTATATATTTCTTTTACCTTTTTTACAGTTTGTATAGTTAAAGAAGTCAGATTTAGGAAGAATATTGATCTTATCCTGGCAAGGTGTTCATGTAGAAATTTTGTTTTATTTAAAAGTTGAGAGACATTTTAAAAGCAAGCTAAGTTGGTTACATTAAATAACAATACTGCAAAAATACTTTTGTTGAGACTGGTACACCAGGTATGCTTCAAGTTGAATAATACTGAGTTACAGCTTTGTGTTTAGGTGATGTGTAAATATTTCTGTTATGGGTTTTTACGGTTGAGAAATGAAATGTTTCCGTATGAGTATGACAAATCATTGTGATAGAATAGCACAGGAAATACATATTATGCCACTATGACTTCTATTTTTCCTTTAGTATAGGTAGTCTAATTCTCTGTCTGTATTTCTTTTCCAAATCAAACCCCAGTTTCTCAGTTCTGTTATAACAATAAATGGTATCCTGGGGTGCATTAAAAAGTGTGTGGCCATCAAGTCGAGGGAGGTCATCCTCCCCCTCTACTCTGCCCTGGTGAGGCCATATCTGGAGTACTGTGTCCACTTCTGGGATCCCCAGTTCAAGAAAGATGAGGAACTACTGGAGAGAGTCCAGCAAAGGGCTACAAAGGCAGTCAAGGGACTGGAGCACCTCTTTTATGAGGAAAGGCTGAGAGACCTGGGTCTTTTCAGCCTGGAGAAGGGAAGACTGCTTATCTTATCAATGCTTATAAATATCTAAAGGGCAGGTGTCAAGAGGATGGGGCCAGACTCTTTTCAGTGGTGCCCAGTGACAGGACAAGGGGCAATGGGCACAAACTGGAACACAGGAAATTCCATCTCAACAGGAGGAAACACTTCTTTACTTTGAGGGTGACAGAGCACTGGCACAGGCTGCCCAGAGAGGTTGTCGAGTCTCCTTCCTTGGAGACATTCAAAACCCACCTGGATGCATTCCTGTGCAACCTGCTCTAGGTGACCTTGCTTTGGCAGGGGGGTTAGACTAGATGAAGGTCCCTTCCAACCCCTACCATTCTGTGATTCTGTGCAATTCAGGTGGTTAGCACGTGTGTTCCCACCAGCAATTTAAAGAACACCTTAAAGGCTGAGTCTTTGATGTGTATTATTATATTAAACTTGAATAAACCCTTCCAGTCATAATGGAAGAAGTGACAACTGCTTCAGTCCAATATTTCTCATCAATTATGGCAAGAAAATTGCTCATTTAGACACAGCCTGTATCTCCTAGCCAGGAGAGGTTGAAAATGTTTCCCTAGTAGCCTCTGTGTAGCTCTACACATAAGAAATTCGACATTTGTATCTCCAATTTCTTATGGTTAGGTGAAGAAAAAGTAGAATGTGAAACAAGGTCACAAAGCTATCACCAAAGGCAGTCTTTAATTTCACAGAATTAGCATATTAGAAGTGTAGTACAGTCAGTTCTGGCTAAAGTCAACACAGTGTCGGCGTGCATATATATATAGTTTAGCATATGAATGGAGGTTTGTGTCTACTGCTTTCAGCTGAGAAATTTGACTGCCTACTCGTGTTGTGAAGAAAACCTGCAAACTGTGTAGCTGTTCTCCTTGTCATCAAAGTGAAATACCAACCAGAGCCTAGTGCAGTGTTTCGTTGTTCTTTGGTTCACAAATCCAAGCTCAAAATGACCGTTCAAATCTGAGGGTGCTTAAACAAACAAGTTCTGTTTTGTCATGAATTGGCATCTTAGGATGCAAGTAGGATAAGAAGGCTAGGAAGTCCTTCCCAATTATGTCCTACATTGACAGCAGTGATACTACCATGAACTGGATTTTTATTAGGGTATTCTTTCAGCACTGTTAGAGTGTTGGGTTTTTTTTGAGAAGTTGGGAGGAGGAGGTTCCCCTCCAGCAGTTGCTACCAGATGGCAAGTACTGCTTGCAGTGCTGGGCTGTGTTGACCTCTGCTCTGTTTCAAGGTGACTGTTATATTCTTAGGTTATTCGTAGGCACAGCAGATTGCTACTTTCAGATGCATCCAAAAATGAGCGAATGTCTAGAGGAAAAATAAACACTGTTTTCAGCTTTCTATTTTTACTTTAAGTATAGTTCTTACTACTTAATCGAAATTAAGGTTTTTGTCTCTGTCCTTACAAGGTACTCAGTCAAGCACCTTCGGGAAAGACTGGTCTCTTCACTAAGCTCCTTTTTTGAGTCAGGGAGCTTAATGTTCAGTTTGGTGTGGTAAGAGGGCTGTTAGTGGGTCACAGGTAGAACTCTTGTCTTTACAATCCTGTCTGTATTTAAACCAAACTTAGTTTCTGCATTTCATTTAACAAAGAAATAGTCTTCATTGCTGTCCTGATGTAAAAAATTCCACTGGGGATGGTACATTGCTTAAGTTGGAAGACTGCTTTGAACTTATCTTTGCCAAGCAGTTGAGTTGGGGATGGATTTAGAGGTTATTTAACTTGCAACCAAGCATTTATTGAAACAAAGGTCAAACTGCCTTCTAACAGAAATATCAAAATGGATTAAGAAGCTGACTAGAAAGAGAATATGGAAGGAAATCCAAGATGAATTTAAAGGTTGTTTGTACCATGTGGAAGACCACAGGTATTCCTCTGCTGAGGCTTGTTATTTGAAAGGGTTTGATACATTGCCAGTATTAGAAATTCAACATCTTAACTTATGCAGACTTACCCTCCCTTTCTTCTATTACTTCCTGTGTACTTCTGTATATGATGATGACATGTACCCCAAATTAATCCAATGAAGTGCTTTAAAATCTTTGGGATGAAGGAAAACAAATGTATTCAAAGAAGTATGGAAGAGCAGTCAAGATCTAGTTTATTTGCTGCTTTAGCAAAACCAAACCCCAGTGAATAAATGAATTTTAAATAACATGCAAATGTACGCACAGAACATATTTTTAATTCTTACAGAAAAAATATTTCAGACTCGTAGATATTTTTTTGAAATTCAGCCATATAAATAAGTTTAGAATTTGCTTTTGTCGTGAAATACAGTAAATTGTGGTAATTTGTTATGCCTTTCTGTTACAGATTAACTAAACTCCAGATATTGGAACTTAGAGAAAACCAGTTAAAAATATTGCCAAAGTAAGTATGTATGACATTTATTTAAACTACTTTGGAGGCCATTTTCTGCAGTTATACTAATAATGTAATGCATATTGAAAAGTAGATCACAGCTTAAAATGTGTAGCTAAGTAACTGGACAGAGTTCTCACAAGGAACTTTCCTTTCATGCTGCTGAAATTATATCTCACTTCAGACTGACTGGTCTGCCTATTCAGAGATTTGCCTATTTGGACATATTTTTTTTAAAAATTATTTATTTTCTGTCCCTATCCAGCTTCTGATCCACCTGTTGAGCTTTTAAGTGAGCATGTAGGCACGTCAGGATGATTGTTCTGAGATGTCTGATCTTTCTTGCACGCGGTGTTGTATGGCTACCCAGATGCCTGTCTGAGTACGGTTCAGATGGCTGAGGGTCTGAGACTTAGGCATTGGTAATTGAGGTCATTATCTCTAAATCAAATGTGGAGTTTGAGATGCTTGCTCAGAATGACTGAGAGAATGGGATTCATGTGACTTGAACACTTTGTTTAGTTTGTAGTAACAACTTGTTACTGTGTTGCATGGAATCTATTACGCCATACCTATTCTATAGTGCAACAGGCTTGTTTAACATAATGGCAGCATATTCCTTGGACATGTTATCAGTACGGGTAAAATAGTTCTGGTAATTCTTACAGGATTTGCCTTTAACAGTAAATCCAATTGCACCTCTTAAAATCTGGCATCTTTCTAAACCCTGCTTTGCAATTCTCACTCATTTCATCAACGAAGCCCAGGCTGATGGTGTTGCGGTTCCTGCTGTTTTTATGAGCTAGAGCAATGCTCTGCATTTTCACACTTGGACCCTGGAGGTCCAAGTTGGTTAACAAAGGTATAAAAGGTTAATGAAAAGAGAAGGAGAGGGGTTGTGAATAACCAGCTGTAGGGTCCTGAATGTGTTGTGGTGTGCTGCAAAAGTGGTCCTCCTCTGGCAACAGAAGCCAGTAAAGAGAGCTACTGGTTTTGGTGGAAGTAAGATGTGGTGGTGGAGAAGAGGAGGAGCTAACAATTGACTATTCTCTCTGTCCAGCTCATATGCTAGCAGAGACTTGCTTGCAGTAGGCTGAAGTGTGAATTGCTAGCCCTTCAAATACAACAGCCAGTTTTCTTAGTGACTGTAGCTAATTACATGCCTAAGACGTGGCGAAGGGCTATGTTCCACTGGAATTCCCTTTTTGCATGGCTAGATACTGTACTGTGGTGTCTGCTGTATAAAGATGTCAGAACTCTTATCTGGAATGAAATGTATAGCATCAGAAAGTGTGATTTTAAATCTTCCAAGTGTGAAGCATTCTTTTCATTCATGTGATATAAATACTCTCTATCCTCATTTGCTCTTTTTGCTATAACTAATTTTCAGTAGAAAAAGAATTAGAAGACATGTCATTTGGGGTAGTAGCTCTGTAAATTAAGTTACTCCCAACTGAGGAACAGTAGCTATAATTAAAACTTACAGCTAATACAGGTTTTGTTTATAAAATTACTTTGACCTTAATTGCCATAATCAACACTAATAGTGTGAATTACATGCGATATTTTAAAAAGAGTACTTTATGGAGGTCTCTTGTAGTGATAAGAGACATTTAAACAAATGCTGTAGTGTATTTAAGCCAAACATAACTTCTGTTGAAGTTGCTGGGAATTTTTTTGTTGACTTCAGTGTTTTCAGGGTTTCATCCTTGCTGGAAAACTAAACAGCAGCTGTCATGAAGATGTTTTCTGCAGCCCCTCCATAATGATCTACAGTACATACTGAGATGCCACCTTTGTTATTTTGTTCTGGTACTCTTGTGGCTCAATTAAGGGAGATTAAAGCTATTGAGACTACTTTTTTTTTTAATTTAATCACATTAATATGCATTTTGCTGCAGTGAGGTACTGGAAACTTACATTGTTTATGTATGATGTACACTGGGGAGAAAAAGTTCGTTGTGGTGTCCATAGTATGCAAGATGCGAGTCTGCCTTTCCAGATAATACAACCATGCAGCAGCTGACCAACAAAGGCATCCATGGCCTGGCTTTAATATTAGAACAGAAGCTGATGTGAAATTCAAATTTATGCGGTTTTCCAAATCCGAGTACATGTTTTAAAAGGAACATGCTAAACAGCTTTGAACAGTGTAGAAAAACCAAAGGCTTTTTTTTTTAATCTAATAAGATGTAGCAGTATGAGCTAATATTTTTTTCTATAGAATACAACTGTCTTTTCTTGTCTCTCTGTCACGCTCACCTTTTTAATATTTTCATACTTAAAGCGAATTTTTTTGTGTTTGTAATGAGAAAAGTATTGGGATAAATTTCTACAAAATCAGCTAGCCCTTTTGCTGAATTAAAAATGCACATCATTTTTAACACTAAAGCAGAAAGCACTTGAAAGAATGTTAATCAAAATGGGTAATTAATGCCAACACACTAAATCAAACTTGCTTTGTGCCAAATGCATCATTTTGTTTGGAGCTTATCCACAGCCAGAGACTGCAAAACTGGCAGTATTGTCATGCAAACCAGCTCAATGAAAATATTACTACTGAAAGAAAAGCAAAATTACACAAGACTGTTTTAAAGGCACTTATCTGATAGGTTGGGTTTAGCTGAAATTTGGGAAAATGGTCCAATGGAAATATAAAGAGTTTATTTTTGATTTTTTCCCCCAAACTTCTGTCTGTTGTCTAATTGTCAATAAAAAGAGTAGCCTTTTTAGAGAGAAGCAAGTTATTTGAGAGTGTAATTGTTATGATTCATGGCCCAATCTTGCTATCACACACACCTCTTGAATTGTATGCTACTTGAAGTAAGCTGTAGTGTTAACCTTAGTGAAGCTGACTGTTTACAACATCAGAATCTGAAGCATAATTTAGACTACCTGATCCCTTAGTGTTGGATTGATTTTGCAGCAAGTTCAATAATATGAATTATGAAACAGATTTTTCAGTTTATGGAAGAGATTATATAGTGCAGTGGCAAAGATAGAAATAGGTGTAACTCAGTGATCTAGTAAATTTTTGTTTCCAGTTCTGTATTCCTCTTTCTTCAGCACTGAGTTTTCCTGTTACTTTAACATTATTGAAAGCTTTGTTTGCATGTTGTCTGAATATATAGTTGCTCTATAAACAATACAGAAAAGCAAAGAGGTGTAAGCTATAGCATTTTCAGCTATTCTATAAATTAAGCGACAGTGGGGAAGGGGAGGAAAATAACTGAGACCCTGGTCTTGCAAACACATTTGTGTGTGTTTTACAGTTGAGTGGATGTGTTTGTTAGATTACAGACATTTTGGCAAGAAAAAAACCCCCAAAATCAATGAAGTTTCTTTGTCATATTATCAATGTTATATAACATCAATTTTGCAGATACTTGAGAGAGATTTGCAGATATTTGCTTTGGTTCCAAATGGTAAGACCAGGACCATTGATGAAAAACTGTAACAAACTTTTTATTTTATTTTTATTAGGACACTGAAGATTAAGGTGCGAATGGGAAATTTTGAGTAGCCTTAGAGCCATTAAGGATGTAGCACTAGCAGGACGGGAAGGGAGCACCTAGATCTTGGGTTGGAATTTGTGTATCTAGTGTAATTTGGCAGCAGGGAGAAGAGCTTGGTTGCTTAGATTCTGTGAACCTGGTGTTAACTGTGTAAACAGTTTGGCCTCAGAGTTGAATGGTGTACAGGAGGAAGGAAAAAAAAATCACTCAGACCTAGGAATGTGTTGATCTGGGAGACTGATGTGTGTGTGCACGCGTGTGTCTGTGTGTGTGTGTATCCTTACCAAGCCATTAAAGTAGAAAGAGAAGAGTTCGTGTTGAAGTGAAAGAAAAAATTCCATTCATCTCAAGCCGCAATGGAAAATCCATTTGACTTTGTTTCAATTCAGCCTCATCAAAATTCAATTAAACCAGATTGAACTTTTTTCATTTTGTTGGTGTTACCTGTTTTTTTTCCCTTCACCTTTAAAATTCGTATTTATTTCTAAGTTGAAAATTCAGTTCAAATAAAAATCAAGGGACTGTCTTAAAACTGTTGAAATGAAAGGACTATAAAAATGTTAAAATAAGCCATTTTAAAAAAAAATATTCATTTATTGAAACTAATGTATCAAATTAAATTCCATGTAGCTGTGGATCTCCCTTAATCTGCTTTTTGAGGCTGAAATTTAGATCATCAGTGAAGTTTTGGACTCCTCTCTCTAGTAGCCCACAGTCTCGCTAAGGTGGCTTGAAAACGGGAAATCTAAAACCTTTTTAAATTAAAGCCATCAGTAAAAGTACAGTATGGTGTTGCCCATGAAGTTTTGAAAGCTGCAAAGTTATATGCTACATCCTTTAAATGAGTCTTCAGCTGTGCTTCTGGAAGACTCATTGGGGCAAATTTTCTAGCAACATATGGCACTAAAGTTGGTGTTGGCATGGTCTCTTAAAGCTCTGAGAAATTCATCTTACACAGTATTTCAGAGGGACTTCAATAATTTATTTTAGAATTTGAAAATTAATTTTAGCAGTTGATAATCATCTGGTTCATAAGCTTCAAGAAATGAGGAAAAATGTTTCTCAGATTCTTCTGGAAGTAGACTTTTCATGTATTTTTTTCTTTTTCTTCTTTGAGACAGTGGGAATGTGAGTTAAAGGCTTTCCCCTAAAGCCTGTGTATACTATGTGTGCAGTGCAAAAAAATGGCTTCTGCTGTTGTCTTGATCATGTCTTTACCTGATTGTGCTAAATTTCTGGTTTGTCCCCAGCATTAATTACTATAATGCAATGAAAATAAAATCTATAGACAAATGTTGAGTGTAATCCTTTTGGGAGATTATTTCAGGAATAATACTAATAATCACGTTAACTTACTTTCAATAAATAAGGTATTTTTCAATAGAATGTAATTCTCTAACTGTATATTTAGAACACCTGTAATAGTGTATTTGAAGAACAACTGAAACTGAATAGCTGCATAGTGCATCTTGTGCTCGTGCAGATGTTTTTTAAAGATATTGGTGTTCATACATATATTCTGATGATATAAAAGACAACCATTTAGAAGCTCTTACATTTAGTTTTTCCAGAATTTGATAGTACGTACATGCTTACAGCTTATATTTAAAAGTATTAGATATTATTAATTGTTCTATGGAAATCCATTATTAAATAAATACACAAATAATGTCATATGAGGGATTCATAGCCTCTTGGAAAATATTTTTAGATAGTACTGCTGTTGACTGAAGTACCGATTGTGTAGACCACGATGTGCAGGGATAGATAATGTCTGTGGGATCCCCAAAGTAAACTTTAAATGGAGGAAAGATTTTGCCAAAATGCAGCTTGAAATAATGGATTTTACTTTATTTCAGTCATTGATTTAATCTTTACCATAAGTTGGCTTAAAGAGTATTGATGTGTCGCAAATTTCAATTTAGTTAGTTGATTCGTTGTAGGGCTAGAGAAATAATTAGGATTCCAGACCACATTGTATGGAAGCAACTTTGTCAGCAGCCTGGAGAGGTAGAAAGTGTTGTTGGTTACTGTAATTCAACAGCAGTCTTTTCTGTTTTAGCTGATTGTTAGGCAGTGGTCTTTCTCTGGGAGGAAAACGTGTAGTTAACCAGCCTTTGGCTGCTGAGAAGACATTGTGACTGTAGGTGAAAAGCTGGAGCAGTCAAAAGAAGATCAACTTCACTGAGTTACTCTGTCATAAAGATTACTCTAGTGGTCTTAGTTTTTGTAAACTAATCTGTGGATGAGTTTGTGTGGACTCTATGTGTGACAGTCAACAGTCAGCATGATCATTACTACGTGCCTGGTTGAACAATGTGTGAAAAATTGACCTTAATTAGATATCAGTCCAGTTACAGAACAGCATCACTACTTAATACTGATTAAAATAATATATTTGTATGAATACAGGAAGATTGGATGTAACTGGTGTTTTCTTAAATCTAATTCCTTATTAATCCCCTTCCTGTGCAGAACCATGTCCAGACTGACTCAGCTGGAGCGACTGGACTTAGGAAGTAATGAATTCACAGAAGTGGTGAGTTTTGCCCTAGTAACAGAGCTTTGTATCTTTTATAAATCTCTTTATCCTTTAATCTATTTTTAATCAATATGAAAATGTAAACATCATCTTAAGAGTTCTGCTAGGGAGCAATTATTATGTATACCTCATGCTACTTTATGGAGCCTGTTATAAAAAACATGTGCATATTCTGATGAATATGAATATGTTTTTCCTCAATTTGAAAATAACACTATTGTAGTGTGGTTACTGTACTGGTAAAAAATTAATGGTAATATGTGTTTGAATTGTAAACATAATTGTTTGGCTTATAATAAATTCTAAACGCTTATTGGTTATCATGTATTTAATGTTGCAAGTTCTGTATAAGCTGTACATAACCTGCTTTTATTATTGTGTACAAACTATTTAGATCCAAGGGAAACTATTAATTTTAAGTTTGAATATTGTTCAAAACAGTATTTACAGTTCTGAGGTTCTCAGATTTTTCCTTCAGCATGGATAGACTTGTTTCCTGTTCATCATTTCATGGTCAAATACATCTTATGTTTACAATCACTGCTTCTACAAGTACTTTTCCTGGATAAAGAAATTTAAATGGAAGTATAGTGGAACATACTGACCTGCCATATAATAAAGTCAAGCCCTTGTGTGCCACCAGTAGGTCATGCAGAGCTGAACACTTGTCTAGTTGTATGGTTTGGAAGATAGGGCAGTGTATTTAAGGAATTTGTTCATTAGTATGATTACACTTCCAGCCATTACCATTACTGCTGTATTCTCATTACAGCGTAGATATTCATGTGGGAGCCTTAAACTAACATACTCAGGCACATGTTAAGCAGTAACAGCCAGGAACTAAGTATAGGCTGCAAAATTACCTGTTTGGATATATTTTGGGCTGATTGCTTCATCTGTCCCAGCCTTTTAGCTACAGGAGTCAACTATTGGTAATTTATTTCATGAAGATCTTTTGGTAAAAACACAAAAATGTTTGAAAATGCTTTTTTGGATAAAGAGCTGTCTTGAAAAGTAGTTAAGATTTTCTCTTGGAAAATGAATTATTGGGAGTCAGGACTGCAACTTATGCTGGAATGCTGTATGTTTACAATATAGCAGAATTGAGTTCTGCATTTAACTGAACTTGCTTGTAGTTGTGAAGATGCAGCAGCACCTGTTTTGCATTAATTTCTCCGGAGGGAAGTTTAAATAGGAAAGCATATGCAATGTGGATGTTTACCAAGAAGTGGTCTTTCCCTGATATGAAAGATACTTCTAACAATAAGTTGTAATCGAAGCACGATCCTGCACTTCACTTTATGGATGGAGTGGTTTGCTTGTATCATGCAGATGCACCCTTTGTTGTTAGAAAACTAAAATTTGTTTTCGTTTTCCCCAAAACCACAAAATGTCTGTGGTTTTTGAAAAACAGGTCTTCTGATCTGATGGAATTTAAGGATTTTTAGACCTCCTCCATGAGAGAGGAAACAATACGTGTAACATTTATTTATTGTGTGCTGCAGTTGAAAAATAATACTTTCTGTTAAAAAAAAACCAACAAACAAACAAAACCCCCCGCTTCCTGTAAGGATTATTTAGTGCCGTGATCAAGTTCTCAAAAGGTTTTTGTATATCTAGTGTATATTTACATTTCAAAAAGTGAATTATCTGGGGTTTTTGATGACCCAGTTACGCAAGTGTGTATAACAGCTATAATAAGACATTACTTGAAGTAGATGAATCACTGAAGTTGTTTTTGCCTTTCACTATATTCTGTATGAAGTTTTTAACAAATGGATTACCTTTACAGCCTGAAGTACTTGAACAACTGAGTGGGTTAAAGGAATTTTGGATGGATGGTAATAGACTAACACTTATTCCAGGGGTAAGTCCTTTTCCTGTGTTAAACATTTAATTTTTTAATTTACAGTGGTATTTGCTTTGTTCAGCTGTCATATATGTTAAAGTTGCTATGTAATTTTAATGTTACTGAAAGTCAAAAGGCTAAATGCCACTTAAATGCTTAACTAGTTTACTGAGAAATTTATACTGATCATGGCAGTTGAGTACACAGCTTTTCTTTCACTGAAAGTTATGTACCTCTCATCTAAAAATTATGTTCCAAGTCAGAAAGGGGTACAAATCCTAGACCAAATTTATGGTTCACTGGTTCTTCCAGAAAGGGATTATTTTGTGTTAGACAGCAAATGGGAATTTACAGGATAAATATGTTGTGTGAATTTTTACTGGTCACGGCTGTAAAGCAAGCAGTTCCTGTTCAGGTGCCTCGTATACAGGAGCATAGCCAGTTCCTGAGAAAATGTCCTTTTTGACTTCGTCTGGGTTCCTGACATCTCTCAAAATTACATGGGGTCCAGGCTGACCTATTATTTCAGTACTTGTGAAGCTGTGCTTATGTTCTGGTAAACTAGTAAATGAATATTTGGAATTTGTGAAGCAGCTGGTCTGTTTTCAGACTTAAAATCCCTAGCAGTTTTCTGACACGAGGCTTTCTTTCCTGATCAGTAGTCTTCTCTGCCATCTTTCCTCACTTCAGCTAATTCTTCCTTGAAGAGTTGAGTGGATGTAGTGAACATTTCTACTTTATAGTAAAAGTAAAACTGTATTTGTGAAAGTGATTGCATCTTCTCTGTAAAGATTTTAGTAGCGTGCACAAATCTTCAAGCTTGTTCTTGGTTCATACGGAAAGGTAATACAAGCTTATATTTTGGCTTGTTTCTTCAGTTTAGTATAATAAGGGATTCATTGTTGTTCTTTTTGAGGTTAAATAAGATGTAGTTTTACACAAAAGACAAAAATAAGCATTAAATGGACTTTACTGGAGCCTAATGATGCCCTTACGTTACCTATCTCTGTTTGAAGTTTGTCCTAAAGCTTCAGTTACTTGATTCACAGTAATTGATCAAACAATTGAATTTGCAGCAGACTGACTTTAGAGACCAGCGGAATTACTGTGGTGTGTCTGTGTGTGGGGAAAAGCATCAACTGTCTGGATCTGCACAAAATACTTCATTATAAAGCTTGGGTATTTTGCATAAAACTGTGTTTCAGCTCTATAAATAGGTTTTCTCTTTTTGTCTGGCACTACACTTGAGAGACAGTTTGTTGTCAGATCTGCTGGATTTTTTGTTTTGAACTTGCACTTTCTAGAATGCATTATTTTCTCTTGTTTTTAGTTCATAGGCACTTTGAAACAGCTGACCTACTTGGATGTTTCTAAAAACAACATTGAAGTAGTTGAAGAAGGTATTTCAGGTTGTGAAAGCCTGCAAGACCTACTGTTATCCAGCAATTCACTTCAGCAACTGCCAGAGTCTCTTGGTTTGTATTTTAAGTTAATTCATGTTCTTAAAAGCTTATAGTTTAGACAGAGAACACTTGAAAATAGACGAATGGCATTTTAGATCCAAGTTTCAATGATTAAAAGTGCCAGTTCTGGATGAAACTGTAATGTGTAGCTGAAAATTTATATTTCTTTTGGAGTGTTCTTGACTTTATACAGTAGTTTGTAAATGGATAAGAATCTGTTGACTGTAACAGAGTGAAAAAAATTTTTTTTTTCTTCTCCTCCCCACCCCCCACCCTTTGCTGGCAAACAAGTTCTATAAGTTCATCTGCTTATTTCCTTAAGTATACAGCATTATAGGCATGTCAGGGAATACAGAAAATGTAGTTGCTTGCCCATTAAAAGTAAGCTTAAAATTAAAACTAAGCTTAGTGAACTCAAATGTCCTTTTTGATTTACTTATTTTATTACAGGCTCCCTGAAGAAGGTAACAACACTTAAAATTGATGAAAACCAGTTAATTTATTTGCCAGACTCCATAGGAGGGTAGGTATTTTACCTTAATAAAAGGTTGAGTTGCCTTTCTGCACACTTCTCTGTTACAATGGCTTCTCTTTTGAAACTTTTTACGCCTACTTGATTTAATTTCTTCTGCATGTCAATGCCTTAATAAAATTGAAAGCAAGTGCTTTCATATCTTCTAGTTTGCAGCATACATGATCTGTATTTATTATTTGATATAAAAAGACATATGTTCCTCACTTACTAATGCAGCCACCAATCGGCTGTGGTAAGTATTGCAAATGATTGAACCACTGACAAAAAGCTTGTAAAAAGTGAATCTGAACACACACATTTATCTTTTTTTATATCATAAGGAGAATTTTGACCTGCTCATCAGCAGGTTTTTTTAATGTATAATGACAAGTTGAGCAATATAATTTAAAATTCACTAATGATGGCAAAAATAACTGGTTCAGAATTAAGTGCTATACAAATGAAGGGTATTTGTTCCAATTTCTTTTCTCCTATTGTGATTAATGTAGGTTATCTTTTGTTGTCAGAATTTACAAAATACTTCTTCACTGCCAGATTCTTAGGTTCACTGTTTCTGACTCATGAAATGCTTTTCTTGTCCATAAACTGCACTCAACTTTTGTTTGGCTATGATCTATCCCATTCTGCATGTTTTCAGTGCCTTACACTAGCACGTTTTCATGTAGTACGTAAACATTTGATGTTGCCGATTCCCCTGTTTTCACTGAATGCTGTCTCATGAGGACAGTGTAAAGGTGATTAAAAAAACCAAACCAAACAAACAAGAAAAAAACACCAGACCCAAAACCCCCACAATCAACCAACAAAAAAAACAAACCCCAAAACACAATTTAGGCAATTAGTAAAGGATTTTTCTTAGATTTGAATTCCCTTGGGTTTCAGAGTTTTATTTTTAATTAAGTTTGAGATTTGTAATTAATAGTGGTATTAGCTTTATTTAAAATTAAATTATACAGTTAATGTGGGATGAATTAACCTGTGTAGAGGAGTAATTTTTTTTTTTTGGCAGGTTAATATCAGTAGAAGAACTGGACTGTAGTTTCAATGAGATTGAAACATTGCCTTCATCTGTTGGGCAGCTCTCTAATATAAGGACATTTGCTGCAGATCATAACTTTTTAACACAACTGCCATCAGAGGTACGTATTTAATTACAAAGCTAAAGTGAATTTTTTAATGTATTTTAAACTAAATAGTCTGTACAACTTTTGGATAAGAAGTTAATTCTTGAGTAGATTTTCTTTGTGTATGTTTTTAAAGGAGGATGTATACAAATATAGAAGTTTTCAAATAATGAAATTCTGAATTTTTTTAATCAAGAAGTGGAAATTTGTTGCTAGTGTATTGAAACTAAAAGAAGGTTTAATACATAAGAATAACTATACTTTCCGGGCAAAAATAGCTGTAATACTAATTGTTTTAAAACAGTAAAAATTTGCATATTTAGAGTTGTGAAGGTGAATTAATTCCTCGCGTTTTTTTTTTTCAGATTGGAAACTGGAAGCATGTAACAGTGTTGTTTCTGCATTCTAATAAGCTTGAATTTCTCCCTGAAGAAATGGGTGATATGCAGAAATTAAAAGTCATCAATCTGAGCGACAATAGGTTTGTGGATGCATTTATTCAAGTAAAAGTTGTATAAAATACAATAATAATGTAGATGTATTGTTATGAATATATTATGCTGTCTTTCCTTATCTCACATGCAGCTTAGAAGCTGACTGAGATGCATGTATTTAGTGTGTTATTGTATTCTGGATCTTGCTGTTCCATTGTATTGAGCTGTCTTTATTTTAATGACTTGGCACATGGCACATGCATTGAAGCACAGCTTCAATACATTCATGATTGTTAGCATGTATTTTTCTGGGGAATTAGTTCAGTTATTTTCATAAAACTTTTCTTACTTAAAAGTTAATAGCTTCCTGTATTGCATATGAAGGACACAAAACAGTATCACAGTATAGTGTAAAACACTTAAGTATGCTGGGGAAGGGGGAAAAGAGAGTTGTTTTTATTAGAGCTGGTCGTTAAAACTGACAAAACGTTTCTCTTTTGGGAATTGCCAACTGGTAGTAATGAAATATATTGGGAGAGAGAAGTCTAACTGAGCTCTCCCTCCTGTTCTGCCAGTCCAGCTTCTCTGTACTCCATCTGTAATTTGATTTATCCAGTAATGCCAGAGCTTCCATTATCCAGGGTAGCCCCTTTCCCACACACCTATCTTGGAAAAAAACAACTGTGTTGCACTTTTTTCTTAATCAGCGTGCATGTATAGTGAAGGATAAAATGCTGAGGATTCAGATTAATTAATTCAGGTTAATTGTCTTCAAAATTGTATTCAAGTCACTGAACAGAGTTAAATTCAACTTCCATTGTCATTTTTTATGCTGCTTGCTAAACTGGCCAGGTTTTTTTGTTTGCTTTCTTTGAATGCCAGGTATAGCTTTGAATCTAAATTAAATGCTGTTGCCTTTCAACTGTAAATGATTATTAATATAACTATATATGTAAATGTCCTTTTTAAACATTTTTACAGGCTAATGCAGAATTGCTTCTTAACAGTCTTAAAAGTATTGGTAAATGTACTTACATAAATTCTTGTTGTAATTCACAGACTGAAGAATTTGCCGTTTACCTTTACAAAACTGCAACAGCTCACTGCTATGTGGCTATCAGACAATCAGGTGAACTTTTTTAAAATTAAAAATAAATGATTGTTGACTTTATTCCTAATGGAATTGACAAGTACAGAGCCACCTGTTAAATAGTGAGACCTGGTACTGTGTATATACATCAGTACTTCCTTGACATTACTGTGTTGGTTCTCCTGAAATAAACATCACTGAGCCTACCTGTCTTTGGAGACTTTCGTGCTTCTAGCAAAGTTCTGTGCTGTTAGGAAATACCATTTGACAGATGTTGGGGTGTTTTGGTTTTGTTTTTCTTAGTTCAGGCTTGTTTGCAGAGGAGAGTTAGTGCTTGATAAGCTAGTACTTGAATATGTAGCATGCTGTTTCTTCCACAGCTATACAGTGGGGAAACTTAGCATGCCTTTTTTTTGAGCTAGGTTTCTTGCCACCCTTTTGAACTCTGTGACTGCCCAAGTTTCAAGCTATTAAGCAGTAACTCATGTGCTTGTGGCTTGTATTTTTGCTGTGTATTGAAGCCCTCTGTACTACGCTGATTTCGTGAATGGGATTAAGGTGTACAGGGTTACCAGAAATCCACTAGCCTCAGATGTAGTATAACGAAAGCCCTTTTACTAATACAGTAATTTAAAAAATCCCCTGCCCTTTTTTGTAAGGGGTAGGGGATATTCAATCTGGTGTTAATATGAAAAACTGAGTACAAATTTTTTCTCTTTATATCCTTGTCTGCAGCTTTAAATGGCCAAATATATCTGTGTATTCCAGATCAGCCTGCTTTGGGATAGTAATAAGTCCTAGCAAGAAACTGGGTTATATTTTGAATATCCAGTGTTTGCTTTGCTCTTAAAGCTGTTACTGAGTTTCAGTTCTTAGTCAAAGCCAGTTATCAATCAACATGTTAATAACTTCATTCTGTGAAAATTATTCAGAGGAGAAATTGTTTAATACAAGACAAGAGTAGTCTTCAAAGTAATGGGACAGACATGCTCTGTGATATGTAGATCATATTTACTTTTTTACATATATATTCTCGTAACATATCCTTCTTTTATTTGCTTCCTAGTCTAAACCACTTATCCCTCTTCAAAAAGAAGTTGACCCTGACACACAGAAAACAGTGCTTACTAATTACATGTTCCCCCAGCAACCAAGGACAGAGGATGGTAAGAATTTCTGAAATACCCTGTCAGAATGCTCACTTTCAAAAATAATAATGGGAAGACTGTCCAGCTAATATGATTTTCACTAGATAATACTTAAATAGAAGTTTGAAGTAAACTCCTAAGTGATGAAGAGTTACATCTGAAGAATAAAAACAGTAACTAAATGTGACCTACATATTGGTAAATTCTAGGTGAAACTGTTTCAGTGAGTGAGGTGAGGAATGGATTGGTGGGATCATGTTCTGTGATGGTTGCCGCTTCACAGTGTGGCGCCCTGTTTCATTCTGGCAGAACTTAATGGTTTGGGGTGACACCTTAGCAGGTGTCTGCTTCAGACTGACTATTTTAACAGAATGTTAGACAAAATGTTTCCTCCATTACCGAGTACACATTTTTGGAAAAGTACATGGCATTCTGTGTTTTATTTTAAAAGTAAAAAAAAAAAAAAAAATCAGTCCAGAAAAAAAGCGTATTGCTCACATTTAGTTTGAACTGTTTTGTAAAAAGTTAGGCCAGAACGTTATTTCTGCACACTTGTGAAATAGTTAGGGGAAGAAGTAACATTGCATGAGTAACCCCATCAGGAGTTAGGGAAAGAGAGTTAGATCTCTTTATTTCTCCACTTTCTTTCTCCTGCAGGCAAAAGAAAAAAGCTTGTGCTGCTTTAGCAGAAATGGAGGGGGGCACATACCAGTGGAAATAATTGAAAGCTGACAAGTGGCAACATTTGCTGTTCCATGGCACAAGTGTCTAGTACACTGAGAAAGGAGTAATCAAAAATACCAGCAAAATCAGTACATTGTGCATCACTTTTAGTGCCTTCTAATGCAGATAATGCATCTGCAATACCTCTGATAGAATGTGAGAATTATAAAATCATTTGGAGATTCAGTGAAGTTCTAGATCATTCCTGGAAGCATTTTCTCCATTTGAACTTTTTTTTGTATAGGTGCCGGGGTTTCTTTCTGTAGACAAGGAAAGGGCTGCTTGTTTGGCTTAAGTTGACAGAATACGTGCCTCTGAGGTGGTCATTCCAGATGGAAGGTTTGAAGTTCAATAGATAGTGTTCTTTAAAAATAAGATTTTTAAGATTCTTTTATCAATTTTTTTTGGTCAGGAACAATTTCAGTGATAGTGAAGTCTATTAGAATATTTTCAGATGTGTTAAAATTGTAAGTTTACCCAATAAACGCAGAGTAACAAATATTCCTATGCATTTGTTGAGGCCTATAATTAAGTATTTTTCTATTTCAGGTATAGAAGTAGTTAATATTAATAGTCTTGGCATTGCTAGTGAAGAATATACATTTGCTGGGGTGGTGGTGGCAGATTTATTAGACTATTCGGCATGCTAAAGTAGAACCTGGCTGATGTAACACAAGGCATGGAGACATGCTAGAATGAGACAGTGGGTACCCAGAAGATTTTTATTCTCTCTTGTAAAATTAAGCAAGAAATACTTTTTGTATAACTTCTGCAAAATCACGTGTTTACCTGAAGTGTTAGATGCTTTAGGTTTTTTTTCAGGATTAGTAATAATGCAGGGTTTTGTCACTAAGTCATTCTTATTCTTCATTTTTAAATTTTCATTAAATGAAATCAGGTGAATGCTCATAGTGCTTAATGAGACCACCTCACTGAAATCAGGCTGTATAAATCTTTATA
Source organism: Anarhynchus alexandrinus (assembly GCA_008711295.1). Classification (NCBI taxonomy): domain Eukaryota; kingdom Metazoa; phylum Chordata; class Aves; order Charadriiformes; family Charadriidae; genus Anarhynchus; species Anarhynchus alexandrinus. The sequence goes on along the minus strand of VUYV01000017.1, from coordinate 6,816,268 downwards.
GTTTACATTTATATAAATGCATACACATTTTCTGATATATACATATATATAATACATATAGAATACTTTGCAGCAGAGAGTTCTGCTGAAAATTTTCAAGTGTAAGTATTAAGACTAGTGTACAGTGGGGTGTATGAAGGTTTTTACTTTACAGATAAGGATTTTACTATCATGAAAATATAGCCAAGTTCTATCATACAGCCAATACAGCTATTCTTCAACTAATGGTGCTGCTAGCCTCTTATCTTTTAAGAATGCATGCAAAAGCACACCAATCCCATCCAAGAGAAAGAAAAAGAGGATTTTTATTTTGTATAATGTATCCTATTCTTATGAGAGTCTATCTTTTTTTTAGTTATGTTCATATCTGATAATGAAAGTTTCAATCCATCCCTGTGGGAGGAACAGCGGAAACAGCGTGCTCAGGTGGCATTTGAGTGTGACGAAGACAAAGATGAGAGAGAGGCACCACCTCGGGTTAGTATTGAATTTTTTTTGAATACTTGGTGCTTCCCTCCCTTATATCCCCACCCCTGAATCCCATCCTTTTCCTTACTTTGGCTGTGGATTTTGCTCTGCTGAAGAAGTCAAGTCTTCAGTTATTAGTTAAGAGGATAAGAGTATCTAACAGGATGAAACACCATGGTGTTTTTTTTTTTTTTGCCAGATAATTTGAAGTGGAGCACAAGGGTAAAACTCAGCTGATGTAAAGCCATGTAGGGCATAACTAGGAGACTACCTGACTGGTGGTGCCATGGAGAAGGATAGTGGGAAAACACTGATTAATCCTGTTTTTTCTTTAAATAAATTACAGTTGCCATAATTCTTCCTGCTTGCAATCAATGAACACGCTGGGGGGGGCGGCAGGAAGCAATTCATAATCTTGCTGGGTTTTGTAAACTTAAGTCTGTATCCATGCACATAGACTTGACCAGCAAAGTGGAGATCCTGGATTGTTCCGTGTTTTGTCCTAATTCATTGCCTGTTTTAAAGTTGATGTTTAAATTATGGAGTTTAATTAAATGTAGAACACTATTGTTTTTTCTTATACAGGAAGGCAACCTGAAGAGATATCCAACTCCATATCCTGATGAACTGAAGAATATGGTCAAAACAGTCCAAACAATTGTGCATAGGCTAAAGGATGAAGAATCTACTGAAGATATTGCCAAGGAGTCAAAACGAGAAAGCCAGACAGTTTCTGTAAAAGATGTGGGGGTAAAGGTTAGATATAATATTCTCTTCTGACTTTGCAAGAACTTCCAAAAACCTAGAGTGTCATTGACTCCTTTTAATTCTCTTCTCTCTCCCCACTAATGCTTTAGCAGAAAAATTGTCAGATTAAAGAACAGAATTTGCTTCTTCACCACCTTAAAAGTCTGTAATAAATGTCTGGTTTGCAGTAGCAATTTTCCTGTGACACTAAGAACAAGGAAAGTGATTTGATTCTCAGCTGAATACAAACTATGGATGTGTTAAGGAGCTGGCTCCTTCAGTTGCTGGAGGATGGCCTCTTTGTCATCCTCTGATCCCCTTTTATCCACCAGACTTCACAATGAAACTCAGGAGAATCTCTAAGCATCTTACTGCTGCCCTCGCGACTGAAGGTTTTACATGATAAGTTGGGAAGGCAAACAGGAGGTTGGCACAGGAGTCAGGAGTCTCTAACATGCTGATGTAGTGTGATAGGACTAATGTTTGGTGCTGACATGTCTCATTGTAGATATTATTGGCCTTTTTTTATTTAACTGGTAATTTAATGGTACAAATTGACCCCAATAAGGAAGAAAGCCAAATTGACAAAGGGTAGGGACTGTACTTCTGTAATCTGCAGATTTCTCTGCATTTCATACCTGATGCATTTTGTACTTTATTATTTCAAAGCTCAGATTTGCCATTTCACAGTTTCCCAAAATATGTATTGTTAACTCTAAATATCATATGTTACTGAAAACATTTCAGGATGTTTTTTCTGCTAATGTTCTTAATCCTGTAGACTTCAGAAACTGCTTCAATAAAGAACAAAGCAGATGAGAGAAAGCAATATTCAGCAGGAAGCTCTGTGCAGAAGCCTACTGAACCAGAAGCTGAGCATAGCACTGCAAATTCACAGATGACTGCACTTGTTAAAACCTTGCAGAACACGAAAACAATTGTCAACCATGAAGACACGCTCGAGGTATGGCATTGCAATGAACATCATAGCGGTCAAAGAATTGTGCTGGTGTTGTATTGAATTTGGTACTCTGGGAGATGAAAATTTATGTTGACAATAGCAGAAAATTGCCATCCGTAAGTGCTGTATGTACAGATGGTTTGCAATGCAATATTTTTCTGTACTTCCGATTATATTGAGTAAAAGTTGAAATAGCTAGTAAAAAGTACATCATGAAAGGTACACGCCTTTAACAAAAAATAAAGCAAACTCGATTAAAAGTTGACCTAAGTATCAAACTGTGAAGACTTAGATAGAATTTTCCAGGTTTTGCTCGATTGTCAGTTCTTCATTAAATAATCAATTTTAATTGTCGCTGAAATGACAAACTATCTGATTAGTGAGAGCAATCAAAAACTCGTATATCCAAGTGACTATGCATATTCATTTAAAATGAAAAGTGAAAGGTGAGTTTAAAAATATGTGTTTCTCTGTGTTTATTAGTGAGATGTCATGAATATAACTTGGATTGTATTTATCTCTTATAAAGAGAGATTTTAAACTTTAAACTCTTTGCGCATCTCTCTGACAAACACGATGTATTCATTTATTTGGAATGTTTCAGACTTATGACAAATTTTGGAACTTGTCACTTAATCAGTTGCCAATCACAACCTTTAAAATGCTTTTTTCATAGTTTCGCAAGCAGATTGTTTTTGCCTGTGCTGTGTAAGCAGTGGAACATGCATATATCATACTTTTGCTGAAGAGACTTTGTAACAAGCATTTGTGGCTGTTGCTGGCTATTTCTCCACTAGTGTGTTCTGGCTTCTGCATGCTTTCTGAAAATATTGGTTTTGACATTGTTCTTTAGTTTAAAAACAATTTCAGAAAATAAAATTAGTTGCCTAACTATAGTGACAGCAATTCTTTGTAGCTGGCTGTATGCCAGTAAGTAAATGAGGCAGCAGTGTGTAGTCTATCGGTGATAGTGAATTCCTTACTTCCATGTAATAACCTCCTGGTAACTCTGTTGCAGTTGAATCCAGATCTAAACTTTGAAGGCGTGTAAGTTTTTCATTTCAACATTGATTACACTTGTATGTCACATCCAAGAGGAAAGGCAATGTGGTAGAGGCAGTGAAGAGGTTGTCTGTTCCGATGGCAGAGAAAAACAGATGGATTTTTATTTTTAATGAAGACTATAATAGCTGGTTTGTTACATCTCAGTCAGGTTTGTCCTCCCTGCAGTCCAAAGAACGGGCCAGTTAGTTAGTATCATGGGAAAGGTGGTGCTCCAGTAGGTTCCACACATTAAATGTTCTGAAACTTTTAAGAAAAAAAGTGAACGTTGACAGACTATTTTTGCAATCTGCAACATAGATTTTGTAGCATTTGTAATAGGAAGCATGTTTACTAGAAAGAAATTTCCACTTTGGGGGAAGGAAGGTTTTTTTTTCCTTCAAAATATTACGGGAAACAATTGGATTTTGAAGATGATAGGAATATAGGGCTGGCAGTAGGATACTGAATCAATCACATGGCTGCTTTTGCAGCAGCTTTGTTAATCGCTTTCATAAGTGCACCGAGCTCCATCTTACGGTTAGGAAATAGTGATTTCTAGCTTAAATGTATTCAGCATCACTTTATGCCTTTGCCATTGTTCTTGAACTTAAATAACTTCTCTTCATTCTGGAATTTACCTCCAGTGTAAATTTAAAGATATAAACCCAAGCTACCTCTTTGCTAGACTAGGCAAGCCAAGCTCATTCAGTCTTTTCTTACAGCATAGGTCTCCATTCCTAAGATTGTCTTGATCATGCTACTTGATAGCTGTTTCAGTTTGAGCTCTTTTCTGCAAAACCAATACCCAGCTGGTCAGTCTGGGTTGTTTGTGGGTTCAGTGATAACTTTCTTACTTGAGCTCAACTGGAGGTTGTCTCCAATGGTGGAACAGAGGCTGCATCTGCTTGCTCCAAGCAGGTTTTTGAAGCTGAAGTTACAGGTTTGAGTGTCGTTCCCATGGAGTTCATCAGTGACAATGCAAGTCTGCGTGTGTTGCTTCTTGAACATAATTCAGCAGCAAGTATTGCTAAATTCAAATAACTTGCACTACAAATGCACTAGACAGTTGTTATGTTATGCCTATGTTTTATGTTGCTTGTTTATTTTTTTCTCCTTTATTGTTCAGTGGGTGACAGTTTAGATAGCATTTACTTAACCTTTAAGCAGTTCTTTAAAATGCGCAGCATAAAGCTGTTTTTCCTCTGGCAGGAGTCAGAAGAACTCTCCTCTGATGAAGAGATGAAAATGGCAGAAATGCGACCACCGCTGATAGAAACCTCCATAAACCAACCAAAAGTGGTAGCTCTTAGCAATAACAAAAAAGGTTAGATACCATAAAAAGCAATAGAAGTGTTGTGTGATTCTGATAATTTCTCCACTGGTTAGTTTTTCCATATAATTATGTGAAAATAGATTTAATTTGTATGCTTTAAAAGAAAGAGGGTAAATTCTCTATTTAAGCAATAAAGGCAGAAAAAAAATCTGCAATATCTTACACTTGAGTGTGTGGTAGAGAGAGCTGTGCTGACATCCTAATTTTCTTGATTCTTGTCATCAGTTTAAAAGCAGAGGGGGAAAGGAGATGTGTGTGTTTTGGGGGACTGTTAGCTTGAACATACTGTTGATATGCTTAAGAAAAGAATTGCAGAAAGTGGTATTTATCTTGGAAATACTCTGTATTTTCCCCCTCCCCCAGATTTTGGGGGTTATTGCTGCTGTAGGCAGCAATATCACTTCTTTAAATTTCTCAAAGAAGCTGTGCTCTCTTCCTAAGGTTTAAGAATAAACTCTTTCTCCAGAGTCACTTTATTTTATTTCTTTACTCTAACAGGAAATTTCAGAACATTGTTTTTGTACCTAAGTTTTATATTCTCTGAAGAATAATTTTGGTCTGGGTAACCATTTTCTTAAGAGTAAAGGAATGACCTAGGATTCAGAGAAAACATAATTTAAAACTTGGAGAGCAAATTGCATTTTGCTGTGTATGATATCCTAGTCCAGTACTTTCCAGGACAAAAGGCTCTTCTGCTCATTAGATGTAAAAGGGTGATACTTAGTGGGGATGAAGGAAAACAACACGGACGTAGCAGCAAGTCTGCTGAGGATCACGTGCAGGTGAAAAGATTGATGTTTATCAGTGCTGTCTTGGGTTTTTATGCCTGACTAAAGTACTAAGTCCAAACTTCTTTCTAGACATTAGTTCCACAGAATTTATGCTTTTGGCACCTGTAACTGAAGCAAAAAATTAAGTGTATTTGTATGCTTATATCAAAATCCTGACTGGCTTGAAGTCCCACAGAGAAGTTATTTTTATATGTATATAGTATGTAATTATGCACACATTACACAAGAATCAATGTGTGCAGGTATAATTTACTTTGAAAATGTTGTCCTAAGTGATCTGCAAAGCATGGGAATCCATTGGATTCCAACTCTGCAGAAGAACATTTTTCTTTCCTGTTTTTTCACATTTATGAAACTATACAGAGCTTATCCAGTGACTCTTTCCAGAGTGCTTCGTCTAATGAATAGCTATTTAAAAATTATATAATATTCAAGATTGGGAACTATGTACACTTTCAAAATACTGCATGTGAAGCAGTGTACTTCATTTTCATAGGGGCTAAGAGACTCATGTAATTCAAAACCTTGAAATCATTGCAAAAACAGAAATATGACCTGAAAGATATTTTGGGGAAATATAATGTAGCACTAGCTTATTCCAAGGAAACTTGGAATAAAGCAACAGGTTAAGTTTCATTAACAGGTGAGGGGTGTTTACATTGAGCCAAGTATTTAAAAAATAGGAACTATTGCCAACAGTCTTTTGTAAGTTTAACTGAAATTTGCAAAGGTGTTAGCTTACATTTTAGTTTCCAGTAGTAAGATATACTGTAGAACAAGAGACAATTTCTAAATACTGTAACATACACACATTAAACAGCTATCAAACAGATGGGTGTGTCTGTAACTAAACTGGCAAATTTTTATTTCAGATGATTCAAAGGATGCTGATTCCTTATCAGATGAAGCTACCCACAATAGCAATCAAAATAACAGCAACTGTTCCTCTCCTTCTCGAATGTCAGATTCTGTTTCCTTAAATACGGATAGTAGCCAAGATATTTCTCTCTGTTCTCCAGACAAAGAAACACACGCTGCTGTTTTATCCAAGATCAGGTTTGTAAGATACTGTATGCCACTGAACAAATACAATAGCAAAATGTTACTTAAATTTTCATATTATGTGTCCATTCCTTTAATTCATTAATTTATCATTCATGAAATAATTTAAATTTTAGTGTTTTAAAATAAGGTTAAATAATGGAATAGTTCTCTTTTTTAAAAAAAAAAGTACAGTAAAATTCAGAGGCTAATTTTGGTATACAGGGCATCGTTTTTATCTGTTTTAATAATAGGGTATAATAATTTCATCCTTATAATTTGTTATCCCTGAAAAATACTTCAATACACAATTTTATAAGCTCTATGTTTTTATTTGCATAATTTTGAAGATCAGTTAGATTACTAACGTAACTATAAAAGGCTTTTAGAAACTCATGAAGAACGGACTTACAGGTTGCTACTCTTTTTGAGGTTTTAGTTAGAAGGTGCTATTGTTTTTTTTAATTGCCAGTAGAAACAAGACATTTGTTTAAAATTGTCATGGAACTTGCAAGTACTTGATTAAAAAAAATTGAGTTGTTGTCACTTCATATTTGTTGACACTTTTAAACTGTCTTTAATAATTCCTGTTGAATTTAAACAAACTTCTGAAATCAGATGACTCAAACATTGCCAAAATGAGCCCTCCATATAATATATTTCTGTAATGGTAAGATAGCAAATCATAAGTCTGGTTGTATATTGGTCTTTGTCCCATTTCCTGTGCACAGTATGGCTGTGCAGCATGTTAATGATTATTTTTTCTAAAGCAGTTCTTAAAGGAATATGTTGGTTCCTTTTGGAATTTCTTCTAAGAGACATCTTTTTTTTCCAGACAAGAAGATGAAAATTTGAATAATCTTTTACAGAATGGAGGTGAATTGAGCATTACAGTGGAAGAAAAAATAAATGTGCAAGAGAAGATTACAAATTTGTCTGAATATGAATTAAGCATTGAAGAAAGATTAGGCCTGGTAGGAAAAAGTGTTGATCTAAGCACTCCTATGGAGGAGTCTCACAAATTAGATCAAATAAACATGAATATCAATAAACTAGTTAGTGAAGAGGCAGGGTCAGTTCCTGTAGAAACGTTACAAACACGGGAAATAGTTTCAGTAAAGGGCTTTTTGAATAACAACACGCAAGAAGAAAGCGAGCATGTGGAAAATGGAGATAAATATCCTGTAAATAAAGTAAATGGACATCCTGAGGAAGCAGTACAGTCTCCCAGTAAAGACAAACTTATGAGAAGCACTACAGTTGATGGCGATTCTGCTGAGCTGTCTGTTTCAAGGAGCACTGAAGATTTGTCCCCACAGAGAAGCGGTCCTGTGATGAAATCTCACAGCATCACCAGTATGGACACTGGTGGTCTGAAAATCTATGATATTGTCAGTGAGAATGGATCTCAACAGTCAAACGCAGTGGTGAAATCAGCATCTGATAGTGCAGATGGAAAAAACATAGTCCGAAGTAAATCCGCTACTCTTCTGTGTGATCAGCCTTTGCAGGTTTTTCCTGGGTCGTCATCATCATCTGATTTAGTATCTTCTGCAAAAGCTGTGTTCAAGTTTGACTCGAATCACAATCCTGAAGGTGCTAATGTAGTGAGAGGATCAGTGACAAGTGGTGCACAGATGTTCTGCACTCCCCAGTATAATATTCAGTACAGCAGCAGTGCAACAGCGAAAGACACCTTGTGGCCCCAGAAACAAAACACCCAGGTAGAACAAGGCAGCTTACCTCCTTCTCGTCTGCTTAGGTCTGACAGTACAGAAACCCCCAGCTATATAAAGCATTCCGCCAATATGAATTTCTCGAATCATAACAATGTCCGTGCTAGCACTGTGTATAACACTCATCAACGGATGGCTGGGAGACATAAAGATATGTGGGCTGTTCCACTGAATGATAGACTGCTCCCAGGAGCAACCAGACACACTCTTCAAAGGCAGAGCAGTGTCTCTTCTACAGCTTCTATAAATGTTGGGGATACTGGACCTTCAAGGCGGACCCAGGTTCTTGAAGGGGACTATTTAACATACAGGGATTTGCATTCAATGGGAAGAGCTCCACCAGTAATGTCTGGGCAACAGAGACCTCTTTCTGCCAGGACCTATAGCATTGATGGTCCAAATGTTGCCCGACCACAGAGTGCTCGGCAGTCGGTGAATGAAATACCGGAAAGAACTATGTCAGTTAGTGATTTCAATTACTCACGGACTAGCCCTTCAAAGAGGTCAAACTCAAGGGTTAACTCTGAACACTCTTTATTAGACCCTCCAGGAAAAACTAAAGTCCCTCATGACTGGAGGGAACAGGTGCTGCGACATATTGAGGCTAAAAAGCTAGAAAAGGTAAAAATAATAATTTTAAAACTTCTCTATCTTTCTGTTGCTTGGATATGGAATAAGTTAAATACTCTGTGTTTTGAACTGCATTTAATTACCAGTGCAAATGTACTTCTGATACTGCTTTAAAAAGGATAAATGTGTTTGTTATGAATATCTGAGAAACAGTCAAATGGTAGACTGTAAATGAACTTTCCCCCCAAAGAAAAAAAGTTCTTGTTGTTTCTACATCATACTTGCCAGCCTAGTCCAATTACTTTAGAACTCATTATATAATGTGACATTGACCTGCTGGGCTGCAAGTCCAGCCATTTTAGGCCAGGTAATTTTTATTGTAGCACTGTATTCGTATTATACTAAAATACTCCCTTACACTTCTTGATCTTTCTGTTCTGCCTTTTTTCCCTTATTTCTTCTCTTTAAGAACAAGGAAAAGAAAATCAGTAAAATCTGTTTGGAAGTATAGCTCTACAGCTTCAGTTGCTGAAGAATTCAAAAGCCATAATTAACATGTATTTGCCTCCAAGCCAGTTGCCTTTTGAAGTTGGGTATCTGACAGATTGTTGAATGAATATTTATTGCTGTGAGATGAGAACACTTAAAAATCTTGCTCATTTCAGGAAATCACAGGAGGTTTTGATATAACTAGAGATGATGAACTGGATTCTTTATGTAATGTAAATGCTATCAAGAATTTGAGCTGATATGTAGAGCTGAACAATTATTTATCTTCAAAGAATTTGAGTAGAGACTGGAAGAGTATAATCTATGCTGTCCAGCTAAACCAGTTTAAAATATCATCACTAAATAATGGGTAGAATGTCATAAGCCTGATCCTGTTTCCTCGGAGGGGAAGTGAGTAAAGCAGCCAAAATACATTTTGATTATGCCAGCTAGATGGGATTTCTTTTGAAAGAACATAGTTTGGTTTGTGATTATTATGCTAAATACTTCAATATCCTTGATAGCTAAAGAAATTTAATTTGAGATGGTTGGAAAAATTACTTTTAACTATAATTTTTCTTTGGAAATCCAAGTATTTGGAGGGATGGGTTTGCTTTTGTTTGTTTTAAGTTGCATAACTTCTGGTGATAGAAAGGGATGGGTTTTGTTTGTTTTTTAAAGAAGCCTGCACAACAGCTGCACCTGTTCTTCTGATCCAATTTGAGTCACATACAACATAAAACATTTTAAGGCTTTCACAGTGCTGTGCTGTAGCATGGGGACCCTTTGTCCCACAAGGCAGTCACAAACCTCACCATGTTCCTAGTAAAAGGTGCATTCTCTGATCTTCCGTTCTCCTGGATGCATATATCAAATCTTACATGTAACAACAGAGAAGCAAATCTCCCAGCAATCCCTGAATACAGAGGGAGACAAAACTTCAGTGCACTGCTAATGCAGTTTGTTTATAGCTTGTTCTTATATCATCTACATTTGACGTGTTAGGAACAATGTTTAATACACCAGTGACTCCTGTTCAGGTACTGTAGCAGTGTAGTCAGCTTTACTGAAATGAAATTGATTGCCTGATTTGATGCCCTTTATATCTGTCCATACTTTCTATCGTGCTTTATATGTAAACCTTAATTTTTGTTTCCTACTAGAGCGATATGGAATAGCTGCTATTGAGATCTTAGCTGTGCATCTAATTTAACAGAAGCCTGTTTTGTATGTGTGTGTTTCTTTTGTCTGGCCTTGAAGCATTTTAAAGTAGCAATCTGAGACTTATTTATGAGTTTAAAAGTGAATGTCTATATAATTGTCTGCTTTATATTCTCTGGGATATGACTGACTTAAAAAGAAAAATCTGAACTGTGAAAAATGTAGATATGATCCTATATGGCAGCTGGCAAATATGATAATGTGGAAGTTCTAGGAATTTACTGGATATTTCTTTGTTCTTTTAAAATAATGGTTTCAGTATTTCTGTTTGTAATTAAAAATTAGCTGGGCGGGGGGGCTTAATCTATAAACCAGACTTCTGAAATGGTTTGAAGTCTGAAAAAAATTTCAGTAATTACAGAACTCATTTAAGGAACAAGCATTTAAAGAACAAGTTCAATTACAGAGCTCGTTTAAGGAACATTTATTGGAAATTGCTTTGACAGAGCTTTCATGGATTTAAAATGGCATTTCTTTTTTTAAAGCATAAGACACAACACTGACAAAAAACAGGTATACAAAATTAAGCCTTATGATGAATATTTAATTCATATCTTCTTGCCTGTGGTTATACACAACAGTATGGGTTAATAGCATTACCTTTGCTGTGACTTTTCTGCATCTGTTACTGAATTTAATCACATTAATTATTTCTATCCTGTATTTATTAGGAAAGAGGGTATAGTGGGGTTTTGGGGGTTGGTTTTGTTGTGGGTTTGGTTGTTGGTATTTTCTTTTTTTTTTTTTTTTTTTTTTTTTTTTTGCTAAGCTCCTGAAGTACTTGCTAGTTTTGTTTTTATAAAATTTAGTAACTGGAGGGAGAGAGGACGGTGAGCCCACTTAAAAAAAGTGTCAGCTTGTTGGATAGTAGATTGGATAAGCTATTTCTTGTTTCATTTATTAGCCCTTTTCACCTCATATAGGTAGGGAAAAAAAAACTTCAAGAGTTTACTTTGCATGAGGAGAGATACAGGGTAGTTTTAAGTCCAGCAAAAATGATCAACAATGGATTCCAGCCAAGTAACCAGTGTTTGTAGTCCCTCTGAAAAGCTGTAAGGGGACATACACTGACATACACTAACTAAAATTAGCCATCTGGTTGAAGGAAGGTGAAAACAGTTCATGAGACCATTTGTAAATAGAAATTTTGCATATATTCAGGAGAAACAACTTGCTTCCCTGATGCAAAGCGCATTTTATTGTGGGGTAGAGAGAAGAGCTTATTTAAATGTCAAGCTGCTCTCTAGTGGTTAGGTGAGCTGTTGGAAAGCACGCAGTCATTTCTGCCCCAGCCCCAAACTCATAAATTTAGTGCACAGGTGAGTTTTTAAGAGCAGTAATATTTTTCAGCATATTTTCCTTTTTGAGTGTGACTTGCTGATTTTACTGCCTGATATGTTGCAGCAGTCTACTGTAGTAGTCTTGTTGAAAGTTTTCATTTAGGAATTTAAGCTAAAATACTGCCTGTGTAAAAACACTAGTGTCACACACGTTTTATTGTGTGGTACAGGAATTTCTCATCTGTAAATTGCAACAATAAATGTCTGCAAGAGTTATCTGCAAATATCTATTATATTTCAATGTGCTGAATAGGCAGAAACAGTTACTGGACCTGGCTCTGCCCTTTCCTTAAGTATTTATATATAATTTTTTTTTTTGTGGATCTCTTGGGAGTTCATCAGGTGTGTGTTTGCTTTCAATCCTAATTTCATCTGGAATTAAGTCCGCTATTTTTTATCTAATTTTAAAAAAGCAGAGCTTTCAGAGAAGAGGTAATAAAGTTTGAATTCTACATTCTGATTCAGAAATCAGAATAGGTGGTTTTATTCTCAAAGTTGCCAGCGTACAGTGCCTTATTAAAGAAAAAAGTGCAGGTGTTTCAGTATTGATATACAATTGCAGTTTTAATCAAAGTTTGAAAGTGTTTCTTAAATTCATTATGCTACATACCTAACATGCAAAAATATTTTAATTGATACGGCCTCAGATTTTCTCCAAGCTAAGCATGCTTCAATATGTCGACGAAAGTAACTTCAGTGGGTCTGTGCACACATAAAATTAAGTGCTTAAGTGTTTATAAGATTATAGCCTGAAGGATATTTTGACACTGATAAATGCTATCCATTCAGTAGTTGTTATTTTAAAATTTTGATTTTAGTTTTAATTTTTTCTTTATTTTGAATGGACTACAAAGCCATCCATGTGTTATAATGATATTTTGTGGAATTCAGAAGTCAATACATCACACTTTAAAAGGAATAAAGATCTTGTTCATTTAGAATGTAAATAACAAAAGTTCTGACCCTGCAGACATTTTATGACAGTAGAATTTAAATTATATGTAATTTTCCATATGCAACTCTTCAATAGGAATGCTGTCACTTATTGAAGATCAATTTTTTTTTTCAGGATTAGAGACCTAAATTCATGCCTTTTTTTTTCTGTCTCGTGACTGAAGAATAGTTTCATAATGTTTACATTCTTCTTCTTTTGGATAAACTGGTATCTTGCTAGAATTCTATCAGATTTCGAACAAGGCGTATTTTTGCTTGTGTTCTTTTATTCCAAAAGCCTTAAAACAGTATTTTAAGCATTTCAAGTGTTCCAGAATACCTTGAACAAACTTATTCTAAAGAATCTTAGATAGCCAAGGTGGGAAGGAAAAGTGAAGGGATTTCTAGACATTTAATATAGCCTCAAAGGATAACTTATATCCACCTTTAGCTGTTAAATAAATAAATAAATAGGCTAATAGTTAGGCTTAGCAGTTAAGTTACCAGTCAAGGCTATTCCAAGACAAGTAGAATGTAGAGGTTTGTTCCCTGCAGGTACTTGAATTTTATTAGTTCCTGGTTTATACCAAAATTTCATGGATTGTCATGACAGACTCCAGCCAGTCTTAAAATTACTACACTATTATCCAATAGAAATTTTTCTTAGGTAATTTCCAGTATTTATTGTCTTGCACCTAAGTAAATGTGTTAAGACACTTCAGTTTCCAAAAGACACCCTTTTGAAACCTGAAATGGTTAATTCTCTTGTGAGCTGCAAAATGGAGAATATGTTCTGTCTCTTAGCATTCAAAAAGAATGTAAGTAAACCCCAACACTATGCTATTAGCTGCCTGCATCTAAACTGATTCCATTAGAGGCTGATTTTGACTACAAATCCTGATTTACGTGTTGAATTTTTTTTTTTACTTTGTACAGAGCCATTTTTTCTTGATGTATTGTAGCTTTTAATATGTGTTCTTCATGGTTGAATAACTGGTTTCTAGTAAACTTAGCTTTCACAAAAATATAGTGGAACATGGCATGCATATTGGTTAGTGTGTATCAGTTTTGAGTAACTGAAATGAGATTTCTAAAGCCTCAAATATTTGAATTACAATTTTGCAGACCATTATGCCCTAAGACACTGTAGCAAATCAGGTGAAGAATGGAGTTGGTACTTGCAATTAACATTCGTATTTGAAGTTTAGACCATACCTTTATTCCATATTTAATTTTTAATAAATTGGAATAAAAATTGGGGGGTTTAATGGCATCTGCATATTCAGATTTCCAAAAGTGCCTTCTTTGGTGCAGCAAGTCTTCAGGAATCTCACTAGGAAATGTACAACCTTCATCATGCTCATCTTGAGAAGCAAAATTAGGAAGTATACTGTTCACACTCCAAATGCCTCAGTTTCTCTCTTCCCAGCTAAAAATAGGTAGAGGAAGAATAATTCCTAGATTTGTCACTAGGAATCTCTTACTGTGTTAAACTAAAACTTTCTTAAAACTCCATGTAATTTTAAATATTATTTGTTCTGGACATTTTGTATATGTGGGTTCCTTCTAATTTAGTGTTAAGACACTGTGCCCGTTGTAGAGAAAGAGAAAAATGGTGTTTGCAATACTTCTCATGTCTTCCCTACATCAATTGCACAATCATTTTCTGTACTTTGGAAGAAGTCTCTACCAAGAAAGGAGATTTTATAAACCCTTGAGTAAAACTGCTCTCCAGCTATGTAATCACCTTGAAGCTCACTAAACTGAGTTAACGGAAATCTTAACTCCTGAATGGACTAGTTCGTGCCTCTGCAAATTTTAGGAAAGTTCTACTTCCTATTGCAGATCTACCTTAGATTGTAAATATAAATCTGGGTTTAGATTGTCACTGTGCATTGACCATCTGTTTGGGTCCTTTTAAAAAAAGAGTGAATGTAGCGGATTTAGGGATCTTTATGGTAAGATGGTCTGCTAGAGACACTTTCAGAAGATAACTTTCTAGTCTCACCATGCATTCCTTCTATTTTTATCTGTCTTTTTGCCACTTACAGAAGATGGAGAAATATAGGAGCCTCTGAGAGGAGCTTCCTGTAAGGACACCTCAGGGACTTGCCTGTACAAGTAGGGGAAGAAGGCCACCTGGCTAATTATAGAGACTATTTTGAGAAGAGTTGTAAGAAGATGCTTTGAGGCACTAAGGAGCTAAGGAAAACTGGCTTTGGCAGTTTCATCTGGGTGTTTGGCCTGAAACTTAGAGGAGCAGTAAGCTCAGATTGAATGTTTAGTAAAGGGAGACTTGAATGCTGAGTACAGTCTTTCTAAGAGGGTAAAAGCCTCTGGAGACTTGTCTGGAAGCTTGAAAAATCCATTGACTAGAGAACAGGGTAGGTGTGAAAGAGGAGCATGAAGAAAGCTCACTACACCATTGAGTGAGAGGTTATCCAGGAGCATTGGCCAAGAAGAAAGCCAAGTATTGTCAGTAAATACTGTTTTCCAAGGGAGTTTCCAATGACTGTGCTACCAGAGCATCTGGGGAGTATGAATATGCAGAGCATATGACTTTGATTATTAAACTAGTTTTAGTTTCACAAAATAAAGCTAGTATGAAAGAGTAAATGTCAGCCTGAGGACCAGTAACTATTTTCAAAATCAGATTAGTCAACAGAAAAACCAAAATGTATTTATTCATGTAAGAGTTCTTGTGGTATCTTAGTCAAATGATATGTGTTTTGAACTTTTTTTTTCTTTAACTTGGAAAAATTAGAAACTTTATTAAAAAACCAAAAGCTTTGAATTTGCTGGGTTTTGATGCTTTGTGGTTTTTACTGTGATCATATTTTGTCATGGGTCTTTGTCACTTTTTCAAGATAGGTTTGTTTTGTTTGTCAGTTGGCACACAGAGGATTTTCCTTTCCTTTTGTGCAGTCTTTTTATTTTGTTTTGTTCTTATAACTGGAAAAGTCCATGGTGGCAAGACATTAATGTCTACTGCTTGCTTTCTATTACCCTTGCCAATATTGCAGAGGTCAGGTTTGCGAGGTAATGAAGCTCAAAACCAAACCACTATCACTTCTGTCCTTGAGCTCATGTTACCTGTTTGATTGCCTGCAGTGGCACAGGCGTGAACTCCAAGGTTTCTTTCGAGCTTCTTTTTCTTTAAATGAGGCTCGTTCATGTTCTTGTTATTGCAATGCATTGCAGAAGTTGACAGTATTGCAATAGTGAGAAAACCCAGTCAAACAGTCAAATCTTTGTCTCTGTGTGAGTTATTTGTACTGTACCGGTAATGGAGGGGGGAGATGAGACAAAATAAATAACTGGTAATTAGATGTTTTTCCACAGGTGTTTATCTTGACTGCCAGCTTCTCTTCCTACAACAAATTTGATATGTTGCAAATTTAATGAAAATCTAGAAATTTTCATAAGCTGTGCACCTTTGTTTTTCCAGACACATGAACATTTGAATGACTTTATTTACATGTAATTCTGCATGTTAACTGCTGTTTGCATGCTGATTTACAGTAAATAAAGGTAAATAAGGGTCACTGAGTTGTGTTTTATATATCACGGTGGTACTGTTCTTGCATGGTTTTTATCTTGCATGACAATGGAATATGTTTGTATTAGTCTATGTATAACATGTCTTGTGGTTTATGCATGCTGCACTAATCTCTGTGTTAAATCTGTCCCCTCTTTATTCAGAGCATGCTGTCTAGGTCCTTTAATTCCAATTATGCTGCAGTTAGCAGCTTTCACTATGGCAGCTCTAGGGATCTGCATGGCAGCCAGGGTAGTGTTGCCTTGAGTGTTGCAGACGGAAGAGGTTCTGGTGTGCACATTGTTCGAGTGAGTACCTACAGGAGGCTATTGCAATATATAGAGGGGGAAAGAATGAACTGTGAGAGGTGTCCTTAAATTGATAGGGTTCTCCTTTTACATATGGCCAGTGCTTTCAATAAAAAGAATATAATTTATATGCTGGAATTTTTCTACAGGCACTAAATCCACATACTTTGCCTTCACTTCATATGCCTTAAACTTATTGCAAGGCTTTTAAATTAAATGTCATGAAGTTGAGTTTTCTTATTGGCTTTTATGGATGGTTGAACATATGAAAAACTGTCTGGTTTTGTTGTACATATGTGAACAAGAGATTACCACTCTGAATTTAACCTAGGTTGATAAAAGTTTGAACAAAATCTTAGTATGCTTTTTCCTTCCCCAGACAAATTCTGATGATGTAAACTGTACTGTTAAGATACTGTAGGCATTCAAGAAAATTAATATTTTAGTTTTCAAGAAAATGTGAAGAAATTACTCTCTAACTCGGAGCATCCTGAGTGTTGTTATGTTATCCGTAGCAAGTAGGATAAAGTCAACAGAAGACTTCTTTTAACCATATGAATCCTTGAATAGGCAGTCCTTAGCATTTATTGACTTTCCTTATCTATTTATTGGTGATCAAAGACACCTCTGCAGTTGCTAGTTTTTTGTATTTCATGGGTGTGGTGTCTTGGCTAGTAAGATTTACTACTTAAACAACGTACTAGTTAATCAAAGAAGATAAAGAACAATAAAGCCCTTAAAATGTTTTATTATGGGCTTCTTATGAGAATTTTTTAGTCTGAATTATATGAAGACATTCGTCTTTACTGCTCAATTCTGTTTAAAGCATCCCCAGGCTTCTACTCCAGGAGACCAATGTCAAGATGAGGTATTCATTTCCGGACAGCAGAATTATTCATCTGCCACACTGAGTCTCAAAGATATTACTCCGGACAGCATGAAGAAAATAGCTGTGCAGGTAATTATCTACATGACACCATGGACAGGATACATTTATTATTATTTGTAAGGATACTTGGTTTTAGTTGTAGTAGAAATACATATTGGAATAGCAGTTGCAACTGAGGCTTCTTTAAAATGTAATACCCAGGTATTGAAGGTGGCATAAATTAAACAGCTACCTCTTTTTGGAAGACAAAATGGTTAGCTATATGAAGGGGGATAGTTCTCATTTTTCTGCAGCGGGGGCTTTGAAAGAAGAAATTTGCAGCAAAGGACATAATTGTAAGTGGAAACTGGAATATGGCAGACGATTTCAGGAAAGCAATCTGAAGTTGATTAAACCTTGCACAGAGCAAATTTGAAAGAAATTGTGATGATAAACTAGAATTTGTAGGAGACATTCTGTATTCATCTCTAAGGACCATCTATACAGGCAGGACTTAGTACAATGAAACTAAATGGATGCTTGTAAATTATTACGATGCAGCAATTGGTCTTCTTTTTATAACTTCAGTACTTTCAGTTGCATTTCTACAGACATAGGTTATTGGGAATTCGCATAGCTGTTGATACTTGTTGCCTATGTAAGCTCTACCTCTGGCAGTGCAACAAAAAATAGTTACCTGTCATGCTTTAGGTTTTCAGAAAAGGTAGTAGAAAAATCATGTAAATTGAATACATGCGATCTGTAAATAAGCTGAAAAAATGTATGTATACACCCATTACTGTGTCTCAGTATCACTTTGACATAAAAAACACACCTGAACAGAATAGATTGATATGTGTCCATTCACATAGCATGGTTAAATGTTGAAATTTGCACACTTCAGTTATTTATAATATTGAGAGAGAGAGATATTATTTTAATATCCTTGTATCCTGTAACTAATGGGATAATGGTGGCAGTCAGAAAAAAATTATGTAACTCAAGCCTGTAGCATTTTTGGAATGTGGGAATCATACAGAGGGATGAGTGACTACTTAGGCATATTGGCAAGGAGGGAAAAGGGTGCCCATCTCAACACAGAGCTGCAGACCTGAACACTGACTCTGAGGCTTCAGTAAGAAACGTTGCCATCCCCCACATCATCCCTAGTGATGTGGTTTGAATGTACTGCGTGTCTTGGCAGTTGTGTACTTTACTGCTGTTTGTTATCATTACGCCTATCAAATCAGTGACAGATGCGTTAACAAGAGTAACATTTATTGGAAATATCATTACAGTTTTGATATTAAAAATCTTGAGCTTGTGTGTGAATTTGCTCAGGAGGTTTTCTTGGGGAGTGGCCACCAAAATATGCTCAGAGAGCATGTCATTTCTGTCTGCTATCTGTGTGGGGTTTTTATTTTTTTTATGATCTACTGGGAATTGTTACAAAATCCCTGAATTTTATGCAGTAAAAGTGCAAACTGTAATGTTATCAACCAAGTGTCAATACTGTCAGTTGCACTGCTAGCAAATAATGGTTGGGGTAACTCAGTGAAACAAGTCCTGAAAGCAAAGACTGTCTAGTCTGTTCTAGCAGATTAGCACTCAAAGTAAATTTTTGTTTTTCAGATTTGTTTGCAGTAGGTCAAAGCTGATGACTATAAAGAAAATGGAGTATAATTGTACATGATCCAGAAGAGCAGTTTTAGTAATGTTCCTAAAATTAAAAGCAGTCAAGTATGAGCAATATTGAAATAATAAAGGAGAAACTGAGGATTGCTGCTTACAAAATGTATGACATTGAGTATTCATGTTTTATTCAGATACCTTTGACAAATGGACAAATGTGCCAGCCTCAAAGACCTCAGGCGAACTACAGCCAAGTCCATCATCTCCCTCCTCAATCATCAGTAGCAAGACATCCGTCTAGAGAGCAATTAATTGATTATCTGATGTTGAAAGTTGCCCACCAACCTCCCTATACCCAGTCCCAGTGTTCTTCCAGACAAAGCCATGAGTTGGCAAAGCAAGAAGTAAGAATAAAATCTAACTTGATGATATGGCATCTGTCTGTCAGTGGCAGTGAATTGTTAGGTTGTTTTCATTTATTACCGTTTCTCTGTAGATGGTGACAGAAATTATCTCAGTGCAGTTCTACTACTGAAGTCATACATTCCTTCTAGTTTTGAGCTCTTTTTACTTTTTATGTGAACATTTTAAGAGAGAAATATGGTGGATTTTAACAGAATGTACCAAAACTTAAACTTGCATCTTTTTACTGAGCTAGAAATTTGTTTCTCAACTACATTTATTGATCACCAATTCATTATTTATCTAGTAACTGAAAAAATACAAAGTAGCGGTACAACTTAGCAATGAATAGATGCAAAGTACTGTATCCAGAATGGTTCAAAAACCTGCAAATGTGGAAATGTGCATCCATATCAAAAGTGTGAGCGTCTCACGCATGCCTGATAATTATGAGTTTTATTTAAGATAGACAGATGTGGGTTAGAAATTCTTATATGATTTAATCGTTTTTTCATTGTGGCAACCTTCCTTCTGCTCTTGGACACAGAATGTTTCCTTTGTATTGTTTTGAGTTTTTTGAGAGGATACTGAGAACTGCATTTTCATCCTGTGCTAGAATGAGTATGTCCACTTCTTGTGTAAAATAAGTTTTCTAGTCAACTATTCTGGCAAGAGAAAGGGGAGATAGTGTTGGCTACGTAGAACTTAGAGTGAAAGTAGGAACAAGGTTTGATTTTTAAAATTCAGCTGGAGGTAGCAAAGAAGTAGGACGAACAGGTTCTTACATAAGAACATGTGTATTTGCTGGGGGCATTACATTCATTTACATAATATCAAAATATCTCTGACTTTAAAGCTTACATGAACTATGATTATAATAATAGTGATATCAGAGTAAAACTTATGTACAATGATACATTATGCTGTTGTATTGGAATCTTGTTCTGATTAATTAATATTATGAGATAGAATACTCTCTTGAACTGTGATAATGCCTTTTTGATTTTTTTTTTTAAAGCTTTTGTTCATGTGAATTCCTTAGTAATAATTTCATTACAGTAGCTTTGAATGCAGATTTTCTGCCAGTTCATCTAACTTTGGTTGTAACTACTTAGATTCGAGTGAGAATTGACAAGGATCCAGAACTTGGATTTAGCATATCGGGAGGAGTTGGTGGTAGAGGGAATCCATTCAGACCTGAAGATGATGTGAGTATTTTATACTAATGCATCTTAAAATCTTTCTGATTAATAGTGTTTCTAGTGTTGAGCAAAGGTGGGGGGGGGGGGAGTAGGGAAGGAAGTATGTCTATTCCCCAAACTCCTAAACTCCAGGACTGGAAGGGAGAAAACTGGGGGCAAATTCAAGGTGGTAGGTGACCACAGTGGTCACATGGCAACACAGAGGATTATTATAGCTGAGTGGTTCTTGCACAGTTCCAGATATCAGTCAACAGATTTGAGATAGTGAATTATGGAGTTTACAATTAGGAAGCCTCTTAAAAGAGAACATGATTTAGCCTGCAGTCTTGTTTCTGGTGGTTGATAATTCATTTTGACGTATACATCTGCCAAATTAAACAAAGGCAGATCAGAATTTGCCCTTCAGTACTCCTTTAAAGGCAATTCTCCTGGATTCAACATCAGAAAAGGAAGGCAGTCACAAAAGCCAGTAGACCCATAGAATTATACTGCATTCTCTTCTACTTAAGATGGAAAATTGAAAAATGTTATGAATTACATCTGTTTCATGCTGTCCTACTATTCATCAAATACGTTGTCAAAAATGTTTTCCACCTCTGTTTTTCAAGGGTATATTTGTAACCAGAGTGCAACCAGAAGGACCAGCATCTAAGTTGTTGCAGCCTGGAGATAAAATAATTCAGGTACTGTGGCCATCTAATTAACTAGCAATTAACTGGTCATACACAAGTTCATTTTTAGTTTGCACCTTCTTCTGAGAGCAAAACGTTTAATTTTTAGATGGATTACCAGTATCTTTTCCAGAAGCATTCTTATATTATGGGATGATGCTTTTAATTTTCTTCCACCTAACATTAGGATAGGTGATACAGGCACTGCACCAGCAGTTGCCCCTCACAACCCCTGTCCCCCCAGCTGCACCTTGCTGCTACATCCCCCTCCGTCCTGCAGTTCCTGCCAGTCTTTGCTGCCTCTCCCCTAGGCTGGGGGACAGGTTGGACATCCGCAAGCGCTGGCGGAAGCTGCCTCTTGGCTGGCTGATATCTGGGCTGGTCACAGCATGTATCTCCTGGCTGCCCCATCTGCTGCAGGCGAGCCAAGCAGGTTGCTTCAGAAGCCGTGGCTTCAGGCCTGCAGCTGTGCAGTTCTTTTCTGTAGGAAGTCGGTACCTTTCAGACCTCTTCTGTATCAGATTTGTTTGAAGTTGTCTAATGAGCTCATAAACTATTTGGGGAGGGCTCAGGGAAATGAACAGCAGGATTACATAAGCCTTACTTTCTTAGGGAAATGGGCTAACAGGACATTTGAACAGTGCTGTAGCCACCCTTGAAGTTGCAGCACTTGTTAAAAATTATTAATTATTCACCACATTACTGGTTTGAGAATGTTCATAGTCAACTCTGCTGCAGTTGCAAACATAAACAAAAAAAAAACCCCAAAAAACAACAAAAAAACACCACAACCAAAAAACCCAGTAGTATCTCAAACCACAACATCATGTGAAAAGTTTTATAAAACAAAGCCAAAGTGAAAACACAGCCTAATCCTTCAAATGAAAGATAAAGCCAAAAAGCAGACAAGAAAACTTAACTAAGATAACGTGGTTCCAACTAAAAGATGGCTTGGTTTTGAGCATGGTAAATAATTCTGTACTTGTTCTTCCTCATTGGGGCAAGAAGGGTCCTAGTTCTCTTGCTGATGTAGATGGCCTTAAGGGATGGGGGTAACCCTCAACACACCATACAGGAACAAGAAGCATGTTAAACCTTTGAAAATACTGGTAGCATATTTGCTACTTATTTATAGAGTGGAACATGTGTGAAAGGTGACTTTTGTTTTAACGGTTTATTCCTGTCTTTATGGAATTTCATTTGTCTGCGACATCTATAATGAAGTTTCCTTTTGTTGTGTTGGCACTACTTGGGTTTTGCTTTTTCTTTAATGAGGAATTCATAGTTTGAAAAAGAGCTGAAGGAGAAGTTGCATTTGCATGCTTAGACAACTACAGACTGTTTCATTTCTTATAACTAAGAATATTTTCTCTCCCCAAATGACTTTGCTATGCTTGATTTTGCAATGTTCTCTGTAAAACATGCATTAGGCATGCATATTATAATGCATGTCTAATACACATGTCTAATAAAAATATTCTGCATGACCAGTGACTAGATAATTGCATGTAAGTCTTAAGGTACTGTTGCATATTAGGTTAGGGCTAGGACGTTCTGTACAGGTAATGATTTGGAAGCGTTATTGCCAGTTTTGCACTCTGAACAGTCTATACATAAATCATAGAATCATAGAATGGTTTAGGTTGGAAAGGACCTTGAAGATCATCGAGTTCCAACCCCCCTGCCATAGGCAGGGACACCTCCCACTAGACCAGGTTGCCCAAGGCCACGTCCACAAGGCCACAAATCTTTCCCTGCAACCCTAGACAGATTTAAAAACCACTGCCTTTACAACAAAGAATTCAAGCGGTAGCAACAGCAAGTGTTTGGTGAGGGGATAAGAAGCCGCAACTCCAAAATGGCACAGCTAAGGTGCAGACCGCACGACCGGTTGTCTCTGTCGCCACTTAAGGGGCAGTAGCTCAGGGAGAAAGGTGGGATGCACAGCTGGAAGCAGTAACAGTTTAAACTGGACAAATCTATCATTCATTCTGCAAGATTTTACCACCCAGACTGGACATTAATTTGCAGTAGTACACCCTGAAAAGCTGAACCATAGCCGTGTTTTCCCTGTCTTTTGTAGGCCACTTGGGCCTGCCTGTGTTTGCCAAGCCAAACCTATCCCAAGAATGACAACATTGTTTAAAGTCGTAGGAAAATTCAAGCTGGGGGTAATCTCAGGAGGTCTCACACCCTAAAATAGCTCCCAATGCCATTAATGTTTTTTGTTAAAGGCTTCAATAGTATTAATTTATGACAAATGCCATTTCTAATATTCTAATATTTAAACTGGGATGTATCATTTGTACTGCATTTGCTTGTTCTTGGCATGGGTATATTAAGGCTGATGAATTAGATGTCTGATGTTAAAGGTTTAAAGTTCAGTTTTCTCTTTTGGTTATCTGCAGTATCTTTGGGGCAGAATTCTTCCAAGGCTAACACAGTAGTATAATTTCTTGAAGCATACAGGTACATGCTCAACTCATATCAACAATGTAATCTGCAAATTTGCAGTGTTTTATTCTCTGTGTTCATATAGAATTTGGTTATTTTTAAACCTTAAAGCTTAAATAAGGTAACATGAAATACGACAGGTTTCACTAACGTGGCATTACAAGACTGTCATTTTCAATTTTAAATATTTCTTTTTAGGCTAATGGATACAGCTTCATCAATATTGATCACGGACAAGCAGTATCTTTGCTAAAGACTTTTCAGAATGCAGTGGAACTCATCATTGTTCGAGAAGTTTCTTCATAAATACTGTGGATTTGGGGGAAAAGCCAGCAGGATTCATTGAAGGACTTAAGGGAAACTGAATATTTTGCCTATTTTTATACATGAGAGGAACTTGAAAAGAATTATGATCAAAATTTGTACAGGAAGTACTGAATTTGTGGTTAAAGGGGAATAAACCACTGTACAGAACGTACAGGAAATCATTTTGGAAATGCATATGGTGAATAAACTTGTTTTTAAGCATTATAGCAATCTAAGGATCACTTCTCCAAGAACAAACCTGCGTTGTTTTTTTGTACAGATGGTAGGTTTATTTTTGGATAATTCATACACATTACTAAACTTTGCGCAAGGCTTTGCGAAGCCTCAGTTGTAGCCAATGGACAGATGGCAGGGCTGTCTGTCCTGTAGCTGTTTATTGCCTTTATTTTTATTCACCAGATATTAATGTGTTAAGCTGAAACCACTTCTGTAGATGTGGACAGGGGATATAAAATGTTGGCTTTGCTATGTGCACATTGTATAGATGAATGGGTAGATGGAAGGTGGTGCTGGTTGGACAGAACAAAGGTCAGGTGAAACAACTGTCTGCTATCTAAATCTGGAATCAGGAAAGAAGAAAAAGTGTTTAGTTCTGGAGTGTACGTCTACCAATAGAAAATGCAATAAAAGCTTACAGTGTTTTTTAGGAAGACTGTAACTACCAATTTGTGATATTCTACAGGATTTGTTCTTAATGTAGTCATTGAGTATTCATCTGCCACATGTGATTCATGTTTAGTTGGGTTTTCTTGCATACATAATTTTCTCAATTGTACTGTGGAAATGTGCCCAGAGGTTTCTCTCTGCCGTGGAAGGCCCCAATTTTATGCGAATGGTGATACTTTTATCTTTATAAAAATTACTCTGTTTTAACCTTATAGATTTTAAAAAAGAAACTGAAATGGCCAGTTTTTAAGGTTGTTGCCTGTAACATATTTAAACACACACACACAAAGTAAATGATGCAAGAAGGGTTATGAAAGACATCTTGATTTTGTTCGGCCTTTGCATTGCCTTGTCAGTCAAAAAGGAAACCATACGCATGGAGCTAGGTAACCAAAGCAAGTTTGTGAAACCTTGAACAGTGATGGAGAATTGCTGTGGTGAGATGGAGAGCAAAGGGAGGGTGTACTTACAACCCACCAGTTCGTAATGATGTTTCTAAAAGGGCTGTTCTTACAGGTGACATTAAATGTGAACTAGACACTTCAGAGTCATTAAAGGGTTTCTAACTATATTAATGTAATAGTGATTTACCACAGGCTGCCTTTGTTCCTTATTACTGTATAAAATGCTCAATTATGCTTCTATTAATTTTGTTTACCAGAAACATTAATTTTATTTTTCTCTTTCTCCTTTGTAATTGAATAGAGACTGCATAATCTGCAGTGATAATTAATACACGGTTGTTATGGACCAGGGAAAAGTGCCATAGAAGACCAATAACTGTTTTTAATCAGGGCTAATGATTAGCCTGTCATCAGAGCAATATTCAGTTATTGCAGTTCATTTTTAATTACATATAACTTGATAGCTTGAGACAGGTATAAGTTGCTTTTTTCAACCCATGTGTACAAAAGTAAATGCTTTTAATAAAGCTAGCAAAAACACCAGCATCCTTTAGTTTTGGGACAATGAGCTGGAAGAGAGGGGAATTATACATAGCTAGCAGTAATAAAAAGGCAGTACTTTTTAAATAAGTGAACTCCAATATTATTGCACTTCTTTCAAAGATGTTAACTATTGCTTATTGTACTGTGTATAGTTCTAATAATTTTAATTGAAACCCTTTAACAACTCTTTGTATATTTTAATTCTTTTTAGTTTATTTCCAGTAATATTTACATTAAAAAATGATTTTTTTTGATATATTAGCAGAAATGTGCTGTATTTTGATAAAATTCACTTATTTTCTGTGTGCTGTTAATCTTCAAAGAAAAGAATGAGAAACATAGCTATGTAATGGCAGGCTTCAGTGTTCCCCTTCTAAGATGTGTTTTGTTGTTGTTTAGTTTCTATTTTTTTATTGAAAATGCAAAATGTTCACATCACATGTTCATTACTTTTAATCATGTTATTTTTATCACACACTGCCTTTTAAAGGGAACGCATACAGACAAGGCCTAAATTACTTTGGTCTTCTACATAACCTGTATCTTTGGGAAGGGAAAAGTCCAAAAAAGCAGAACTGATTCTTTACTGATCTTGGACTGACTTTGTATACATTTTGCAGTACATTTAAATATATCACTGAGGAATTATACTGGATCGTATTTTGCTTTAATAGTTACAGAAGTTTTAAATGTTGTTGTGTCACTTAATTTTCAGATTTATATATCACAGGAAAATTCTACCAAAACCTGTTTGGCTATGGTAGAACTATAGAAGGTAGAGATTTATAGCAAGAAGTTTAGTGCTTCTTGTGGAAATACTTGGCCAAAGTTTGTCTTCAGTAAATTAGCAAATTAACCGTTTAATAAAACATGGATTATTCTGATTTTACTCAGTAAATGTTGGTGTTTTCAGTGGATTGAAATGTGTTTGTTCCTTCAGTGTCTCTGTGTAAAGGTAAACATGTCAAACCAGACGATTTTGCAGAGTGGGAGAAAGATGTCTCCTGAACCAGTCCAGCCAGGATTCAGCAGGAGGAGAGACAATGTCGGCACTTTTCATTTTGAACACATCTTAAACTACATTTTGAATAGAATAAAATCCATCAGCAGCCGAAGTTACTCAGCATGTCAATGAGTTGATGCAAACGGTTCTTTCTATTCTTAATAGTTCATTAAAGAATCAGTTCAACTGATGTAATGAAAAGATGAAGTCTCCCACATATTTATTATGTAAATATTTTTTAGTTTCTTTTTTGGACTGGAGTTAAAAAAAAATGTGTATATACTTGAAAGCATTCTATGAACACAAACATAGCAATAAACAACACACAGAATCAGACCTTTATGATTATTTTGGTTTTGTTTAGAAATATTCCCTTGTCAACAGCTAAGAAATGTTTTTATTGATCAGCATTTATTCAACATTCCAAATTTTTGTATATAATTAGACTGTTTCTGAGGTAACACATGCAGAATAGATAATAAACTAATGCTCTTTAAAGCTGTGTGTAATTGACTTATTTAAGTTCTAGGAAATTCTCCATAACACCATTTTATTCTTTTATAGTTTCTGTAGACCTTAGTACTCTATCAATATACATTAGCAAAGACTTACTTGTGTTTCTGGCTCTCTGCATCGCAGTGCCCTGTGGTCTGCTCTGGCTGATTTCATTGCAAGACTGGGTTATTCAGAATAAAGAAATACTTTTGTGGATAACCCAGTCTTGCAGTGAAATCAGCTAGGGGAGCCAGTGGCTTCTCTTCTAAAGACATGAGTGGTCTTTGTCTGATGCAAACTAAGTAGTTACAATAGCAGAGCAGGGTGACTAAGTCAAGGAGCAGGGCTAAAATTGAGAGTGTCTTGAGAGTGCTGTGATGAGATGTACAAGGGTTACGTGGTAAAGAAAGTGAAGAGCTAGGCACAGAATTTCACAGGACAGTTAAATGCAGGTTTACATCCAGTTTCTTGGAAACCACCTGACAATGTAGTAACACAAACTTTTCAGTCTTTTTTCCTGCTACCTGTCCCAATATACGGGTCTGGCATATCAATATCACTACTTGACTTCCTACTTCCTCTACACAGAAGACTGATGATAACTATAACAGGTTACAGCCCTGATGACCCTGGAGCACTGGGCCTCTCCTTATTTAAGGTTTTCTGTATCTGTTCCCTACCTGGACTTTGCAATTTTTCCCCCTTAATTTTTCCCTTGTGAGCTCTCTTTTTGAAGACCTTTTTGTTGCCTTTTCTGCCTTTTATGTATCAGACTTCAAATTTATTCTTTCCAGTTTCACAGGTATTACTTGTTAGCTAAGCCTCATTCCTGTGCACCTAAGCCTTTGGTCTCCTACTTTATTTCACAACTCAACAGTTTACTTTTTCAGCAATCACCTGAGAATGCTGGGTCCAACTTGTGCTTTTCTGAGTGGAGGCACTTTTTCAGAGAGAAAGTGAATTTTTGGTGTGTTATTTTTATTGCCTTGGATTAAATTCAATTTTGGAATGTGTCCAGAAGATTCTGTTGAAGCATCTACGAGACTACGTTGAAACTGGGGTTCCACTACACCAAACATTACAACTGCACTGTAAAATTGCCCCTGTCTAAACGAGGTGGTGTTATATGAAAAACTGAAGTAGCCTAAGTAAGAGAAGTTAAAATTTCTATTTAAGATCATACACTAATCAACTGAAGTCAGCAGAAAAAAAACTCAGACCTAGTGATTGTCAGTTCGATGCTTTGCTTACGCAATATGCCACCTACTGTCCTGCAGCATTGACGAATTGTTGCCTGAAGCATATAAAATACATCGAGAAATGGATTATTTGCTATAGTGTCTGAATCCATCTTGGCCGGTTTCATGTGATTCTGTGATTTCTCACAGTCTGTGTAATTGCAGCCATATTTTGCACGAACAAGGACACTATTTCAATGTTTTCACTGTGTCATGTATGAGAAAACAAAACAGTAAGATCAAACAACAGAAGAAACATTCTCAAAATCTTCCTTTATTCGATTGTTGCTACTCAGTTGAGTATAGCTGATTTTAGGGAACCTTTTTCAAGTTACAGTATCAAATAGTTTCTGCTCTTCTGCTGTCAAAAATTACCTTTCCCAGAGGCTCACCTGAATAAGTAAATGTAAAAAGCTTTTGAGTGCCTCGGAGTAGATCACTTGTTCTGAATGGACTTACATAGAAAATTAAAGAAGTATTAGAGTGCTCTGTATGGTTTTCATTTAAAAAGATGAAACTGCATCTGCCCTCCGAAAACAAATGGTGGAACACTTGTTCCAACCACAAGAAGTATACTTTATAAAATAAAACTTTACTCTTATTAAGGAAACTAGAAGTATTTTAGAAGATTGTTGGTTTGTGTCAGAGGCTTCCTCATGAACAGCTGATACTGCATCTAAAAAAGTCTATCATTAGTTACACGTTTTGATTCTTTCTTTGGAAAACTGAGTCTAAGAATTTATCCTGTAAGATTAAAAAACAAAGGCAAAGCATGATGGCAATAACTGCTCTAATTTAGCTCAATGTAAAGAACTTCTCTCTTTATTCCTTTATTGCTCTTTAAGTTTGGACCTAGGGTTCCTTGTTCCTTGAATACTTTTTCTGCAAGAATTGCTTTATCTGTGACAGAAGTGTATCAAACAATGTTGGCCCCAGGTGCCTCTGCGCTATGGGAGAATCTCACATAATGCAAGTGCATTGCATTAATTGCGTTGCAATAATTTCTGTGTTTTTCAGGAGCTTTTTCATGGTTTTTTTCACTCTTCCCAAGAGGATAAACCTCTAAGTTTCTAAACTGCCTTCAACCCAAGAGAAAAAACCAACTCTTCCTTTGAACTATCAGCTAATGCCAAATGGGGGTCAAGTTCTGTCTTTCAACTTGGATTTGAAAGTAGACATCCTAAAAGAAAACTTTACCTTATGTCATGGCAGGTGATTTTGGAAAAGATGGGTTTGTCTTTACTTGCTCCACAGAATTGTACTTTAGGTGACATCTTGTATATTCTCACTCCATTTGAGAAATTTTAAGAGTATGTTCACATTTGTCAGGAAGGAGTGAACCTAATGTGGTGTTCCACTAAAACATCGATGGATCCGTATCACAGCAGAGGTCATTTAGGTAGTTCTTGTTTAGCCCATATAACAGTGAAGGTTATTTAGGAATTTATAATTTTATACTTGAGCTGACAGTTGCTAAATGTTACTGTTTCACTAAGCAGAATGATCTCCAGTGTACAGAAGTATTACTTTAACCAGTTAATAGAAGCATTATGTATCTATGAGGCAATTGCTTCTAGGCTTGGGAACCCACTGTTTTTAATTCACATTCTTATTCATCCTCAACAAGCAATAAAATACCTGATTTAATTTTCTGTCATGACTCCATCTGATTCTTTTTACAATTATGAAGACTAAAGAAAACTATTGATGACTGTTGGCAGGGAAAGGAAGCTTTTATAATGATGAGCTAAGAAAAAAAAAACCTGGAAACTGATAAAAATGAATTTCATATCACATATCATATCACTGTCTTTGTAGTTTATTTTTGTTTAAGAAATTACTCTTTCTACAGCTATCCATGCTATTCATTAAGTAGCCAGGGCTTTCAGGTTACCCAGGGGAGATGCGCATACTTTCTATACAAACGTATGTTCCAATAGTGAAAATATTTTTAATTTCTAGACTTGACATGGTTTTGAAAGTGACGTCTAGAGATGCTATGATTACTTAACTATGTGAATCTTAAGAGTTACTACAACCTTACTATCACTTAGTGAGGTGGATCCCATCTCTCCAAACAGACATTCATCCACAAAGAGGACTGGACGTTGACAGAAACCAAAACGCTTCTGCTGACTCCAGCTCTGCACCCACTTGTTCATGCTCAGTACCAGTCCCCTACTCCTTATGCCCCTCATGAGCAGCACTGAGGAGCGGAGCGCCTGGACCCCACACCCCTGACTATCCCCTCAGAGATTGGGGGTAATACATAGATCCTCTCCTGGTTGCCCTTAGAGGTATTGCCCACATGGGAGAACAGTGGAGGGGGTCATAGAGGGTCAGGAAAGCTTTGGCAGGCTCTCCATAACATCCTGGATCTGCATCCCCAGCAAGCAGCAAAATTCTGTAGCCAGTAGGTCAGGTCAGCGGAGGTCCAGGTGGTCTGTGTGGCTCAGGGTCAGTCTGTCCAGATGCTTTGCTTGAAAGCACCCTCAGCTCTTCCTCAGCTTTGAGGGCAGTGAACCTCAGGTGGAACAGAAGCCTTACACGTGGTGCCAGAAGACATCAGCTTCCAGCCATCACCTGCCACTGATTTTCCACCTGCGGTCTGCTAGTGCCAGACTCCGCCCAGGTCTGCACTGCAGTGCAGGTCCAGGGCTCTTGAAACTGTAGGGTCTCTGAGGAGACCCTCTCTCCAACACTGCACAGCCTGCTGACTTCTACAACTCCTCTGCTTTGCCACACATCTCTGCCAACAGCAGTGCACCTCCTGCCGGAAAGGTCCAGGAGAGGCCCCAGGCACTCCCTCTGATCCACCAAGCTCTGCCACAGGTCTCCCTCTCCCTAGTACCAGCTAAAAGAGTGGGAGCATCACCCTCCCAAGGGCAGCTGCAACAGAGGCTCCAGGCACCCTGGGCCAAGGGCTGCTGACCACGCTCGCTAGAAGCTGCCAGAGCTTCCCCAGGCCCACTGCCCTTGCCCGGTACCTGGCAGCAGGAGGTACCCTCAAGTTTCTCAGAGGGCTCCCAGGAGTCCCCCTCTTCTACTGCTTTCTAAGAGCCTCGTTTCAAGTACGACATCACCCCTCCTTGCAGTCCAGCCCCTCTACTCTGTCGCACTCCCTGATTTCCAGCTCTCTGCCTTCTTCTGTGTGCGTTTCCTGATACTGTCTGCAAGAACATGACTTGTATTTCCATGCTGCAATTTGAAATAGTGCTTTCTATTAAGGATAAGAATGAAGCATAGAAAAAGAAGCATCTATTTGGCCTAAAGGAAGGAAAACATGAAATAAGCATTACAACCTACATATTTTGGACTACATCAGAAATACTCTGCACAGGATTTTGTGCATTGCAAAAGTAGGTTGCAATTACCCTACTTGAGGGAAAAATCTATTACGTAGCTATGGATAAATGTTACTGAGCTGTGAAAGATGCAGTTACCATGTAGCTTGTAATGGCTGAGCCAGGACCCTTTCAGCCACTCATGTTTATATGAATGCCTGAGTAAAAGTTTTACAGATGTAATAAGAAGGTGCATGAGAACACGTATGATGTATCTGGGCTGGCAAGGTTCCCAAGGCGGCTGAGAACAGTTCCCCATGAAAGGTCATGTTG
Organism: Anarhynchus alexandrinus; assembly: GCA_008711295.1. NCBI lineage: Eukaryota > Metazoa > Chordata > Aves > Charadriiformes > Charadriidae > Anarhynchus > Anarhynchus alexandrinus. Next base: position 6,784,226 of record VUYV01000017.1, on the reverse strand, counting down.
CTGAAATGGCACAGCTTTTCTGCACAGCCCAAACTTGTGAACAGCAGGGATTAAATTTCTGATTACAGTAGTCTGCAATGTCTGTTTTTGCAGCTGCATGACATGAAGGGGAATATGGCTCTGCACTGCATACGTTTCATGACGCATGGTGGGACACTGCAAAATGCTGAACTGTTTATGTTTCAGTGTTGTCCAAATTAATGAAAAACCTGTGACAAAATATTCACTCTTGTTTGCCAGACGTGAAAATACCAATGTGGACAAACTTCTCAAGGATGGTCTCTTAACAGAGAAACTGGTGGCTGATGAACCAGATGCTCTACAGAGAAATTCTCATTCAGTTGCTAATGTTGATGATTTGTGAAGGAAACTTTGGGAAAAAAAACCCCAAACAACAAACCAACGAAAAGGGGGAAAAGCTTTCTATTGAATTATAAGTATGCACTGGCAAAATACATGATTTGAAAGTATTGTGCCAAGACTCCTCACATCATAAGATTTTAGCATATTTGATTGATTTTTGTCTGCAACAACTTCCACTCACAATAGAATAATCAGCAACTGGTTTTGAATATGGAGAAGGTATTTTTGCTGAGAATGTTTCTGCCAGAAGTACTGAAATTGAAAGCCATGGCTCCTCTATGGAAAAAGTGAGGTTCACTAATAAATATTGAAATAGATTTTAACAGCTGGTTAGCTGACATACATACTAAGTCCTGGGAAAAATGAAACAATCATGTAAAATTGTCTCATTTGCTAACTGTAATGAGAAATGACTGATGAGGTTGGAGTTAATGCATGCAAGGGTTAGAAACTATGCTGAAAAGGCTCCAAACAGATAAAATCTCCAAATAATTCTTTTCCTGCTGCATTTTAATTTAAAAAAACTATGAAAATACACTTGGTGATTTGAACAACAGGACCAACTGCAGTAAGTGACGTGTGGTGTTTTTCTAATTGTAGATTGTAATTATTCTATTATAGCATTAATCATGATGTGCTTATATTATTTTAAGACATCTTAAGATACCAAAAAGAATTTTCAGCATTGGTACTTACTGAACTTGATTCATTTTGCAATGTCTACTTTTTACCACTTTCAAATAAAAGTTATAAATAAAATTTTAATGTTTATTTGCACTGAGTTATACTCCATATGTTTACAAACTTCACAATTATAAAGACTCTAATTGTTTTATTGTCAGTGGAAGGCTATATTCTGATGCTATGAAGGAAGCTGGGAACTAGAACTACTGGCAAAGGGTGACTGTGCCCAGACCTCCTCATCTTGTCATGCAGCAGGACACACATGATTAGAATTTTAAGTGTGCAAGTTACCATTATTCATATTTTTTTTCTGTGTCTCAGATAACAATGTGATTCACTCATATAAGCAAAACTGATATTATTTTTCCAACTTAAGGCAAAAGAAGTATTCTTTGAAATTCAGCATGCGAGAGCAAATTAAAGCAAGCACTTTAGCTGTGACAATACCTGGATTATCATCCTTCAAAACAACATCACCAAACTAAAAACTCACTACTGTGGTGATTTTTTCAGGTCCAGGTGATATTAACCAGCTGAAGATGATACTCTATGAAGTCCAGTTTACCAAACCAATACATATAATGACAGTAATTCAACTATTGCACATAAAAAGGGCATTTCATATCTAATGGGTAGACTGGAACTGTGTTTGCACCCCAGAGTCAGGCACTAAAATAGAAAGGTGTATTTCTGCAGTTTCTCCACTATATGTGAAATTATTTGGCTTTAAAGGAATGAAAGTTTCCTGTCCTAAATGTATTTAAACTTCTTGCCCTGCTCCTACAAACTCTGGCTGGAGGGCAGAGGAACTTCATCCCAATGAATTCCAGAATTTTTTATCCAACTCTTTTGGACTATCTTGTTCAGATAGGTATTCTGGAGATTTAAAAGCATCTTCCCTTTATGTAGCGTTATATGCTGTGACTCACAGCAGGATGAACCTCACAGCAAAGGAAAAAGATGTTTTTTTCCTCCAGAAATAGCAGGGACTTACCTGAACAGTTCCAATAGCACATCCTGCCAGAAAAATAGCAAGTAGCAGATCTCTTAGCAGACACTCAATTAAATTTAAAAAAACGCAAAGCTGAATTTTAACATTTTCTTTTCATTCTCCTACACATACATATTCACACATACCAATTTTAAAAGTATATCATAAAACTTTCAGTTCAATATAAACTTACAAAATTGATATGGAGAATTTTATATAGCTTAAAAGAGGGTCTTCTAAAAACCCCTTTTGAAGAAGAAACGCTTCTGTAATCCAAGTAGTGTTGTCTGGAAAGCAGATACTAGATTTCATAAGTGACTGAAGAAATGCCACCCTGAAATGATAATTGGATGCAGAATCTGTTGTCATGTCTCTCTCTTACCCACTTTGGTGCATTTTCCCAGACTGTAACTGATGGCGATAATCTTCCTTTGTTAATATATGCTTGGAGATTCAGAGATAAAAATACTATCTAGATACTATTGGTTGTCAGCTACGTCTGTCATCTTATTTTGGAGTAAGTTGAAAAAGAATTGAAAGCTGAGAAAAGCTACTTCATCTTTGGTTTAAGCAATTCTACGGGGAGAAGGGGAACTTCATTATAAAACACACTCGTATAGCTGCTAATGTGACTCTTATAACTGATACTGCTATGCTAAATACAAGAATCCTAACCTTTTTTATGTGTTTGCCATAAACCAGATAAAAAGCAGATGCTGAAATCTCACAGCTGTTTCAGTTCACCAATGCCAGTTTATAAGATGACTGCCATCCAGAGGCAGGAACTTTGAAAGGGTTTCAGCTACATTGATTATGTAGAGTTCATCTGTTAATCTCATTATAGGTAGGATTTTAAGATTGCTAGGTCAAGTTTCATCTGGGATAAACAACTACTATTAGAGAAATTTTATGCTAAAAAAATCTTTTTAACATTTTTCTGGGTAGGGATATAATTGGTCTCACACTTTGTGAAAAATAGGTCTTGTTAAATGCACTTTATATAATTTTTGAGATTAAAGATGTGTTGGATTAGAGATTACTTCACAGAATTAAGAGTTTGTTTTCTGTAAGATGTTTTCCTCTACTACACAACAGTCTTATTAAAAAAAAATAAATATACTAAGGCATATACAAAAAAGACAGCAGCTACCTGATAAACCTGAATAGTGTAACAACAGGAAAGGAAGTGAAAGCAATCTCTAGCATTTGGAAAGAACTGTGGATTTGTTGGAGTTTAGAATAAAGTCTATTGTCTGTGAAACACTACAAAGTTAACATATTGTGTATTTGAAAGTTAGTTCAAGTTAAACTGAAGTGTGAATCTGAATTGCATTAGATATTTCAAAAATCCTAATTCCATGTAGTTTTATTCCAAAATAAAATGTGCTGAAATAACTGTAGATGTAGGCAAAACATACACTGTTGTTTTCAGATTTCATGTTAACCGCCTACTTTGACAAGAAACAGTTCATGCTATCAGAATTGAGATTTTAGCCATGTGCAGAACTTGGCAAGCATCTCTGTGTGAATTTATACATTGAGTAAAATTCCTGACCTGATTCCTGATTATGAGAGGCAGAAAAATATCCCTACCTGGAGCACATGTCTGGGCAAAAACTGAGAAAGTAAGAGTATTATCAGAAGCCAAATCTGAACAGGCAATCTACTGTGAGCAGTAGTAGGAGACTGGCATTTGAAGGTTATGCATCTTGATTAATTCACAAGAGAAGGAATATTCGTGTTTTAAAACACACATTTGTTTCCTGTGTTCTGCATTGTCCATCTATGCAAAACACTGGAATTTTGATTGTATGACAGGGCAAATGGTGTGAAGTCACTGGGTATGGAAACAAACTTATGTAGCAAAAGCTATACAAATATCCTGGCTTTTAGTGGCATTTTAGTACTGCTTGTGAAAGAACATTCAGAAGAAAAACACTTTATTTCTGTTTGGATCTCTTCACCAGATTGATACAGGTCTGTTTTAATCACTCTTATATGCTGAAAGATAAGGTTAAACATATAAATTCATCATGTTAAAGAAAAAAGAAAGTAGTATACTGAACACAACTTGGATGCTTTAATGAGAACCAAAGGTGCTAGCTATGGTTAAATGATGCCAGTATTTTAAACATTTGTACAATTCACTCAAAAATCTCTTGAAGTCGCAATAAGATGTCAAAAGTTCCCTAAATTCAAACGGCGTTATACAATGATTATTTTAATGATAGAACATTTTTTTCCCTAAAGACTGCTGGCTTTTTTTTTTTTTTTATTTCAGTGCATAATTGCAGAATTATGAAAGTCTGACTAAAAAACAGAACAAAGACTGTGTTGTTTAGCATCCTGCAAAGGTATCCATGTGAGTTGATATGTAAATAGCCTACATCGAAACATCTAGTCATTTGACAACCAAACTCAGCTGAGACATGCCCACTAAAAGAAGTATCGGTCATAGGGCCATCCTACCAACACATGTTCAGTTCCTTCCCCAACAATGTACCTACTGGTCTTTTTTCTTTGTTTAACAGAGTGTTGAGTAGGTCAGGTGAGCAACAGGTGCTACAACACCACACAAAGAATAACTGGTGATTGAGAAAAACATTATGACAAATAGGAAATGCAGTTTGACATACAGGCAAATACTTTGACAGCCATAAACCTCTGAGATCAGCTGGTTTTGCTGACAGTGATGCAAATTCTTTGAGATTTTCATGTATCCACAGAAGGTTTTTCAGACAAAGCTCTTTGTTGACTATCTTACAGTCGTAGGTAGGTTTGCAATAATATGCTTGATACTCTACGTGCTGCTTGGCCAATAGAAAGTATTACTTCATATGACCTGCTGAGCAATTCCAAACATTGTTTGCTACAACATTAACTGGAAAACAGGCAGCTAGGCTTTCCTTGCAGAAATGCTGTTCATTCTTAATCACATCTTGGTAGAAGTCATGCATTGTTCCTTTCTATTATAGGAGAACAGAAAAACAAAGAAATTTTTCATGCTTGTTCTCCTATTTGAATTAGTAACGCTAGTCTCACTTGTTGATCTCATTCCATCAAATCCTGTTCAATGTAGATGTAATTGAGCAAAGCATTGCTGGTTCTCTCTAATCAATGGTTTTGGCAATGACAGTAAGAATTACAGTCTGTTAGATTCTCTCTCCTTGAAGAAGATACATGATTATGGAAAACATCAGTGAAGTAGTTCAAAGATCTTGCAATATACATAAAAAATAAACAAAGAATGAACTATTGCACCAACTGCAGACCTGCATTGACTACAGACATTCTGAGGTAGCAGTAATGTAACACTTTTAGTGGATATTAAAAGACTTCCCAAGATTACTAAAGACTATCCCCATTATTACAGAAAGTTAACAAAAAAGTATTATTCCAAGCTTGTTATTAATTAAAAATGATTAAATAAGGGAACTCAGTTTAGGAAAGCACCTTTAATTCTCACAGAATCACAGTGTTCCTGAGGCTGGAAGGGCCCTGTGGAGGTCACCCAGTCCAAACCCATACTGCTCAAAACAAGGTTAACCAGAGCAGGATACTCAGGCCGGGTTTTGTGTATCTCCAAGAACTGAGACTCCACAACTTCAGTTGGCAACCTGTTCCGTCTCTCACCACCATCACAGTAAAGAATTTCTTCCCAATATCTAATCTAAATCTACCCTCTTTCTGTTTAAAAATGTTACCCCTTGTCCCATCGCTACACTCCCTGACAAAGAGTCCCTCCCCATCTTTCATGTAGGCCCCCTTTAAGTACTGGAAGGCTGCTATAAGGTCTCCCTGGAGCCTTCTCTTCTCCAGGCTGAACAACCCCAACTCTCTCAGCCTGCCTTCATTGGAGAGCTGCTCTAACCCTCTGATCATCTTTGTGGCCCTCCTCTGGACCCCCTCCAACATGTCCATGTCTTTTTTATGTTGGGGGCCCCAGATCTGGACACAGTGCTCCAGGTGGGGTCTCACTAAAGCGGAGTAGAGGGGCAGAATCTTTTGATGCAGCCCAGGATGCGGTTGGCCTTCTGGGCTGTGAGTGCACATTGCCAGCTCATGTTTTTTTTCTCATCAATGAACACCCTCACGTCCTTCTCCTCAGGGCTGCTCTCAATCCGTTCTCCACCCAGCCTGTATTTGTGCTTGGGAATTGCCCTGACCCATGTGCAGGACCTTGCACTTGGCCTTGTTGAATTTCATGAGGTTTGCACAGGCCCACCCCTCCAGCCTTTCCAAGTCTCTCTGGATGGCATCCCTTCCCTCCAGCATGTCAACTGCTCCACACAGCTCGGTGTCAACTGCAAACTTGTTGAGGGCACTCAATCCTACTGTCCATGTCTCTGACAAAGCTATTAAACAGCACCGGTCCCAATACCGACCCCTGAGGAATGCCACTTGTCACTGGTCTCCACTTCAACATGGAGCCATTGACTGCAACTCTTGGAGTGTGACCATCCAGCCAATTCCTTATCCACTGAGTGGTCCACCCATCAAATCCATGCCTCTCCAATTTAGAGACCAGGATGTTGTGCAGGACAGTGCTAAATGCTTTGCACAAGTCCAGGTAGATGATGTCAGTTGCTCTTCCCTTACCCACCAACACTGTAACCCTGTCACAGAAGGCCACCAAATTTGTCAGGCAAAATTTGTCTTTAGTGAAGCCATGTTGGCTTTCATCAGTCACCTCCGTATTTCCCAAGTGCCTCAGCATAGCTTCCAGGATCTGCTCCATGGTCTTGCTGGGCACAGAGGTTAAGACTGAGGCAGAAAAGTCATTGAGTATCTCAGCCTTCTCCATATCCTGGGTAACCAAGCCTCTTGTTTCCTTCCTGTTATTCTTCCTAGTCTTCCTTTTATCACTGACGTGCCTGTAGAAACTTTTCTTGTTGCCCTTGACATTCTTGGCCAGACTTAACTCTGTCTAGGCTTCAGCTTTCCTAACCTGATCCCTGGCTGCTCGGATAATTTCTCTGTATGCTTCGCAGGCTACCCATCCTTGCTTGCACCCTCTGTAGGCTTCCTCTTTCTGTTTGAGTTTGTCCAGGAGCTCCTTGTTCATCCATGCAGGCCTCCTGGCATTTTTGCCCAACTTTCTCTTTGTTGGGATGCACAGCTCCTGAGCTCAGAGGAGGTGATCCTTAAATACTAACCAGCTTTCTTGGGCCCCTCTTTCCTCCAGGGCTTTATCCCATGGTACTTTGCCAAGCAGATCCCTGAAGAGGCCAAAGCCTGCTCTCCTGAAGTCCAAGGTACTGAACTTGCTGTGCACCTTCCTTGATGCCCTCAGGATCTTGAACTCCACCATTCTGATTAAATGAAATTTCCCATATTTCAATTTGTGCCCATTGCCTCTTGTCTTGTCCCTGGACACCACAGAGAAGAGTCTGGGTGTCTTGTTTACACTATCCCATCTGGTACTTATTCACACTGATAAGAAGCCTCCTGAGCTGGGGAGCCCAGCACTGGACACATCATTCCAGATGTGGATCCACCAGCCCTGAGTAGAGGGCAAGGATCACCTTCCTCAACTTGATGGTGATGCTCTTGCTAATGCAGCCCAGGGGCCTGTTGGCCTTCTTTGCAACAAGGGCATGTTGCTTGCTCATGTTAAACTTGTTAAGCAGGATTCCCAGGTCCTTTTCTGCCAGCCAGCTTTCCAGCCAGTTGGCCTCCAGTATAGAATCATAGAATTGTCTAGGTTGGAAAGGACCTTGAAGATCATCAAGTCCAACCATCAACCTAACACTGCCAAAACCATCACTAAACCATGGCCCTAAGCACCACGTCTACCCGTCTTTTAAATACCTCCAGGGATGATGACTCCACCGCTTCCCTGGGCAGCCTGTTCCAATGCTTAACAACCCTTTCTGTGAAGAACTTTTTCCTAAGATCCATCCTAAACCTACCCTGGTGCAACTTGAAGCCATTTCCTCTTGTCCTATCACTTGTTACTTGGGAGAAGATGTTGACCCCCACCTCTCTACAACCGCTTTTCAGGTAGTTGAAGAGAGTGATAAGGTCTCTCCTGAGCCTCCTTTCCTCCAGGCTAAACAACGCCAGTTCCCTCAGCCGCTCCTCATAAGCCTTGTTCTCCAGACCCCTCACCAGCTTCGTTGCCCTTCTCTGGACATGCTTCAGCACCTCTATGTCTTTCTTGTAGTTAGGGGCACAAAACTGAACACAGTACTTGAAGTGGGGCCTCAGCAGGTGAACATACAAGGGAACGATCATTCCCCTAGTCCTGCTGGCCACACTATTCCTGATACAGGCCAGGATGCTGTTGGCCTTCTTGGCCACTTGTGCACAGTGCCAGCTCATACTCAGCCAGCTGTTGACCAACACCCCCAGGTCCTTCTCTGCCAGGCAGCTTTCCAGCCACTCTTCCCCAACCCTGTAGCACTGCATGGGGTTGTTATGACACAAGTGCAGGACCTGGCACTTGGCTGTGTTGAACTTCATACCATTGGCCTCGGCACATTGATCCAGCCTGTCCAGATCTCTCTGTAGAGCTATCCTATCCTCAAGCAGATGAACACTCCCACCTAACTTAGTGTTGTCTGCAAACTTACTGAGAGTGGACTCGATCCCCTCATCCAGGTCATTGATATAGATACTAAAGAGAACTGGCCCCAGTACTGAGCCCTGGGGAACACCACTTGTGACCAGCCGCCAATTGGATTTAGCTCCATTCACCACCACCCTCTGGGCACAGCCACTCAGCCAGTTTTTTACCCAGCAAAGAGTACACCCATCAAGCCATAAGCAGACAGTTCCTCCAAGAGAATGCTGTGGGAAAACATGTTGAAGGCTTTACTGAAGTCCAAGTAAACAACATACATGGCTTTTCCTTCATCCACTAAGTGGGTCACCTTGTCATAGAAGGAGATCAGGTTTGTCAAACAGGACCTGCCTTTTATGAACCCATGCTGACTGTGCCTGCTCACCTGGTTGTCCTGCATGTGCTACATAATGACACTCAGGATGATCTGCTCCATAACCTTTCCTGGCACTGAGGTCAGACAGGCCTGTAGTTCCTCAGAAGCCACTTCTGGCCCTTCTTGTAGATGGGCATCACATTTTCTAACCTCCAGTCAACTGGGACCTCCCCAGTTAGCCAGGACTGCTGATAAATGACAGAAAGTGGTTTGGTGGACACTTCTGCCAGCTCCTTCAGTACCCTTGGTTGGATCCCATCTGGCCCCATAGACTTGCATATGTCTAGGTGCTGGAGCAGGTCACTCACTATTTCCCCGTGGATTATGGGGGCTTCATTCTGCTCCCCACCTGTCTACCAGCACAGGGGGCCGGATACTCAGGGAACAACTGGTGTGGGTGCATGGGGTTATTCCTGCCCAGGTGCAGGACTTTGCATTTCCCTTTGCTCAACAACATGAGATGACTGTCAGCCCATTTCTCCAGTCTTTTGAGGTCTCTCTGAATGGCAGCATGTAGCATGGCAGCTAAGGTATCAGCCACTCCTCTAATTCTGTATCGTCTGCAAACCTGCTGAGGTTGCACTGTGTCCTACTGTCCAGGTCATTAATGAAGACATAATGATGATATAACAGGATTGGACCCAATATTCACCCTGGGGTACATCACTATTGACTCATCGCCAGCTGGATTTTGTGCCACTGATCTCAACACTTTGAGCAGGGCAGTTCAGCCAGCTTCCAGTGCACCTGATTGCCCACTCATTTAATCTCTACTTCATTGGTTTGTCTATGAGGATGTTATGGGACGCAGTCACAAAAGCCTTGCTTAAGTCAAGATAAACACTATTACCTGCTCTCCCCTCATTCATGGAGCCAGTCATTTCATTGTGGAAGGCTATCAGGTGGTCAGGCATAATTCGCTCTTCATAAATCTGCGCCCACATTTCCAAATTACCTTCTTGTCCTTAACATGTTTGAAAATGGTTTCCAGGAGGATTTGTTCTGTTGCTTTCTCAGGGATCAAAGTGAGGCTGACTGGCCTGTAGTTTTCCAGATGCTCCTTCTTGCCCATCTGGAATCTAGGGGTGACATTCCCCTCCCCCAAACACTACAACCTGTCAAAGATAATTAATGGTGGTCTCACAGTGACATTGGCTAGATTCCTCAACAGTCATAGGAACATCCCATCAGGTCCCATGGACTTGTGAGTATACAATTCATTTAACCTGACTCTCCTCTGCCAAGGATACGTCCTCCTTGCTCCAGACTTTCTCACTGGTCTCAGGGGCTTAGGATTTCCAGAGGCAAGTTTTACCACTACCCCAGGAATAGTTGAATCTGAAGTTAAATTTCAATTTTCATAAATTGCTTAAAACTTAGAATGACTTGATTTTATTTCAAATAGATGTACTCTGCAGATAATATTCTTTTGGAAGTCTTAAAGGCTCCATTTAAAGAAGGCTAATGAATGCTTTCTAATGTTTCCGTCTTAATCTTACCTCATTTATTTCCATTCCCTAACACTGGAAGCACAGCAAGTACCACACTGATGTCTACCTCTAACAGACCACACACTGTCTACTCTAAAGTTGACTTCTTGTAAAGAAAAAGACTTTTCTCCTGATCATCTAAAACAGGTTTTACTATAACCTCCTTCCAAATTGCCAGTATTTTGCTACTGGCACTTGCAATTAGCATTTCCCAGTAAATACTTTTTACACCTTGTGGAAAGATGAGGAAATACAATCTTAGACAAAAAGTTATTAGTTCCTTTTGTTTAAAGACTTTACATGTAGGTAACATGGAATTTAAGTTTCACCATCCGTGTTTGGGTAATATATTGCTGTTGTTTTTCGGAATCTAAAAAGGAGAGGGAATGATGCAGTTTTAGGAAAAGATTATTTTCCATACACAGGAAAAACTCAGCTGAGTAATGAAACAGGAAAGGTATGTTGTTGTATGCTCCATATTCTGAGATTTCCCCTGTACCTCTAAAAACCCCCACTTTCTGTTTTCAGGAAGGATTGCTTATTTCCCTCCATGAACACACATATTGCTGATGCACGGATGGTTCATCATTTATCATTTGCCTTCACAGTGTCTGAAAACTGTGCTCACCCAGGGACCCCTATGAATTGCAAAGTCCCACTCAGTCTAACTTCTGGAGTAACTTCAAAGGAAACAGAATTTTGACTACACAATGGTTGCTGATAAACCAGCTCTCTTCAAAGCACAGTTTGCACCTGTTTTCACATATTAAGAATAGAAATTTTTAAGTAATAACTTTCCTTTTCCAAAGAGATGTGTCATGGTTTAGGCCAAATCGGCTACTGGGGACCGACAGATGCTCCCCTCTACCCCTCTTCAAAAGAGAGGCAGAGGAAGAAAAAGAGACTTATGAGTTTAGAAGGAACTAAACTACTTTAATGAAATATTAACAATAAAATAAAAAGAAATAATGAAAAATATATATAAAACCGTATCAAGCTCCCAGGATGACAATCACGACACCAGCTGGCATTGGGGAAGTCCCAGGCTGGATTCAGTGACGGATGGGAACTGGATTCCGGATCTGGATTCAGGATCGGGATCACAGGCAGACGAACAGAGTCCTCCTCAGACGTTGGCCATTGAAGGAAGAGAGAGCTGACCCTTTGATCCCTCAGCTTTTATACTGAGCATGATGCAGATGGGATGGAATACCCCGTTGGTCAGTTTTGGGTCACCTGTCCTGTCCGCTCCTCCCCGCAGGTGCGACCCCACTATGCTTTTCTGCTTCTGACCTTCCAACAGGGCAAATAACAAAGTTGGTTGGCCTTGGCTGTTATAGCAATAAGTATAAGCAAGAGCCTCTCTGCACACCATGCCTGGGCATCAACTATAAACATAGGTCTTATCACTCTGAGAGAGTGAATATTGTCTGCACAACATGCAGTTAATTTCAGTAGTTAAAAGAGGCCTAGCTAAAAAGCATTTACTGAACAAAATTGGTTCTGTTTTACCTCAAATAGGACAAGATGTTAACACATATTTTTGAGAATTTAATGCAATGACTGTAAAGCTGTTTTCTCAAGCATGCCATCAACTCTGGATAACTCTGCAATCGCAAAGGGCTTACTGAAATCACGATTGCAGCTCCAGCACTGGAGCTCAGTCAAAATCTATTGTGTGGATTATCAGGAGACTGATGTTGGGGTCCCTAGCTCGGAGAAGTTGAAGGATTTCTGCACTGCAGGCATGGAATGCCTTGGTCTTTGCTAGTTAACTTGACATCATTGCCTGTACAAGCAAGGCAAATGTAAAATGAAATAACTTATTTACTGAATCTAGGCACACCAATACAGTTACTAAAAAGTATTAAAACAGGTGAGCAAAATTGAAAAGAAGATCCTATATGTATTAATCCACTTAGATCACAACTAAAGTTTTCTCTTGGCCTACAGCAACCTGTCAGAATATGTTAATACAGGTCTGCTAACCGTTGATTAGAGAGATGATGTTAGGACATTGCTTGTACATCAATTCCCCTTTCGCATGCCTACCCACTTTATTTAACTTTTTTTCTCAATAGCTCTGTTTTTTTACTAGAAGAGGGAGTGGCTCTTACATACTTTGTAAATTTTGAAGTCTGGCTAAAATAGAGTCATTGTTTGCTTCTGGCATTTTAATGGCAGCCTGTGTGAACCAAAGCTTTTGGCATTTGGTTTTGGGGGTGAGGTTGCTATTATTCTGAAATCCAAATTAATTTATTTATTTGTATTATTTTCCAACCTAATTTTGTCCTGTGGCAGAGATTGAGAAGTAGAAAATTTAAATAGTGTTTTGCTTCTTTTGGTTTTGGGAAGCAGACCAGTAGCTCAGTATTTCACATGTACAGTTAGAGGCTTTACCTGAAGGAGGGTATCCCAGTCAGTTCTGACATCACAGAACTTTTCCATTTGCAAATTTTAGAGCTCATTTTTCTGGTACCCTCCAGTGAGAGATGCAAGGAGAAAGGACAAGAATGTTCAAAGCAGTAATAGCTTCTACACCTCTGCTGACTGTCTTTGGATGAGATGTACTAGTCAAAACACAGGGAATCTTTAGGTAATGTTCTTATAGGTAAAATAATCATTACAGAGTTCAATTTTGCACAATATATAACAAGAGATCCTGAATTCTCCAGTTAAACTGCTTTAAACTTAGGTTAATTAAAAGCTACCAGGATGGCTGAAAGGATTTAACTTTGATCTTCAATCTTGTATTTTTGGAATATGGATTCCATTTAGAAAAAGAATATAAGTGCACAGACTATCATTTTGAAATAAGTACTACATGAAACAGATGCATAGGCATTTTTAAATAAAATAAATCTTCAACAATTGCTTGGAATTACTTAAAATTCTAGAACATATTAAGCATCAATAAAGGAAGCACAGAAGCACTACCCAGACTTATCTGTGGAGATTCTGTAACAACTGACCTACTTGCTCAGGGAAGTATTACAAATTTGCAATCTTTTTCAGGCCAGATAGCTTCAAAAATACTTCAGTCCCTTCTCAGTTCAGGTTTAGGGTATGGAAATTTAAAAAAACTAAAATATTCATGTCTGAAACCTTAAATCTTTCAGTACCAAGATGCACAGTTCTTTACCACCCAAAAAAGACTGCAGTTAGATCCTTAGTGATCTCCTACACGCATAGTGCTCAGTCTCATTTTCTTCAGTCAATTTAATATTTAAAGAGAACTTGAACTATGACTCCAGGTAAGATCAATTTAATTGGGATACATTCCCAGTCAAGTTATAACAAAACCATCAACAACTTATTCCATCACAACCCCTTCCTGTTTAAATGTAGTTATGGTGTTTTCAAGGGTGTATTCCTTAGGGTAGTTAAACTGGCTCTTATTGAACTTGGCTACCAAAAAGAGCATTTAAATGGGAGATATATTTTTTCTTCCATTTCTTGTGGGCATATTTTAATTTGCTGGCAGAGCGTTCAGCAGATTTCATGCCAGATCAATTAACGGGCCCAACCCTGCCCTATGACAAGGCTGGGTGTTCGTACCTCAACTGTTTGGGACTCCGGGTTTAAATTGAGAATCCTTTCGCTTTCCTGAAGGCGAAGGAAACCGGTTAACGAGGTGCTGGGGCCGCGCTGGGGCGGGGATCGGCCAGCGGCACCCTCGCGACGGCCACGGAGCCACCTCACCGCCCCAGTGTGTCGTGTCCGTCCCCCCCCGCCGCCCCGCAGGCCCTGCGGCCCGCTCCCCCGCCAGTCGGCGCTCGGCCTGCGCATGAAGGGAGGCCATTAAGGGCGAGGGGGGGTGAAGGGGGGGAAAGGCCGCAACCGTTAACGGCCGGGCGCGCGCGCGCGCGCAGCCCCGCGCCCCTTTATAGGCGGCGCCGAGGCCTCGCGCTAGTCCTGCCCTTGCAGCGGCGGCGCGGCCGGTTCGTCGGGCAGCGAGGATCTCCCTCTCGCGGCCCAGCTGCGGGGAGCGCAGCCGCCGGCGGCCGCTCTGCGCGGGGCAGCGGCACCCGCCTTCCCCCTCCCCGGGAGCCCCGGCTGGCGGGGAACGACGGGCGGCCAGCCCAGACGCTCCTCCAGGAGCAGTCGAGCCCGCCGCTAGAGCGCCCGCGCGCGAGGACGCTCTGGCAGGCGCCGCGCGCTCCTCTCTGTCGTCAGGTCCGCCTCTCCGGCTGTGTGTGGCAGCGCGGCGAGCGGGACGGTCGTGTGGGCTCCGCCATGATGAACAGCGGAGGGATAGGGGTGCCGCTGGGCTTCCCCTTGGGCCCCACATCGGTCATCCAGGTCACGAACCTGTCCTCGGCAGTGACTAGTGAGCAGATGCGGACTCTCTTCGGCTTCCTGGGAGATATCGAGGAGCTGCGCCTCTATCCCCCGGAGTAAGTGGGGCCTGCGCCGGCCTCTGGAGCGATAGAGACTTGGGAGGAGGAAGAGGCCTAGAGGGGCCGGGAGGGTGGAAGGAGGGGAAGAGGCAGAATGCCCCTACGTGCCATCTTGAGTGTGGGCACCAGCGCCTCCTGCACGGGAGGGTGTCACGTGGTCCCTCCCTTTTGTAGGCAGGAGCCGCAGGGGAAGGGAGCTTCGCCCGCACTTAAGATGGCGGCCCCGGCCCGGAGGAGCCGGGGGGGCACCGTGGCATCTACGGAGCGGCGCGTTTTGTGTTCCCGTGGCGGCGGCCAGGGCCGCGGCCGCCCGCTGAGGGGTGCTGGCACTGAGTCACAGGCCAAAGGCCTGGCGGGAAGCGTGCTCCTAGGCTGCCCCGGAGCGCTTCCCCGGCACAGGTCTCTTCCCTCCCCCTTTTCCTGAAAACCCCCTTTCTGTGGCCCACCTTTCTCTTCGCTTGAACTGAGTGGAGGGAGATCAGGCGAGAGAGAGCCCAAGCCCGACCCCCGTCTGGCTGGCTGCCAGCTGCCGTGCTNTTTTTTTTTTTTTTTGTGTTCGAAAGGCTCTGTTCCCCGAGAAAGGGCCGTTCGTCTTCACAGAGGGACGGAACCTGCCCTGTCTTGTGCTTAGAGATGCACCTGATAAAACGTGTGCGGTAAATGAAAGTTAATAATGGACATTACATGTGTCTCTAAATTGTAGCTGTTTTCATTATGTCAAGCTGCACGTGAGGGATGCACTTGGGAGATAACTGAGATTCACAAAATAACAATATTGTTTCTGCTAAGCAGGTGATGAACAGCAAAACAAGAAGGGAAATATTTTTTGCTTAACGCATCTGTTATGCTAGGAAGTGAATGACAGATGTGCCCTTTCAAACCAATTATCTTTTCTTTTTTCTTGTGAAAATTAAATAGGAATAGCAGAAAGGGGAAAGAGTCATTCACATCCAGATACTTCAATTTTAATACAAATACCACATTCAGATGAATATAATTTTGATTTTTAAAACTAAATAGCAGAAAAGTTGGTATTTATCCATTTTTGTATGCTACTACATTACATTTGAGTAGGTTTGAATGAGGATGATTCAGAAAAATTAAATATGATTTAATATGTGCATGAAGTATATGTAATAGGCAGCCCTTCTTGTAAAGGTATGCTTATGTCATGGTTTAACCCCAGTTGGCAACTAAGCACCACACAGCTGCTTGCTCAATCCCCCCCGCCCCCAAGTTGGGATGGGGGAGAGAATCAGAAGAGTAAAACTGAGAAAACTTGTGGGTTGAGATAAAGATAATTTAATAGGTAGAGCAAAAGCCACGCATGCAAGCAAAGCAAAACAAGGAATTAATTCACTACTTCCCATGGGTAGGCAGGTGTTCAGCCATCTCCAGGCAAGCAGGGCTCCATCACATGTAATGGTTACTTAGGAAGACAAATGCCGTAACTCTGAATGTACCCCCCTTCCTTCTTCTTCTCCCAGCTTTTATTGCTGAGCACGATGCCATATAGTATGGAATATCCATTTGGTCAGTTGGGGGCATCTGTCCCACCTGTGTTCCCTCCAAGCTTCTTGTGCACCCATAGCCTACTTGCTGGCAGGGCGGTGTGAGGAGCAGAAAAGGCCTTGATGCTGTGTAAGCACTGCTCAGCAATAACTAAAACATCCTTGTATTATCAACACTGCAGTACAAATCCAAAACATAGCCCCATGTTAGCTACTATGAAGAAAATTAACTCTACCCCAGCCAAAACCAGCACAGCTTAAAACAGCCTTACTGACTTTTAAACTCTCTTTAATAGATTTATGGTGATTTTTATACAGTTTTCTAGGGTTTTAGTTTGGACTTGTTCTGCGCTTCTTCTTAATACACTTGAGTTTTCTCCTGACTGAATATATTTTTTGTTATAGCTGTTGCTCTTATTTTCCACTAAGTAATATAACAGATTTTAAGGCAAATAGATACTTTCTTGACATTCATATGCAAATAATGTTTGTGCCTATGTATAAAATTTTGTGAGTGTGTATATACACATAAAATATTAACATCTAGTACCAGAGTAGGGTTTGACTTAAAAGTGTCAAGGTTATAGTGCTGTAAACATCAGTTATAAATGATTAATTTAGTTTTCAGAGATAGGCTCTTTAAGATGGACTCTTCAGTATTCCCAGCAAGCTTCCTGAACCTAGAGACTTTTCCCAGTAATTTATATCTTAAGACTGTGGTTTTAAAGTTGCAGTTTCTGCTAGGGTCCTTTGTGTCTCAGATTGATTGGGAGGATTTTTTTTTATAAATGTTGAGTTAAATCTTGCTATGTTTTTTGATAGCTTGTCACTTCATGTTTTATCTTAATTGATCAAAGCCCTTCAGTTTCCTTCAGTCACTGCTTATCAGACATCCCTTTAAGAAGGATGGATTTCATACCATGTTCCTGAAAGGCTAGTTCTCCATGGGGAAGTTTCTGCCTGTATATTAGAGGCTTTCATACTTTATGCAGGTGGCAGTAAATGTTACTTTGTTATTACTGTTACCCGAAGAGGCCTACGTGAACTGTAGTTCTGTAGATGGAGTAGTCCATCTTCAGATTCAGTGTTGAGGGCATTGAAAACTCCTGGCATTGAAGAAGTTGTTTCCATATGGTCATCATCCCGATTTTAGCTGCTTGTCAGTGAGGCTTCATTGGCACTGAAAGCAATATTTCTTTTAATTGAAAGACCACTAACATGAATCATCTTTCATTGGGTCAGAGATGCTTGTTACTGGTGGCAGTTTATATTTACATATATTCTTCCAAAAAAACTTAAATTTGACGTGATTGTACAACTATATACTGTTCTGCTCTCTGGAAGGCTTTCTGTTGAAACTGCAATCTAAAAATTCAAAGCACCTATTTGTGGATCTTGAATAACATCAGTAAGCAAGTGTAAGTTATGTGGAGGTGGGAAAAGGGTTGGTTTTTTTTTTTTAATCCACTTTCACTCTTAATTTGTTTTTGATTATCAAATCTTAAAGAAACCAGAATTTATGTTTTGTCATGCTGCATCTGTCTGCTCTATTGGTTTAACCTTCTTGGTCACTAGTGTCAAAAATTTGCACAAGAAACTTAGAATTTCTGAGACTTTTTTTAACCCTTTCCTTGTAAGACTTGTCTCTTAAAGACTGCCATAGGTGGCTTTCAGTGCTCAAAGACCCCTTTTATTCCACTTCATTGCCAAGCCTTTTGGTCACCTCCTCTTCACTGTCCCCATAAACAGAGCTTTAACCTTGAGAAGAAGGATATCCAGAGACCCTTTGAGGATTTGCTTTCAACCAATTTTGTATGATTGATGCTCAGAAATGAAAGTAAAGGATGATTGTAAAATCATTTCAGAAAATACGATTTCTTTTTCACTTACGTCTTGAGGAAAGCAGGATGACTGTTGGAGCCCTCTGCATAAGGATATGGACCTCTTGGAGCAAGTCCATAGGAGGGGCACAAAGATGATCAGAAGACTGGAGCAGCTCTCCTGTGAAGACAGGCTGAAAGAGTTGGGGTTGTTCAGCCTGGAGAAGAGAAGGCTCTGGGGAGACCTTATAGCAGCCTTCTAGTACTTAAAGGGGGCCTACAGGAAAGATGGGGAGAGACTCTTTTATCAAGGGGTCTAGCGATAGGACAAGGGGTAACATTTTTAAACAGAAAGAAGGTAGATTTAGATTAGGAAGAAATTCTTTACTGTGAGGGTGGTGAGACACTGGAGCAGGTCCCTGAGAGAAGTTGTGGATGCCCTGTTCCTGGAAGTGTTCAAGGTCAGGTTGGATGGGGCTTTGAGTAACCTGGTCTCGTGGAAGGTGTCCATGGCATGGTGTCCATGTCCCATGGTAGGGGTGTTGGAACTAGATGATCTTTAAGGTCCCTTCCCACCCAAACCATTCTGTGATTCTATGATTCAGTGAATTGCATGTTTTCTAATTTCTGGCTTCTTCCTGAAGCTAAAGACTTAAATATTGTAAAGAAAAGTTAGAGGTGTATGTGAAAGTTATTTGGAAAATTATGGTTAGATAGAATGAAAAAGTCAGCAAGAACAGAAAATATTACAACAACAGCCTGTGTAAGAGAACTAGTTTATGTACTAAGAGTTGCTGCTACACCAGGGCCTCCATGTGGATTTGCCACTTCTGTGAAGAAGAGGGTGGCTTTAGTGGGGCTTTGCTGTCAGCTACAGGGATATTTTGTCACAAAATCTGAGGAAAAACTCCTGAAGTTTTGAATACCAGTGTACAGTCCTGATCTGTTTAGAGATCTGAATTCCCATTTTGGGAATGGAGAATTGCTGTCACTGTTTAACAAGAGGTCTTTGGTTTGCCATTTACAAATTTCCGGTGCTTACTGAGTTTTCTCAAGTGGGAGTACACAGGGGCCACTAAGGAGGTAGGAAGGAGGCCTTCTGCAAACCCGCATGTGCAAAAGGTCTCCAAGAAACCACACTTGTGTGATGATGTCGACATTCAAATATGCAAGAGCATGACAGGGTATACTGTGTTCCCTGCTCTCTACAATATTTTGTTAAACTTTTGTCTCTTTGTTGTGAGTTGCTTTTAACAACCTAAAGTTACTTATATTTAGTTTTACAAAATATGTTGTTCAAGAACATATTAATTTGGTACTTTTCGGTTGGCTTTTTAAATAGACTTTTGTGAGAAGATGAAGTATGGCTTCTTTTTCTCACAGTTCTGAACAAGACCGAGACCAGTGTTTATAGATCACTTTCAGTTTGCAGTACAGTTGAAATCTGAAGCTGTTTTGCAGGATGTGACAGATCTTTTGCCTTGGGTATGTACTCCAGTATGCCAACCACTCATACAGCTTAGAGTTGTTTTTCGACTTACCAGGAGACCAGTGATGTCTGTTATCAGATTCTTAGTCCCGGTCATGCTTTTGTGTTACACTTGTCACCTGGTTGAAGTCTGTGCTTCAGAGGAGCCTTCAAAATTACATTTGTAGCCATAAGCCTTTAAATGTGTCTATAAGAGGATTTTTGAACAGTTAAATATTGGAAAGCTTTATTAAGCAACAGTTGAATTTTTGCAGAATGAGTTGTTTGGAAGCAGGGAGGCACAAAGTGTCTGTATTAGGTGTTGAAAGCCCTGCTGTGTTTTGGTTCTGGATGGTCTGGAGTGGTCTTGGAGGTTAGAACACACAAGTGTTTCTTATACATTGTTACATCCTGCAGTGGCTGCAGTATAGATGAAGCCTTTGAGGTAGGGTTTTACACACAGCCTTATTTAGATGTGATCTGCACAATTATTCCAGAACGTCTTATTTTGATAAGTTATTGATTTCTGTTGTTCTCCTCCACCACCTTGAAAAAATGCAGGCCCTTAGAGGAATGTTTTGTAGCCTTTTATGTGATTTTTCACTGTAGCTTTCTGAATAGGTCATTCTTATGAAATGTTTTTGGTTGGTTTGGTTGGTTGTTATGGGGAGATGGAAGTTATTGTCTCCTTACAAAGGAAAACAAAAATGGCAGAAATGTCTGAATACTATTTAGATATTTATTTCCTTTTTGAGTTTTCTTGCTTTCCTAAAGGAACTGGATTATAGTAACCTTGAATCAGAGATGTAGGAGTTGCTTTCTTGCGTTGGTGCTTTGTAACCCTAGGAGGAAGATTATGACTCTACCTCAATTCAGCCTCAGAAAAGGTTAGCAGAAAAAAATGAAACAAAAGGAATTAAAACAGAATAGGACTTCTGTGTTTTAAGAAAGACTTTTTAAGATGCTTTCTGGGGAGGTGTAGGAGGCCCACTTTGTAAAAGAAGAGGACTCAGTCACTGTGAAACCTTTTTGAATTTTTGATCTTTTGGATCTTAATCATGTCCCTTGATGTAGATGCAGCATTGATGGGTTTTCAGTTGAGATGGCTTCCTTATAAGACAATTTTGCCTCTGTAACCTTCAGAAAGCACTTTGTACCAATAGTTCTTTCTGGAGCCTTGTTTGCAGCAGTATTCTGATGTTAATCTTTGGTAACATACTTTCCACATAGCTTTTGCGATTGAAATCTAGGAAATACAGGGGAGAGGATATTATAAAAAATACACTTGTAAGAGCTGGCTCTATAGATGTTGAAATTTACAAGGTTTATTTATGGGGCCTGGAACTACCTGAGTTAGCAGTGAAAACAAAAAAGGAAAAAAACAGGACGTGTTAGAAGTCTTCAACAGTCTGGACCACAGAATCTTCAGTGTAGGCTTCAGCCATTTGGGTTGTAACACTGGCATGTGTATTTAAAAACATAGAAACAAACTCCAAACAACAACAACAAAAAAAGCAAAACACCCTGTCTTCCCAGCCCACACACAAAGAATCACTTCCACTTTCCCTCCAATAAAACAAACCAAACAAACCCCTGTGGCCATTGAAAAAAATCGTTGTAGTCAGCAAAATGTGGATTTTTAGAATATGTAAGATTAAAAGTTGTATGCAAACATTTCTGCTGAGTACTGAGAAAGTCATAGCTCGCTGTCATCTCCAATATTGGAATCTGTTCTGAACCAAGAACTTACAGGTGGCTCAGAAGCCATCTATACAATTATTTTCTTCCTGAATGTGGAAGCTTGAAACTGTGAAAACATTGGCCACTACAGACAAAATAAATGGGCAGAAGAAATATAGTCATCTTGCAATGTTTTTCTAAATTGTGTAAGCTTGACTTATATTTGTGTCTCTCCCACTCCCTGTTTATTTTTGTCTCCTTAGTGTACCTGTTTTCACAGAATTCAAGGTCATAAATGTTTCTGAATGCCATTCTGAAGTTGGCTGGCTCTCCAGATATTTTACCCAGTTGTTACCTTTCTGGTAACTGGAAACATACCAGTCTGCTTTGACTCAGACTAAGTTCTTGGTTCATTTGTGCAACTAATGTGATGAAATAACATGTATAAAACTTCTGAGCTTATATTTAAATACTAAAGTCCAATTCATTCCATACAAAAACTTTGGGAGTAGCTACTTTGAATTTGAGGGACTACAAGATGGGTTGGGCTAAACTTGAACAGCTTCTGGTACTTCCAGAAAGTTGACAAGTGTTTCTCCTTCAGTTGAAGGAGGGTCAGGATGAAGCAGTTAATGCAGTGTATTTTCTGTGAGTTACTGCTTTGCTAGAAGGCAGATGGTCTTTTCAAATGGAAATTGCTAATGTTCCAGCAAGATCCTATTCCATTCTCTCTTTGAAGATTTCACCTGTACTTCCTTCATATGGAGAAATAAACTGCTTGTGCAAAGGTTACAAACCTTGACTAGGGAATACTTTTTTTTTAAAGCAAACAGCAAACTTTGGTTCTGAACAAGATCGCCATGTTTACATATTGTGCTTTCTGATATCTCTGTTGGTATACTTTCTAATGGAAAAGCAAATTGCAAATTTTCTTCCTTCTAGCCGAAGAGTGAATTCCTCCTGCTTCCTCCAGTGTTATCCTGTATTACACTACGCCAAACTGAGGCAGTTACATTAGTGAACTAAGACCTGACATTTGAAAGAACTCTCAAGAACTGCTTTTATCTTAATAAGGATTAACTAAACTGCTTTCATGAAGACCTAAGAGAGAGTATCAGTTATTATGGGCTAACGTCTGAAAGTCCCACTGAAAAATGACTGGGCTTGTTCTTTGACTTTCCTAAACAAGGATTATTTGGAGGAAAAAAGATAAACTATAAATTACTTACTTGACAAATGTGTCAAGTAAATATGCTACTTACAACAGTAATTTGGAATGTTCTGGTCAAAGGTGTTTAGCAAGATTATAAAAGAAAATTAGCTTTGTTAAGTTGGGATTTTGGCTTCCATAAGTTTCCATTAAAAAGCAGGAGGTGCTATGGTATAGTTTTTTCAGTGACATAGTAAATAGGCAAATTAGTAAATTTCTATAGTCTTGTCTTTTGGCTAACTTTTCCAGGAAGTCTAAAACCTATTTTTTATTAAGGAGTAATAGTTAAAAATACATACATACAATTATTTAATGTGACTAATTGTTTTTTTCCTTTTATCTTGCAGCAACGCACCTCTTGCTTTTTCCTCCAAAGTATGTTATATTAAGTTTCGTGAAGCATCAAGTGTTGGTGTGGCCCAGCATCTAACTAACACCGTTTTTATTGACAGAGCTTTGATAGTTGTGCCCTGTGCGGAAGGTTGGTATTTTAGACATTCTTCTGTAATATTGGTCTTTGTTGTGTCTGCTAATTGTTTTAAGCTTTCCATGTAAGGAAGTGGTGCTCTGTTGTTATTTTATTTTATTGCTTTTTGACAAGTCCTGAAACAAAATTGAAAATTTGATGAAGAAACCCAATTATATAGGTTTAATTGAAATTCAGCATTAGAGAAAATATAGTGGATTTAAATTAGGATAATTCACTTTTCCATAGCTATTACATATTTTGAGAGAAAAGAAGGTAAAATAATTCCCTTCAATATGGTATGTGTTGGCAAGCTTATTCTCACACAGAGTTCTCACTGAAGTCAATGGAGCACTGAAAAGATTAGGCAATTTCCTGGCACCAGTAACATTGCAGTTTGGATCTTAGTGTATCACCTTTGGTGTGGTGGTTTGGTTTTTTTTTTTCTAGGATACTGATTATTTTTTTTTTTTTTTTTTTGGACTGAATTCCAATTGTGTCTTGTAGATATGTGATATATGCATTTGACTATTTTAGGTTCATCTAATCTAAAATATTTAGCATTCATGTTGATAATTACTGTTTGAATATAAATGTTTACCTGCTAGTTTAATGGAAAAAAAAAATCAATTTTCCTTTCTTCTTACTGTGAAAAATACTACTTTGTGCGCCATAAAAAGGCTTTCTTATGTATACTGGTACTCCTTTTTGGTTTTAGATATCTCTTTAAAAATGCACTGATCTGTACAGAATCCTTCCAGAGTAAAATATTTTTAAAACTCTTAATAAAGTAAAATAAAATGCTTGGTGAATACTAAATTTACAAGTGTTCCTTTAACTAGCTTTGAGGCCATACTTTTACAGATGTGTTGAATACAAGGTAGTTCTTATTGTTAGTGTAATATCCCAAATTGGAATACAGTTCTATGAAGCATGTTCCTACGGTAGGTATATTGCTGGAGTTACGCAGAGCCCCATTGACTTCATTGGGATCATTGTGGAACTGAGCACCTGCCCATTTGGTTCTGGACTTTTTGCCACTTTAGAGTGGAAATATTCCAGCTGGTGGAGAAAATCTAACTTCACTTTGAACATGGTAGCGGTGTTGCCATGAACAGCAATATTTAGATGATTGAACCATAAGCTGTAGCAAGTCCAGAAATACCTCCTATTAACATAACTTTTCTAACTGCAGGAGTCAGGTTTTGGTTCAGAAATATGGTTGACTTCTTGGAGTTTGTTAACAGTAGTCCCAGAGTACCATTTTTTGGCATGTTTGCCAGTCACATTATGATCCTAGATAGTATGAGATTAGTGCTGCTGTAATACTGGTCTGGGATGTTCCTAGCAAACTCTGACAAGTCTCTAAAATTTCATAGACTCTGTGAGTACTTTCACTAAAGGCTATATTGACCTGCAGTACAATATACTACATATTCCTGCAGCCTGCTTAATAGGGGCATATGGCACATGTATTTGTCTTTGTGAAGACTAGGTTTTTAGTTGCTTTGTTTTGGGGGCTTTTTGGTTTTATTTCTTGAATCTGTTCTTAAACCATAAAGAAGATATTGCTGTATCCACTTGAAGCTTTGTAGAGGTTAATGGGACCAGAGTCCTTATTATTGAAAAAAGCCCCTAAATAATTGAATACAAATTATTGAGGATCTTAGTTTTGTTTCATTGAAAAGACCTTAACACTGGTTCAGTACTGCCAGAGAGGGAAGAATGCTGCCTAATGAATGAACAACACTTCCTGGTGTTTTTCTTGTGAGGAGATCACTGCCTGACGTGATATGGCAACAGGCAGGTAAAGCTACTTTCCTCTGTCTCTTGATGGTAGGCAATGAATGGAAGAATAAAAACCTATTACAGAAAATTTCTCACTCTTCAAATTCATTCTGGACCCCACAGAGATTTATGCATAGTTAGGTGAACAAGTGATTGGTTTGTGAGGTCAAATTTTTTTAAACGTCAGAATGCTGTTTCCATGTAACTTTCTAACAGAATCACTAATTTTAATTTATGAAGACATGAATTTATATAGGTTTAACTTTCTGAGGAACTTATTGTGTGGAGTAAATACATCTTTGGAGACCACAGCGCAAGATTTTTGATTCACTACGTACCATATGATGCATTGTTAATGGAGTCAGTGGAATGTATCACAGGCTTTAAAAGTAGTGATGGCTATATTCTGCTGGGAGGTAAAATTATATCCTTGGCCAATGGTGCCAGTAATAAAAGATTTCATGCGCCGAATTGAACATAGAGGAGAGGTGATACAGAAGTCTGAGAACTTGTTTTTAAAAAACAGAATAAAATCTGAAATTTTGAGTGTATGTAAACGGTTATTAATCAAGGGAGTATGAAGAGGGAATCACTATGCGATGAAAACTTGATTTTGTGACATTTAATAAACAATTTAACAAAATTGTAAATGAAGTAACATTATTAAGCTGCCAAAATATGACTTTTTTGTGTGTGTATTGGTAGGTTTTTCTTTAAACGTTATACTTTGAGAACGCAAAGGTTGAAAGATAAACAAAGATGCCACCCTAATCATTCTAAATTTTATGTCCACATTATCTGGTAGATGGATTTTGACTATTAATTTGGTTTTGTATGTTTTCTCTGTGTGATATTTGTGCATTATTAGATGACTAGACTGGCCAAGGCAGACCTGTTACACTTGCCTGAGTTAGGCATTGTTTGCCATGCCACTAAACCTGCCGCCAAGTGAAACCTTCATGGGGGAAATGAGATCGAAGTCTGGCCTGCTGAAGATGGACGCCCTGTCTCTGTTTTTATTTTATTTTGCTTTCTTTCCTTTGTTTCTTTTATTTTTATTTTATTTTGTCCCTTTTTTTGTTTTGTTCTGTTAAATCTCTTTCCCTTGTACTTGTGAACTGGTACTTCAGTTCTGTAAAATGGTGTTTTGTAAAGGGTTCACAGTGTTTCATTTTGAAGTTGACCTGAAGCTGCTTATGAATGGTGGATGGTATACACGGAATTTAGAATATGATTATGCTGTGAATTATGGATAAATTTGATTTGGACAATGCTTAAGCATCTAAATTCAACAGATGAGCACATTGTGTCAGAAGACAGGAATAGTGAAAAATGTATCAGTTTTAAGATACATTCTTTCATGTGTTATGCTTTATGAGTTTATCTTGGAAAACGACAGGTGAAAATCTTACTTCTGAAGAAGTTAACTTTATGAAGTAAAGTCATGATCTTTCTCTGCTATTCTTGCTCTTCTCAGCAGAGTAGTTTTATTTCAGGTTGCATGATCTGTTTAAAAGAAGGCTTACTATTTATGTCTAATATGAAGAGTTTAAAATAATTATTTCTGAAATCAAACTTTCATGAATATTGAATGTCATGAAATACTTGTTTGGTTCTGATGAAACCTTGCTCCAGTGAGGTCAGTGGCTGTAAGATTTCATCGTTTTGTTTTTGTAATGTGCAGAAAAAACTGTTTACCACTCATAAGTACAAATGCAGCCTGAAGTTTTGGTTGGAATGTGTTATGTGAGGCACATTGTCTTTTAACACTGTTATTTGTGGAAAGATTGAATCAGTTCTGTGTGTGTGCGTGTGTATGTATGTGTATATTTGACATGCTCCAGTGGTGGTTATTTCAAGAAGAGGGTTTTTTTTTTAAAAAAAAAAAAAAAGAAAGGAAAAAAAAGTGTTGTCTTGGTCATCTCACAATCTCAGAAGCCTTGGCAGTTCATGCTGGAGTGATTGAGAGGGTTCTCATCCCTAAATAATATTCTTACTTCATATGAAATGGAAGCCCTGAAACAGAAGTGGTGGACCAGGTGGTATGTCTAGTCCTCAGGCATTGCTCTTCCCAGCCAGCTGCATTGGGATTGATTGGTTTTGCACTGCAGCTGGGAAGAGCTTTGCTTTGTGATCTCTGTTGGATTTAGCTGTGGCAGTTGAGGTAATTGCCAGTAGGTGTAATCTCTTTAATCACTGCTGCTAAATCCAATAAGAATCATGAATTGGATCAAACAAATTATTTTATTTGTAAGTGTACATTTTCCATTGATTTAAAATAGCAGGAAAATAACAATTCCTTTAATTATGTTTAGAGTAGATGTGAACTGTATGTATTTTTAAAACAAGCAAACTTACTTATTGCAGAAGCAGTTTTGGGGGGGGGAGGACTAACCATGTAGTTTCAGTACAAAGAGTAGGAAATTAATTTCTTCTGAGCACATGGAGGGGAATAAAAATATTGTAATTAGTACTTGCTTAACATAGATACTCCTGTTTAGCGCTTAGCAAAATGGATTATGGTATGGACTAGGTTGACTAGGGCTCTTAAGCACTTTGAGGGTACAAAAAAGTAACAATAATAACTGATATTTAGGACAACTGTACATCTCCTAAGAAGCATAAGGTTTCTTTCGGCAATGCAGAGCTAATCTACATCTGCTTCCAGATTCCTTTGCAAAGTGAAGAATCAATATATAAACAAACATAGAAACTGTAATTGACCAAACACAAGAGTTCCTAAGAAATCTTTCTAAGGATGTGGTACAGATGTGGCATATTTATTTTGTCTGTTTCCTTCATTAGAAAATAAATATCTTTACCTCATTTCCTCTCAGCTTTTAAATAACACAAGTTTTGTAAACAAAACAGGGTTTTTTTTTTACTAGTGTCCTAATTTGTTGTGTCGTATCCCACATGTTTTGTTGTATCTTTGTGGGCTTGTATTCCTTTTATAAATAAATCAATGGAGATAAACCTCCAAATCTTAAAGCCTGTAACTTGGGAGGTTATTTGGCCTCACATTAATTTGTTTTTTGAAACCATCTAAAGAACAGGGAAGTAAATTTGCAAGATACTTCAGGTTTTCTTTTTTCCCTCACAACAGTTTGTTTTCTATAGAATTGTTAATAAGTTTGACCTGGTCTTAAAAACTGTAGAAGGACCTTTTGAAAAGAGAGTATCTTGAACATGCAGGGAAATTTTCAGGGTTCTGTCTGCAGAGATAGATCCTTTCTCATTCTTGAATAAAATAAATGAATCTTTGTTTGTGGCATGGAACTGACCAACTAGATTTTGTATTTAAAATAAAACATTATGTTGTTGAAGGACCAAAGTATTCTGGAAATAATGCTGGTAACTTTATAATTTAGATATGCATGTTACTCATTCTTTGAACTGCTATAACGGTGCACTTAACCGAAAGTGTTCTGTGGATTCCTTGAGCAACATTTGAGCAAATGAACAATTCCAGTTATTTCAGAAGACCAATATACTTGAAGTTTAGGCTTGTATTTAAATACCTTTCTGAACTTGACTTGTTGTCTGTTTAGTTATGTGCCTAACTCAGTTCCTATTTAAAAGGGCTAAATGCCTAAGCATCTCTTAAGTTTATCTGGTTAAGTGTATTTTGAATTGGCTGTATGTAAGCACATACTTAAATTAGGCATATACTTATGTATGTTATTGACCAAGGATCTAAATTAGAACGCAGGCACACCACTTTAGGAGCCATTTCTGCCATTGGATTTACTTGAGCCATGTCTGTTGATCCTGTAGAAACCTGCATGGGTATCCAGTTAATTGCAAGATGCTGGATGTTCAGGATAAGGTCTGGTTCATTCGTCATTTGAAAATACTTAAATATTTTGATTTTCAGAAGAACTGGTACATAATTATATGCCTAATTTGCATGCACAGCTGCTGGAACTGTATATTTGAAAGCCTGTTAGTTAGCTACATGTTAGGCAGGATGTGCAGCAAAGTACCTGATACTCATGAGCAGTCAGGCAAATCAGGTACACCTCTCATTGCATGCCTGACTTCGAAATGAGATCTGTAAATAGTACTGAACATTGTGATGATGACTCAGATTCATGCATGTTTTTTAAAAAGCCCTGGAAGTCATTATTGCAGTTAATTCTTAAGTGCTAATAATTTTCCTATTTTTCTCCTTTAGATAGCAAAATCAAGTGGTTTGTAACATGTTAAGGAGCAAGGTGCCTCAAAATTTAACATAAATAAAATAAGTGTAAATAGGAAGCATGAGAAAAAAAGGGGTACTGTTATTTTATCTTTTCTATTCCACCCATGCTACATATAAATTAAGTTTCATTTAGATTTGTTTTGTCCTTTGGTCATATCCAACTGTAACTCAGTCTTTGCTGCAGATCTGTAGAACAGGTTTGCAAGACTCTTTTATTTTTATTTTTTTAAAGTAGTATGTTTCATGTGTGGTCTATTGGAACTCATATAGCTGAAACTGCACAGTGTTTTGAAACTTACCTCATATTTTGCTTTTTGATAAGAATATTTATATATTCATTTTAAAATTCTGAACTTAGGGGTTTTATAGTTAAAATGTACCAAATGAACCAAAACAGTAAAAGGCAGTGGCACAGTATTTGTATATACCTTGACTTTTAAAACAATGTTGAAATAAAAGCATTTACTTTATAAAAGTGCATGGGGTAATACCGAAGGACTCAATTGGATAGCATGTATACAATTATGCCAGTAATTTTGCATAGATCATCGATAATGTAATATAATTAGAACTTTTCTGTTGTTTTTCAGTTTAGCATTTAATGTTTGTACCAGTTTAAATCCCTTTGCATTTCAAATTTAATATATACTTTTAATTGTAATCATAATGGTTTAACTATTAAATTTTTCGATTTTTGAAGATTTTTTGGGTTCATTTAGCAGTCTAATTGTGACTAAAGTTGAATAAAACCTGTGCTTAATTCAGATTAGGTATTACTTAAACTTTTAGCATGATGGGGGAATATAATCTGATTGGAATAGTAGGAAAATATGGCTTATTTAGCTGATCAGTTATGATTTAGTTCAATCTCAGTAAATTTAAAGCCAATTTATCAGAGTTTCAGATAAACTGAGGTGACCTAGAATGTGAGACAATACAAATCTAAATTTTTTTTCTGCCCTCCCGTCCTCCACTTCCAACTTCACTTGTAGGATGTATTGTGTGGAGTCACAGTAGTTCAGTAGTTTTTATTTTATTTTTATTTATTTTTACATCCAACATTTCTGGGGATTAAACTTTAAAAAATGTTCTTCTTTTCTGTATCTGATGTTCTGTGTGCTATTAGTGATGCAGCCAACACGAACGGTTGTCATGTGTAAAACAACTTTCGATCACCGCGAAAACACCGCCCTGGGAAAGCGTCCATGCTTGATATCGTTTGGTTCATGAACATTAAGTTTCCAGTACAGGTGACCCATAGCTCAAAGTGTTAAATAATTGTATACATTATTCAGTTTTTAAAATAATAATCCATTAATGAGATTGCTAGTCTTTGAAGTTTTGCTCACTTTTGTTTTTCCTAGTAGAACAGGGTAAAAGGAAAAACTTAAGTTCTTATTTGTTTCTTTGTAAGGATCTGGTAGATAGATTCATTGTTATTTATTACATTTTTAAATGCAAGGGTAATTGTAAAATCATAGAAAGAGTAACATCTGTGTAGTGTTGCAACTCTGTGTAACGCTTTCATTTGCTTCTTCAGGTAAAATCCCCGATGAAGCCAAAGCCCTTTCTCTGTTGGCGCCTGCTCCTACTATGACAAGCCTGATGCCTGGTGCAGGATTGCTTCCTATACCCACACCAACCCCTTTGACTACAGTAAGTAAAATTCGGTTGCTGTTTGATTTCTGGTTTCCTCTGTACTTGTTAGTTCTTGTTCTCTGAACACAGAAAAGGCTATCTGATCTGTGGATGTTGTCGTCTTGTATGCTAGGTCAGTGAGGGTTTAGCTGTGGTGCCCTTTTGAGGGTAGATCACAAGATGTCCATGCACTACCTTTCCTGTTTTTCTTTCAGATTATTTTTTTTCAAAATAGTGGATAAGTACTGGTTTTGATTGTGTCCGTTTTAATTGTTGTCCTTCCCTAGACCCATTAATTTGGTCCAGTGGCAGTGCTATCCAGCTCCTAAAAATTTGTTAAAACATAATAGTTACATTGATACAGTTTTTCAGAATATTAAAATGCTGGACTAGGGTGCTTTTACTTGATACTCTACAACAGGGCTTTTCACTGTTTGCCTAACAATGTTTTCACTACAAAAAGCATAAGGAGCTAGCTGCTGCTACTTCTGCTGAGTTCCCTTTTGCCTTTGAAAGCCTTTCTTGACATCAGCAGGCTGCTGTGACCTATGGAGGGGAAATTTCAAGTTTAAATAGAGTAGCTTTCTCTTTTGTTACATTAAAAAAAAATTACTGGTGGCTTGTTGAGAATTTTTCTTGTTAGAACTTGTTAGAACATTTGTTTGCTAGAAAGGCAGTTGCTTTTTGGGTAGAGAAAATAAAATTCAAATCAGGAACTCAGCTGACCAATTTAGTAATGATTTTTCAGTGACTTTTTTTTGTAACATTCCCCAGGAGAGATTTCAATTCCCAGTTTCAAAAATGGGAGCTGTATTGTCCTCATTCTCTAGGAAGTGACTGTGGTTGTAGGGAAAGAACTAAGACTTAATATCCTTCTCATTTCAACTGTAATTAATCTTGCCTTATGTGATGTATTTGTCCAAAAGGTACCTTATCTGTCCCTTCGATGGACTGATAACTATTACAGGACAAATTGTCCCTGAGTGCCTCAAATACCCTTCTTCCCTTGCTGTGTAAGGTCTCAACAGTTCCTCATCTACTCCTAATACTTGTTTTGGGGGGAAAAAAAAAAGAATATTAGCAGTGTCTGAAGACATCTTACTCAATTTGACTGTGAGCATTAGAAATTCAAGCCTGCATGTTTTGATTGATATACTGCACCCCTGGTCAGACCCCTTTGATAAGATGTTAACTAATAGCCCACAGAAAATAGATTATTTACGGGTAGATTTTTATTTTAAAAAGTGCTCAGCTGGGACCTTAAAGTTTAAAGTATTGCCTATATTCATTAGATATATTTTTACAGAAATGCACAAGGCAGGCAAGTGTTAACAAGTGAAGTTATCTCCCACCAGTGCTCAGTTGGAAAGCATGTTCTGTTTTTGTGTTTTCCAGCTTGGTGTTTCACTTGGCACTTTGGGGGCTATACCAGCAGCAGCGTTGGACCCTAACATTACAGCATTGGGAGAAATACCACAACCACCAATTATGGGGAATGTGGATCCATCCAAAATTGATGAAATCAGGAGAACAGTCTATGTTGGAAACTTGAATTCCCAGGTAGTTTTTTGTGTGTAATTGAAATACTACTGGAAGGTGTGGAATTGTAAGTTATGAATTCTGATCTTACATGTTAAAGAGTTTTTGTTAGTTGATGACAATAGGAATTTAAACAACAACAAAAAAATATTTACTAGTGATACTTCAGATTTCAAATACTTGAAACTTTGAAATTTTTCAGACCAGACTGTGGAATTTATTCTGGAAGGATACCAGAGAAATCACACTGTAGCTGAATTCAAGAAACATGCTTATGACTTTGTGTTGTTCAAATGTCCAGCCAGGTTTTGTTAGCTGAGCAATGCCTCAGAAGTTGTGAGATCATGGTAGCTGTCTCCCACAACACTGTGCAGGTGCTTAAGTACAGTGAGATGGAATGATGTGCCCTGGTGGATGTTGCAAAATTAGCATGAATACTTTTGAGTTCCTATAACAGGAAAGTTAGGTTTGTCAGAAATTTGGGTTTTCAGCAATTGATTGAAATAATTTAAAAATTATTTACTTTTGACTAATGACAATATAAGTATTTTATTTTGGGGTTTTTTGATTGCCAAAGTAGCTACTAGAGTATGGAAGTGCTATTGATTGCAATAAGATAAAACAAGCTGGAAGCTAGTAGGAAAACAGATAAAAGGTAAGTCTTGTAATATTGTTTGGTTTTTTTTTTCAGTTGATCAAAATTCACAGTCAATAGTTTGGACACTGGTGCATAAGGAAATTCCTCATCAGTTATTTCAAATGAGTTGCCTGAAAGGTGCAAAATCCTGTGCAAATGCTTTTTTAATGTAAATGTAGGACTTCAGGGCTTGTGATTTGCACTATTTCAAATTGTAGTATGTTTTTTAGATTAATGGAAGAAAAAGTACCTGTCTTTGTTAAAGTGTAGCATTACTGAATTCATGTGCCTGTGTAATAATGGTGAGATACCTTTCCAAAATCTCTTAGATTACCTGACATATTGGATAGGTGGTTTTCATTGTATATTTTACTTCAGCTGAGCTCTTCGACTCTTTCTAGACTACAACAGCAGATCAGCTGCTTGAATTCTTTAAGCAAGTTGGAGAAGTCAAATTTGTGCGAATGGCAGGTGATGAGACACAACCAACACGATTTGCTTTTGTGGAATTTGCAGACCAAAATTCTGTACCTCGAGCTCTTGCCTTTAATGGAGTTATGTTTGGAGACAGGCCACTGAAGTAAGAAATTCATTATCTATATGTCTATTAAATGAAAGCTTTCTTTGTATCCTTATACATTTATGACTGATGTGCAGGAAACTGCTGTGATGAATATTTCTTCAATATAAGGACCTGTTGTTAGCAAACTGGAACATTTTTATAAACTCCAATTTCAGTGCTGGGCATAACGTTCTCTGAGAAGAATATGGATAGCATAGAGTACTTAATGTTGAGGTAGTGGAAGCTATAATAGTGAAAGAATATGCAAAGTCCATAGTATGAATTAAGCTTTCTGTATGATGGGTACGTAATTAGTGGGCCTTAGTGTAGAGATTTGATCTGAAATAGAGAAATAGATTCCTTGACTTGTACTAGAAAATATTTTAACACGGAAATACTGTGCCACATTCATTTAAAAGTGCTAGAATTTGAAAGCAATAAAAGACACTTCAGATACTTAGAACAGATGAGTGTTAGGACAAATCTGTAGTTTTGCTGAACTTTGAAGTTTTTAGTCATACATGGAAGATGAGGTGTTGTCCTTTCTTAGTTGTTTTTCATTTTGCCTTTTCAAGGGGTTGGGAGTTAAAAGTTTTGTTTTTCCTTAATTTAGAATAAATCATTCCAATAATGCAATAGTGAAGCCTCCTGAAATGACACCACAAGCTGCTGCCAAGGAACTGGAAGAAGTGATGAAGCGAGTAAGGGAAGCCCAGTCTTTCATATCTGCTGCTATTGAGCCAGGTAGGTATATTATGCTCATTACCTAACAGACACATTCTCTGCGTTCCTTGGCACACACTTTTAACAGCATTTTCAGACGGAGGAAAAGGGTACTTTAAAGGTAAACAATATGTGTTGGAAGACAGAAAATCAAGATCATGTTCATGCAACAAAGCAGTGGAATGAGGCTCACTTTTTTTATTTCATCATGTCTTATTTTCAGATACCTGCTCACTAATTGTTTTCAAAAATACAAAGTTATTACTAAATTAATACTTAATGTTGGAGCTTTTAAAGTCCAATGTACTTATAAACTTTTTAAAAGAAAATGCTTTGTATTTTGTTTTGCTCTCCTCTAGTGTGCATTACTGCCATAATTTCATGATAAGAGGGAGCTAGCCTGGTTCAGAAAGCAGTAATATCATGCTTTCCTTACATGCAGTGGGTTAATTTTGTACCTGTACTATGCTTTTTTTCATGCTGGCTCAAGACTGTGTGCATCCTCATCGCAAATGGGATCAGAGAATGAATCTGGGATAAAACTTAACATATTTTAAAGGACTTTTTTTTCATCCAGATTGATTCCCCGATCCCTGTTAACACTGAAATGCCAGGTCAAGGAGGAAGGTCTTGGTGGGTTGAGAGGTTAGATGGACATTTCAGTGCTGATTTATGCTGACTTAAACTGATTGCAAAACCACAGCATAAAGTTCTCAACTTCTCAAACTTGCAGTTGAGATCCTCCTCTTTCTTTTCATCAGCGAGATTTTGTCATTCTTCTTACTAACATACCCAGTCATTGTCTTACATAAATTAGATAGTGCCAACTCTTGAGAGTTTGTTGTTTGGTTTTGGTTTTTTTTTCTGGAGGGTGTGGGTGAGTATTTTCTGTTGGTTTTTAGGGTTGGAAATAAAATATTTCAAACATTTCCTCAGTGTTAAGCAGCAGAATAACAATGTTTTAGAGTCTGAACCAAAATCTGGTGAGATCACTGTTAGGGTTTCAGTTCATCCCTTCCTCCCGCAAAACAATGTCTGAGGAATAAAACTTCAATATTTTTACAGTGGTTGAAATAGCTATAAGTTTAGAAAGTAGTAATTATTATTTACATTTTATGCTTGTTTTCAAAATTATGCCCTCTAAATTTACTCTATTCTTCTCAGGTTATTTTTAAAAAAAAAAGTAATTATATTAAATAATAGACCAGGAGGAGAACATGTTGTGATCTTGTGCATTGTGGCAGCAACGTAAATCCCATTCCTAATAGAGCTAGCTGTTTATAATTATCTGGTTTATGTGTACTGCTGCAGGATGGCTGCACTCAACGAGTATATGCAATGACTTTCTTGGATGTTTCTGAAGGATATTTGCAAAGAAGGAAGATGTGCAAAGAGTAGGCCCCTTGCACTATATGTGGTACATTCCACTTGTGCCAGATTGTTAACTGGGATCTTTAAATGTTCTGAGCTTACACTGCAAAGTGGTTTTTTCCTCTCAGAGTCTGGAAAGAGCAGTGAAAGAAAAGGCGGTCGATCTCGTTCCCATTCTCGTTCAGAATCCAGGTCTAGCTCAAAATCCCGATCTAGAAGGAAAAGATCACACTCAAAACACAGGTAGGTATGGTTTTTACTTTGGACTAAGAGATCATACTGTGTTTTTTGAGTAGTGGTGGTTACTGAGATTTATTACTGAGTTATAAGACAAATACCCCTGTAGAGAAGATTACTTACTGACACTGAGCAGATCGAAGTAGCCAGGAACTTTGTCTCTGAATGGATACTCTTTCCCTCTAAATGCTTAATGTTTTCAGTATTACTTTCAGTTAAAACACACTAGAAGGCACTTTTTTGCCATGTACCATAATACCATTTTGTGACCTGTATTTTAAAAAGAAAGTTACCTGTATTTTCTGGATTGAGCATGTAGTTTACTGTTAACACCCTGAGCAGATAGACTGCCTGGTTTTGCTAGTAGAAAGTCCTGATGACCTGAATTTCTAAGCAGCGAGTTAACAAATGCATTATTTTTATTTACTGTAATGTAAATGTAAAGCTATGCCTTTTGAAAGCAGAAGAAAAGGACTTTAAGGGCAGCTTTCCATTCTTCAGATTTTGTTTGCTTTGCTAAATTTGTTCAGTTCTGAAATGGGCTTTGGAATATGGGAGGAAATAAAATCACTAGGTCACCCTTAAAGTATACCCATTAAGATTTTTTTTCCAAGAATGAGACAGTTGTGCTATGTGAGACTTAAACACTTCCTGAAATGGTTCACATTCTTTCAATGGCAGGAATTTCTTCTGAGTACTTACATAATCTAAAGATATTTGGCTATGTTAATTATAAAAAAAAAAATCAGAAAGTATTTGATAGCTTACACTTTAAAAAGGTGAGTATTATCAGTGTTTGCAACCACAGCTCTGTTACATTGTTTTCATACATCATCTTTTAACAAGGCAACTAATACAGAAAAGTTGGCCAGAAGGAGTTAATCATCAATTATACTACCAAACAAATACGAAATAAGTACAGGCTTCAGTTTTTCAATAGTGAGCCACCACCGCACATATTATCTAATGAAATCAAAATGTTGGATTCCTTTCTAATGCAAGAAGAATCATTTGGTCACTTCCTTATTGCTTGCTTCTCTGTTGTTTGTCGAACTCAGGACGTAACTGAAAAACAACCTTTGCTTTGTATAACACTGCAGTAATCTCAGTACTATTTTGTATTGACACAAACCAAACTGATTTTTAGAAGATAAACTTGCTTTTTTTTTAACTTGTGGAAAACCTGTGCTTTAAACAACTGTTGATGGCTATATTTTTTTTTTAATTATTTACCACTACTACTGTCAGTTTTGAGAACATGCCAAAAAAGGCCAGTCTGATCTCTTGCAGCAGCTTCATCCCTAAGAATGAACTATCCTTACCACTTCCCTGTTCTACTGTTTTATAAAACACTTCTTGTTTTCATCTCTAGGATACAAAATTTATTCAAGGTCTTATTTTGACTAAATTTGCCCTGT
Source organism: Anarhynchus alexandrinus (assembly GCA_008711295.1). Taxonomy (NCBI): domain Eukaryota; kingdom Metazoa; phylum Chordata; class Aves; order Charadriiformes; family Charadriidae; genus Anarhynchus; species Anarhynchus alexandrinus. Next base: position 6,747,085 of record VUYV01000017.1, on the reverse strand, counting down.
AGTTAGTCTGTATTTCTGCACTGATAAGCAGAGCAAAGCTGTAGGTAAGAAATGGTTGCTTTGCCTCTCCTCTTGGTGTATATTACTGTGTGTCTTGAGCTGCAGAAGACAGGGGGAGCTAGTATTTTTCATACCTCCCTGTTCTTCAGGATTTATTGAGTAATATCCATGGTCTTTCTGTCTTTGGTAAGTTAAATTTCATAGTACCTTAACCTCTCAGGCAAAGTATCCAATGATGTGGTATTTTGAAACTTAATGTTCAAATTCAGCTTTTTATTTTTGCTTTTGTAGGGAGTATGGTCTTCCAAAAATAGGGAGTATTTGGGGAAAAAAAGAATATAGTAATTTTTACAAGTCTTATTTTCTTCATCAAATCTGCAATTATACTACATATGTTTATCAGAAGATTTTCATTGGATTTTTATCAGAGTATCTGCATGTTATTTGCATTCATTATTTATCACGTAGTAAATGCTCATTCATTTCCTTGAGAATTCTTATAATTGAAATCTATGCTAATACATCCTTTCAACTGAAAAGGTAACTTGACTAAATGCTGAACCACAGATAGTGGGTGGAAAACAAAGCAAAAAGGCCACTTAAAGCCATCTTTCTTCAGTGACCAAGACTGCAATAAGTGACTGGGCCTGGAAGAGACACAAAATGTAACTAATTGTTTTTACAAGCTGCTAGAAATTGTCTAGAGTAGATTTTATGCACTGTAATTTACTAAGGACATGTATCCTAATATGATACAAGTATATATTTTCCAGAATGTTCATGGAGGTTATTATGAAACATGGGTATTACTTAAGTGGTGCATTGTTTCAAAGGAGGCCGTGTGCACCTGGTGAAGCATAAAGTAGCCATATTTGCAAAAATGGTGGAAGGCAGTATATTATTGAGGTGTAACTCTATATAATTTTATGTAGTGAGGCAAGATTTATGGGTGTTTTCCTTTGTTGATTGACCTAATGTTTATGAAATTTCACTGTTAAAGTATTTTTCTTCTGGCATTGTTCATGTAGAAGTAGATCTGGCAACAGATCACTCTCCAGACACAAGGACAGGCGCAGATCCAGGAGTCCCCTGAAAAAACGGTCTAGATCTAGGGAAAGGCGGAAATCAAGAAGTCGCTCTCATTCTCGGTAAGTTCCATTCCTATGAAACAATACTGTTCTTCATATCCCAGAGTACACAGTTTTTGAAAAAAATCTAACAAACTTTTTAGGTGATCGTAAAGGGTGGAATCTCTAAGTGCTCTAGCCTGTCCCTAGACTTTGTCTGTGGGACAAAAGAATAGAAAGTAAATTTTAATGCTGAGTTTACTAGTTTTGGCTTGGATAGAGTTAATTTTCTTCATAGTAGCTCATATAGTGCCTACAGAGGTTTAAACTTTAATAGTCTAATCTACATTTATACCAGCATGCAAGCTGACAGAAAGTAGGTAACTTTAATTGCCAGACTTTAACCGATAGACTAGGAATGTTCTGTGTAGCCTGTGTAACCCACAAAAAAAGGGGATGATGCTTGTTTGATCTATGTCTGTTGAGAAGGTTGGATTCAGGCTGAACTTGATCCTGCATTCTGAGAACATGTGTAAAGTTTTTGTGCATGAGCTTTTATTTTCATGTTTGGCTACCTCATATTGGCCATACGCTGCTGTGGGCACAAATGCGTGGCATTTGTTATATGGCATATTTGCATTTCAGGGTCTAATACATCTACATTTTATCTGGTTTATTAATTTTTAAGTCTGATCGTCTTAATTATTGAACTGTGAAATTCCAACAAGATAATAACATAATTTTCTGAGGGATGAAGTGTTGAATACTCACATAGCAAAAGTGCCTATGAAAGTAGCTTTGTGAATAGAAGTCTTGGTACTGTTCTTCTGTTTCATCTCTGTAATTCCCCTGATTCATTTAAAGGGAGCTTCATGCTTAGGTTGTTCAGTTGCCTATTGTTTTTTGAGGGAAGTTTTATGGGAAAGAGAACTGCAGATCTGTAGACCTTGGTGGTAAATGGGCTTTATTGATGGACCCTTTTCATTCTGTGTTGCTGTTTTCTGGAGCTTCTTGAGATATCTGCTCACTGGAAGGGGCAAGTCCAATGAAATCTCTGTGATAAATTAACTGGAAGGCACTTTTTGGGTCATTGTGAGACTCTTCACTATTGCAAGGCTTGCATGCTCTTTCATCTTCATGATCTTATGTTCCTTCTCTGAAAATTCCAAAGAAGTATTTGCCAAAACCTGACGGAAACCAAAGTTGTCAGGTCACAGAGCGTACAACACCCTACTATTTATTAGCAGTTGAGAAGATACAGCCAAACACTTCTTCCATTGAAGAAAGGTGGGGCTGTGCTTAGGACCTTTCTTGTGTGAAGGAATCTATTTGAGAATCTTTAAAAATCCTAGGATAGGTACCAATACCAATAGACACAGCAACTTCTGTCAGTCTGGTTCTCTTGGATGTGTAAACCACATGCGCTTTCTCCTGTTTCTCTCTCTGAACAATTGTTCATTTTCATATGTCCTAGAGGCAGGTCTAAGAGTCATGTGTCTCTCTGGTAGAAAGGAAAGATGGAGTCTCGCACTTCCAAATAATCCTATACCAAAATGTAATCTTGCAGCCAGAGCTGTGATCTAACAAGTTCTTGTTTGGCTTGATGACTAGAACATCAGTTGGAATCTACCTCACTGTTCTTTTTATGAACGTTCTGCCTGTCCCAAAGAAGCTGACGGGATCTGTTACCCTTGCTTCTGTTTTTTACTGTATTAATAATTTTTCAATAATTTTCAAATTCCTAATAACACTAGAGATGGTTGAATTGTCTTGATTGAGTTTTGACCTTACATTTGCCTTTTGAGGGAATTTGGTGAAATTTTATGCTTTTTTTTATTTCTGTGTATTATTTGTTGTTGGACTTCCAAGCAGTTCCAGGGTATCTGTGTGAGAGAACACTGTAGAATAAAGACTGTAAAATAAAGCTGTCATTTTGTATGTGGGGTGGTTAATCTCAAGTCCGTTTTATGTGGACACTCTTTTAGTAAAGAGTGGACTTACAGACTGTAGAGTTTGTCTCACTCCTGACAAAATGTAGAAAGTTTATGTATGTATAATAACATGACTGTGAGGTGAAGAGACATATCTCTCCAAGCATAATAACATCACTCTGAAGATTGCAGTTTGATTTGATCTTGGCCTCCCCTTCTCCAGTTTGGTTTCCAAGTTTTTACTAGCTATATAACCTTTCCATCATGGTGAACCGAGGTGGAAAATTAAAATATTGAATATTGCTATTTATCGACCGAAATGCATACTTTATCTTGAGCAATTGACATAGGTTAAGGAGTTAGTTGTAATTTTAATTGGCAAGTTAAAAGGTGAATTAATGGATTTGTGTTTGGCTTTTCACAGGGACAAGAAAAGAGACAAAGAAAAGGTCAAGGAAAAAGAAAAGGCCAAAGAAAAGGATAAAGACAGAGACCGAGACAAGGAGAAGGATCGAGACAGAGACAAAGACAGGGAAAGAGAGCGAGATAAAGACAGAAACAGAGAGAAGGACAGGGAGAGAGATAAAGAGCGAAACAAAGATCGAGGGAGAGTCAGAGACAAAGACAGGGATAGGGACAGGGAAAAGGATAAGGACAAAGATAAGGACAGGGAAAAGGAGAAAGATAAGGAGAAGGAAAAAGACAGGGAAGAGGTAGACCAGAACAAAGAAAAAGAAGATATTGAGAAAGAAGGAGAGAAGGACAGAGAGAAGATTAAGGACAAGGAGGGAGATAAGGACAAAGGAGGGGACAAAGAGAAGGAGAGAGACAAAGAAAAAGATGGGGATAAGGAGAAGGATCGAGAAAGAGAAAAAGAGAGAGATGATAAAAAGAAGAAAGAGAAGAGATCCAGAACACCCCCAAGAAGCTATAGCTCTTCAAGAAGGTCTCGTAGCTCCAGCAGGTTTGTTTAGAATTTTTTCATGCTTTTTTTAACTTGTCAGTTCAGTGAGGCACCACCCTAGTTTTTATGTAGCAATATCACCATGTCTCTTACTAATTAAACCTGTATTATTTCTGTTTTGTAGATTGTCCTATAAAGTAAAATCTATTACAAAGAGCTCTGTATGATGCCTGATACAACATAGTTTCTTGTTGGGCTGCTGGTGCTTGCCTTTCACATAACCATATAGTATAGTCCTTGAGGACAGTAAGTAGATGATTCTTGTGCCATTTCTGTGTTGGGGCCGTCCAAAAGTTCTGATAAAGAGACATCACACATCATCTTTGTCCTGATGAAAGTTTGAGTCCCTGTTACATAGTTCTTTGGTTACTTACATACTGTACAGTGTTGTTCTGTAGGTGTTATGAACAGTTGGGTGATAGTACTTGCTACTTTTCAGCTGGATGGCTGAACAGCAGGAAGCAAGCATGTCACTTGGCTGGCTAGCCATTCAGAATGTGAGTGTATCTCAGTTGGAAGATAAGGTTACCTTGTTTAGCTGGTTAGATGGCCAGGTACAAGTAAAAAGTAACATTCCTTAATAAGGCTGATTACAAGAGGAAAACATTCAAGTTAATGTAGCTTTTGGTTTTGCCTCTGAAGGAGGCTAAACTGGGTGGAATTCTGAATAAATTCAGTACAGCAAAAGGAGGCTGTGAGATTGTTTATAAGCTCTGTAAGTGGACTGAGGCATATTCTAAAAGCATTGTGGTTAACTAAAGTTCAGAAGTTTTGGTGGTAAAAGTCCTTTCTTTATACCTCAGGAATTATGGAGTTCAGTAGTATCACATGTCAAATTTAGATATGAAATGTTACCTTGAGAGAATGAAATGCTGCATGAATTGGGAAAAGTTTTGTGTATTACAATCTTTTCACTGCATAAAAGCAAAATCGCCACAGTTCTCAAAATTCAGGAGTTCATGGTTCATACAAGGCAGTAAAGGGTGTAATGGCTTCTGAACATTCTGTTTGCATTATATGAAATATCCGTGTTATTTTGGACATTTATGGGCAAAATACTGTGGCTTCCTTAAGCATATGCAGCTTCCTATTTTAATGCATTTTTAACACTATTTCATGGGTTGAAAACCTACACAGAGATTAGCTTCTGCCAGCTTTGACAACATAACATTTTCTGTCTGTAGGCCTCAGGAGTGTTGAATTAGGTAAGTGCAGAGAAAGGATTTAATATTTCGTCAATGTGTAGCTTATATAAAAACCTTGGTGGAAGACACAGTTCCTAATGTCAAATAGCAAGTATAGTTAGCTGGGTGTTACCAAAAATTCATACTCCAATTCACCATAATTATGCTGCCCTTTAAGAATCTTGCTATTTAAGGAAGTGCCATGGAAGCCTCAAATGCCATGTACCTGGGCAAAGAATACTGGTGAAAATCAGTGCATCTCTTCTAGTGGACTTACAGTACAAAACTCTACTTTGATATGAAGTTAATTTTTTTTATACGGATATTACTAAACAAGGACAATCTTCTGAAGATTGAGGATGAGAAAAATACACTTTTTTATATGGGTTTACGATTCTTTCTTCAAATATAGCATTATCCTTAGAGTATCAATACTGGGGCCAATACTGTTGAAAATCTTCATCAGTGGCCTAGGCAGTGGGACAGAACGCACACTCGGCAAGTTTTCAGACAATACAGAACTTGGGGGGAGAGCCTGGTACATCAAAGGAGTTTGCTGCCATTCAGAGAAACCTTGACAGTCAGGAAAAATGGGCTGACAGGCACTTTGTGGAGTTGAAGGAAGAGACAGGCCAAATCCTGTGCAGGAATAACTCCGTTGCACCAGTACAGCATGGGGGCTGACTGGCTGGAGGGCTAGCTGGCAGAAAGGGACCTGGGCGTCCTTGCAGCCAAGAAGTATGCAGTATGGTGAGCTGCATTAGGCAGAATGTTGTGAGCAGGCCAAGGAAGGTGATTCTTTCCACTCTTCTCAGCACTGGTGAGGCCACATCTGGAATCTGGTGTCCAGTTCTGGGCTCCCCATTACAAGAGACACAAAAACATATGGGAGTGAGTCTAGTGAAGGGCTGTGAAACTGGTAAAGGTCTTGGAGCATCTGTTATACAAGGAGAGATTGAGGGAGCTGAGATTGTTTAGCCTGGAGAAGAGAAGGCTGAGGGGGCATCTTATCAATGTGTATGAATACTTGATGAGAGAGTGTGAAGAAGACAGAGCCAAACTTTTCAGTGGGGCCAGTGACAGGCTAAAAGGCAGTAGGAATATATTGACATATGGGAAATAAAGGCTTTTTTCTGATGTTTAAATTGTGTTTTTTCTGTGCAAACTGGAACCAATTACCTTGAGAGGTTGTGGAGTCTCCATCTGTGGAGATGCTAAAAATCTGACTGGATGTGGCCCTGAGTAACCTGTTTGAGTTGACCCAGTTTTAAGGTGAGGGAGGGAGAGGTTGCACTAGGTGGTCTCCAGAGGGCTTTTCCAACCTCGGTAATTCTGTTATTCTCTGAAAAGCAATTGTGAATAGGTTGGGCTACAGAGTCCCAGTTAGCTTGCACTTAGGGACCCCTATTTACTTCAGTGATTGACGTTGCCTGATTGAAATGTTTACAGACCTTTCTGGAGAATATTATCCAGCAAACTGGCATTTCAGCTGGCTGGATTTACAGTGCAGCACTGATTTGGGACTGCTGATCCTTTATATTACGAGTGTAAAATATTGGACAAATAGTCATCTTTTTGGAGAAGAGGTGAAGGTGGAATACAGGACCTTCTAAGACCAAGATGGCAACTGACCTTGCTTTACTGACAGACAGCATGCGAGTACTAGAAAGCAGATGGCAATTTGTGATTCCTAGCTGAAGTAAGAGGCACAGACCAGAAGAAGGGGAGCGTCTGGCTCCTTTTCCAACAGACTTTACAGGCTAGCAGAGGAGATAGGTATGGAATGTTAACTCTGCGTGTGATTAAGAGACACAGGACCACTGTAAAAGTATTCAGACTTGGTTTTGCTGCATTGGTATTGCTTAGGAATGTTAAATAAAGAGGTGCACAGAAATCTTTGTATAGACAAATGTTGTAGAGATGGAGAACAAATACTGTCAGACACAGTTGTAGTTCTTGAACTTGAAATATGAAAAGCAAAACCTGAAAATTAGATTTCATGAATAAACAGTTTCTAGTTTGAACACAATTACTAAGGCACTTGGTTAGTCACAGATATGTATGCTGGAAAGCAAAATAAAGTGGGGATGTAATCAATGTAGCCCAAGTGGGAGCACTGTCAGAATAATATATCAATTTCCAGTATCCTCATTTGAAACATGGTGATGGTAAATGTGAAGATATTCAAAGTGAGATACATGTTAACTAGTTAACAGCTGATCAGTGATTGTGTTGTTTTCTCTGTGTTTTTGAGGCCACTTTCGATTTTTGTTTACCAAAGATCGAATCAAACTTAAGAGCTTGCTGAACAAAATAGTTATGAAATTTTGACCTGTGCAGCTTCAGGAGGTCACAGTAGATGATATTGTCAAAGTAACAATCCATGTAGTGATACTAGACATACCTTAATATATCCTTTTGTAATTTATCTAATAACTGTTGATTCTTGGCCTTTCTAAATGTTGAAGGTAGAAATATTCACACCTAATGGTGTGAATTGTAAAAGCTGGTATGCATAAGTGTAGTTTTTGTGCCATATCTTGAAGAGCCCTCTCAATTAGTTTTTAACTTCTGTGTTTTTCATTGATGGTTCTTCCTGTCTGCTTTTCCTGCTCTGTGAAGAGCTGATAGGAAAAAATCATCTTACATTGAGAGAGATAGTTTCTACATTAATGTTGAATGACGCTTTACTGGCTCAGTTTTTGCTTTATTTTAACATGTGTCTCAGTATGCTTGCAACTAGTTTTTTAATGTTTTGTTCTGTTCAAGATCAGACTCTGTAATAGCAACTCCAGCAAATTCCATATATCTATGTAAAACAACTGTTGTTGTAAAATACCATGAGCTCTTCAGTGTGTTACAGAATGATAACATTCTGTTTGCTGAGCAAGAACCGCTAGGAAAACAATAGATACTAATTTATTCTGATTTTGACAACAGCTTGAGCTTTATTTTGCACTGTTTGCTTCTAAAGCAATAAGAATGTTAGCTCAGTCAGGCTGAACTGAAATTGCAGTGATCTTCAGGTTGTAATGTTGTGTTTTGAAGTTCATATTGCTAAGTTACACCTTTTGTCTTAATGTGGCTCTTCATTCAATTCAGTTATTTTCCTGACTGAAGAAACTCTTACTTAATACAGGATTACTGAATTCAGTGTCTTTCCATTGTTACCAGGTGTAAGTACAAGCATGTGAGGATGAACAAAAAACTAAAATCTGAAAGGGCAGAACCTTTTTTTTTTTCCCCACTTTCAGCCTCCCCTTTCCCACCAAACTGAAACATATGAATTTTTTTTCTTTGTACAGTTCATATATTGTTGGTGATATATAATGTTAAATTCAGGGATATTTACTTAGTTGTTGTGTAAGATCATTTTAAGAGCTTTCTGTTTTTATCTGGTTCCTGAGTTTATTATTTCTATTTTTTGATGATCTTGAATTTCTTGGTCCTGTAGAGAAAGGCGTAAAAGGAAGAGTAGAAGTCCCTCCAAGTCTCCTAAAACATCCAAAACAACAAAAAGAAAGTCTTCGCGAACTCCTTCTCCAAGAAGGTCAGTTTGATGTAAACGTAAAAGTTAATGAGCAGTAAAGGAGGAAGAATTTGTAATATTTTAATTGTTTTACTGCCTTTACTCTAGTAATTTTAGATTATTTATGTTGGTGAGCATGGTTTAGTTTTAATTTAAAACAGAAACAAAACAAAAACCTTAATGAATTTTAGCTTGGTATGCTTTCAACTAGAGAGTTTTGAATCTGTCAACAATGCAAATTTGTTTCAAATTAATAAAAGCCTTTCATTGGATACAAACTAATGTGGTTTTCGTTTTGCAAATACGATGCATACTGAATACATGCATTCTTTAGCTCTCTTCAGTCAGAAAATCCCCTTCTCTTTATGAAGGGTTTTGTTATGTTTCGGGGTTTTTTTGGAAAGCCTACAGATTAGAGTTTAGTTTGCACTTAAAGGGTTTAAAAGTTGTTGCTGTTGGATCAAATTCTGATTTGAGTAAAAATTTTCTGAAACAGAAACAAGAAAGAAAAAAAAAGAGAAAAAGATACAAATAACGAAAGAAGAGAAAGAGAACGTTCCACCTCCAAGAAAAAAAGTAGTAAAGAAAAAGAGGGAAAGGATAAATCTGACAAAAGCACCACTACTTTGAAGGTAAGCTGTGTGACCAAGCGATAAGCAGAGTGACGTGATGCTACTGGAGCCATTATTGAAATTCCCTCCCTTCTTTTTCTTTCTTTTCCTCCTCCCTTCCTTTTCTCGTTTTCCTTACCAAATTATTACCACTTGGGTTTAGCTTTTGCCAGTTAAAGACCTACAGTTGGTGTTAGTGGACTAGTTTGTTAAGTTTCCATGTTTCACCTTTACCGGACCCATAGGAGCTTGTGCGAATAGTTTACTTTGCTCGCTTTCCTGTTCTGTGCCATGTGCTAGGACTTGGCTGGCTGCCTATCTGTATGAGTGGGCAGGAAGCAGACTGTAACTAAGGAGTAGTGTTCAGGGACAGCTTTGCTATCAAGCTGAAAACATTACTCTTTTAATAAACTTTTGCTGCAGTTCAGCCTCTACCTGGTTGCTTTACTCCTGGTCTGCATATTGGACTCTGCAGGAGTAAAGTTGAAGAGTTGGGCAAGAGTCGTATGGGATTTTCCCCTGCAAAATAGAAGGTGGCATGGTTAAGAAAAGAAACATCTTCAAATTGTTTAATCTTGGAATTTGAAAAGCAACATGCTTTTAAAGAGTAGTTTGTAGTACTCAACTGTTGTTGTGTTCAACTGTTATAAAACAGCTGGTTTAGGTGACTCTGTCCACATGCTTAAGTAATTATCTTACCCAAGAACTCTCTTAAAATGCATCAGATACCTGGCAAAAAACATGAAAGAAAAAAATTTAATTCTATTTTATTTAGAAAATATGGTGAAATCTTAATTTCCGGAGGTGTTACTCATAGGTTCCATGATGCTGCTTATACTGTTTTTTCTGAATATTGATGATACAGACAGGTCACTTTATGGCAATGACTTCTTGGATGATGGGTTGTTATCAGTGTCTAACTTCAGCCAATTGGAAAGAAAGCTTTTTTAAAAAAAAAAAGAGGGGGAAAGAAGCTGACACCTCTATTCTAAAAATAGCTGAGATAAGATAGTAATGTAAAAATTGAGACAATGAAAATACCAAGAGTTGGTTGGAAGTCATATCCTGTGATGTTAAGAATACAATTTTTTTGTAAAATAATTTTATCTTTGGTAGGACAAAGATCACACTAAAGAGGATCAGAATTCAGAAACTGACAAGGAAGTAGACAACAGAGATACACAAAGGACAGACGAAGTCAAACTACAACAGAATGGGAACTGTCAACCAAATGAAGACGACCTCTCAATTAAAATGGAAGAGGTTTAAAGCAAAGAATGGACCTCTGATTCAACTAAGGAATAGAATCCAAAGCTTTTTATTTCCCAGAATGAGGAAGAAAATGTCAAAGCAATCAACCTGAATGTGTTGATAGTACTAGTAGCTCTTCCAATTCTTGTGATAGCTTTGTTGTCTTCTTGCTGTAAAGCAAGAGAGCACGGACCACTAGTTATATGATGAAAAGGCAGATGCCATCAGAACTATTCATCTCTGAAAATCCATGCATTTCCATGATGGGTGTACTTATTTGTAAAATGATTTATGTTAAGTTTTGCCACGAGCTGTTACAAATAAATAGAAACTGAAAGACGTAAACCTGTACTACCCAAAAAAAGCTGAAGATATGCATTGAAGGTTGTTTGAAATACTGCTTGTTGATGAATCTTGTATTGTGTTACCTTGTGGGTTTAAAGAAAATCCACAAAAACTTCAATGTGTACTGTTTGATGTGCTTGGAAATGGTGCATAAATATACACACTTCCTTTTGTTGTAAATGACAACTGTAGGGAAAGGGTTTTGAAACATAAACATAGCTTAACGGTTCTCATGTTAAAATACCCCCTTACTAGTATGTTTTTCATTTGCTCACTGCTTGAGATTCTTGGGGTTTATTATTTAAAATAATTTCTTACTAATACCCCTAAAATTAATATTTCTTTCAAAGTACTCAAACAATGCATGCTACTTTTCTGTTCCTAAGAGGAACATTGCCGTATTATAGATAATAGGTTAGCTTATTGGGTTATTTTGGGGTTGTTTTGGTTTTTTGTTTTTGTTTGTCCTTCCAGAAGTGAGCATGTCTGTATGATATTATCAGAACTTACAGCTGTGTTTTGAGCTGTACTGCAGTGTGTCTGTTCAGCTGCAAATAGTACAGGTGCCATTATGAAAATAAAATTTTCTTATTTGTTTAAAAAAATATGGGAGCACAAGCAGAAGCTTTAGTGCCTTCTTAAAATGTGGTATTTTCTAGAACAGTATGTGCTTTTGCTCATTTTCAGCTAAATCTTACATGATCTCTGTTGCTATTTTGCCACCACCATACTGTAGACAAGAATGCAAGTGACTTGCCAGAACAGTTGTTTGATTCACTTGTTAAAATACTAAAGCTCCATTTTTACTTTTTATTTTTAGAAGAGATTTATAGATAAAAGCAAAGATGCAATTTGGGGACCACCACTGTACAAAAGTCGTAGCTGAATACAAAGCATTTTCTGATCACCTGCATCAAAGACAGCCCTTTAGACATTTAAACTACATTTAGATGGCCTTAATTGTTACCTCTCCATCATCTTCTCTGATACTTGTTGGGTGATGTAAAAGGAATTGTATGCAAAGAAGGGGGATAAATAATTTCTGGAAAAAAGTTCTAATTTACACAGTAGTTATATGATAGAGATTCTTTTTTCATTCTTTGGGGAGAAAGCATGTAAGAAGAGAATGACAAAGCAATTATTTTTGTCAAGGTAAAACATGGCTTGTGTTCTCTGGACTAATTTAATCAGTTATGTGAGATTTCATAAGAGTCATACCTTAAAACTTATACCTAAAATCAAGTAGATTATTTTTAATACAACTTAATACAATCAAATGACTTAATTGCCTTACCTCATGGGGAGAGTTATTTCTTTCAGTTAAAAAGTGAACTTAATAGCATATTAGCTATTTGCTTTCCATTTGTTTTTCTTTTCCTTTGCATAGTTCTTCCAAAAAGAAAAAAAACAACACATATTACAGGGAGTGACAAATTTGCCCAATTCCTAAGGTAATGAAACCCAGTTTGATTGTGAAGCTACTTAATCACTCTTCATTTTCGATAGGATTTAATGTTCTTGCCACTGTGTACATTTAAGAGTATGGAAAATGCTTTACCATGTAAAGTATAGACAGTCATTTTTGTGATGTTTAAGCCACATGCTGTTGGCTGGTAAACAGCTTATTCTGATAAAAGAATGACAAATCTGTATGCTTACAGGAAGACTGTGAAGGATTGTGTCTTGCAACAACAGCTGTCTTATTTATGATGTGTAAGTAGCATAGAGCAAAGAGATCGTTTGTATTCTTGTTATCTTTGGTACCATTTCACTAATAAAATTAAGTATTTTAGAGGGAAGTTTCTGCTGGTACATACTTATTAAAGGAATATTTTTAGTTTATCTGGTCTTATTCAGGCAGCTTCTTTGATTTGAAATGTGGATATCAGTGAAAATATACATGTATTATTTATGTCTTTGAAAAGATAAGTTTCTCCATGGGGAGGAATTAGAACTCTTGCAGTGTGTCATGTTTTGGCTGGTATTAGTTGATTTCTCGAGTTTTGTTATCCTGAAATTACATAGCTCTAGTATATATCAGTTACAGAATATGTAAAGGATTGTGTACAGTTAGCTAAGAGACATGCCTTTGGAAATTAATAGTTAAGAATGGCAGCCTTACTAGCTAATTTATCACATGTGTAAGTCCATATGCAGCACACTGTTACATTGTATGGGAATTAATGGTTCCCTTACAAAAAGTCTCTTTTTAAAAAAAGGCAAAAAGCCCCCCAAACCAACCAACCACCAAACACACGTTTCATCCCCACCTCAAGTCATATTTTCTTACAAATGCTGTATTTTCTGGTTTTGCTTTGTAAATACTCTGCAGATCTGTGAGGTAGTTAATTTCTGTCTGTATTAGGTGTTTTACAGTTCCCCTCTTCCTAAAAAGCTGCTACCAGAGAACTATTATTCTGTAAAATGCCTGTCTCTGCAGAGGGTAGCTCACTTTTAAACTGGTAGTGTAGCACAGTAATGAAGTTTTTGCTTGCTCCAACAGGATTGTGTGCATCATCCATTAAATATGTCTGTCTTCCACTTGGAAGTCCATTGCCTTTGGTGTTAACAGGTTTGCATGCTGAGCTGCCGTGTTAGATTGTTTGGGTTTGCACTTTATAAATGAGATTAAATTGAGTTGAAGTGTTGAGAGCAGTGTAGTTCATGATAACTGTATTGTTTTAAATGTAATTTTGTTTGAGTCAGCCTTTACTTGAAAATGTTATGATTTGTAATTGCTCAGAAAAGTGGTGATAGGGTGCCATTTTCCTAAGACCAGGTAAAGCAAATATATGTGTAAGCTTCCATTAGCGAACACAGTTATTTCACAACGGTGTTTGTGGATAACAGGATTTTTCTTTGGATTTTGAAAGAAGGTAGCAGAAGACAGCTGCTGGTGGATAAAGCAGGATTCCAAGCTCAAAGTAGAGCTGGCTGTGACTTAGATAAATTTATCAAAGTCAATAGGTTTACACAGGTGTGAGGGATGAAATTTTGTTTGCAAACACTGATAGTAGTATGGTATGTAAAAAATACTGTTTTTCATGCTTCAGAATTAGAACTAAGGGGGGAAAAGAGCACTTCAGTTGGAAACTAGAAACATCTGAAGAATGCCTGAGAAATTGGTGAGATCTGGGTTCTACCTACCTGTTAGTCAACCGCTAATTTTTTTGATGGCAATTCCAGGTAGATACATCTGGACTAGCTTTGCATTAGCTGGCTGACAGCAGCAACATGTGGAGAGCTTGGATTCTGAAATAAGCTGTGGCCACTTGAGCGTGTGCACTCTGCTGCACAGGAGGTGCAGTCTGTAGGATGCTATGCAGTGCTTGCTACAGTTCTCTGGCCCAGTTACATCTAAGGCAGTATCTGAAATTACTTTGAAACTCTGCAAATCTGTTACACAGTAGCTTCTCTGTCCTGCCCTTGGCTTCTAGTAACTATTGCAAAACACCAGTACATTTCGAGATTTCTGTGACTTTTTTTCGTCTAAGGAACAGATGAATAAGTAAAGGCTGCTTTGTATGATGCAAATTGTTGTATACTTTATACCTGCCCTTATTACAGTGTTATTTTTTGATTCACGTGTATGACGGTTTCAAGCAGTAATGCCATAGTGATGTGTGTGTGCTTCTGCTTTTCAGTCTGAAGCATCTCCGTGTCACTGTCTTTTTATTAGTTTGTAATGAAAGAAGGTTAGATAGAGTCCATGTACTTTAATTTTGCTAGCCATTTACTTAGCAGGGGGGAAAAAAAACAGCACGCAAAAATAATACTGAATTTTGTAACTGTTAGTGTGAAAATCGCATTATGGCAGCAAAACAAATAATCTTAAGATGTGAATTCTGAAGAGACTTGCAAACTGGGGCATATTATGGGCCCGGCCTGCCACTTGGTGGTACTTTCAGTTTTATAGCAATCAGTTACTGCCTTTGGTGTTATCATAATTTTAAAAGTGAGAATTGAACTTAGTGACACAAATGCTGAGATCTGTAAATGGCTGAAATAATGTAAATCAGTGGGCACTTAGTTCAGAAAGATGTAGTTTTCTCACCAGAGATTGGAGTGTGGACAGTTGAAATCTCAGATATCATTAGTGTTATTACCTAAAAATAAATCTAAAACTTGTTTTTGTTTGCTAATATGTAAACAGGAAGAACATTTTCAGCCTGTACTTAGGTTTATTTTTATATGTTGAAAAGTGTAATTAAAATAATATTGAAAACTAAAAGCACTGTACAAAAGGGGATTTTTTTTTTATGTAAGAGAAATACTTTCAATTGTGTTTGATTTAAAACTTTTAAATGTCTTTCCATGCAGTGTTTATTTTTATTTCAAATTCAAGAATGCGTAATTTGTGGGTAAGTTCTATTGCTTATTAGTGTGGGAGTTTCTTCTGTATTATTTTCAGTATAAAATGGCTTAATAAACTTATCTGACCATATGTGGAGGCAGCCACTTTCCTCGTAGTTTTGAGGAAACACAGCTTTAACACTTTGATTCTGTATTGTTTAAGTAAATGCTACAGTTGAGAAGCTATCTGTGAACTTCAGTTTTTACAATTTTTTCTGAAACCATGAACTATCCAAGACGGGAATTTTTTTTTTTTTCTAAAGTTGTCATGATGGTTTTGTGATTGTTGAGCTTACTACATGAGAACAAGGACAGCAAAAAATGAATTTCCAGCTGTCCATATATTTTCTTCTGCAAAGTTTCAGCTTGCATTTTTTTTATTCTTTTTTTTTTTACATTAATCTGGTACCGAATTTCACACAAGACAAGTTTTTTGGTGTACCAAGTATGTTTCATACTAATCTTGTTAATGAAATTATTATTCTACCATTGAAAATGTCATGTGTCTTTTTTGACCTGAAAGACTGTTACCAGCAATGGTAAAAGAATCATTAATCTTGCTTTCACTCAGTCCTTGATGTCTTTAATGAGGCTGCCAGTTAAGTAACTTTCTTAGAAGAAGTAGTTGTTGCTGTACTCAATAAAACCTTCATTAATGCAAAGATTTAGAACTACTGCTGCACTGATGAGTAAATCATGGGGCACTTAGAAATTGTTGCTTCATAAATACATAATTTTCATAATATTTTAATCAAAGTAATGAGTGATATGCTCTGGAAACATCAAGAGTAATACAACATGCGCGGTTCATGTAGTCCATCAATAGATCCTTTCTGGTATTTTCCCCACTGATACAGAAGCTATGATTAATCTGTTATACACAGCACCTATCACAATCTGGGTTCAGATATACCTGGGGAACATAAGCACTACAGCAGCAGAAATATTCATTCCCTTTTCTAAGTTTGATATTTCTGGTAATAAAGTAGGTCTTCTAAGTTTAATAGTCATATTGTTCCATGTTGGTAGAGTGTATTTTTGCATTAATGAAGCAACAATGAAATGGTATAAGTAAAGAAATGTCAAATGCTGCTATTATGTTGTTATTTTTGTAAATAAACAATGTCCCAAAGTTTTATTGGTGTCATAAACTCACTTCCACTAAATTTGGATGAGGTACAGCAAATGGCTGCGAAGCAGTTCTATCTTTCTCTCTCTTTTTTTTTTCCTTTTTTTTTTTTTAGCCTATATGTGCCCCAGACAGTCAAGTGCTTTGTAACTAAGTCTGTTGGACTGATACTGTCAAGAATATTACAGGAAAGGTGGTTAGGGGTTAAGTAATCGAATGTATCATCACTGTTTAGTTACAGAAAGAACCTCTGAATCCCCTGGCTGAGCAGGGGATTTTCTTCTCCAGAGAAAACTACCATAATTGCACCAGGGAGAGCTCGTCACTTTTAAACAGTAAGTTAATGAATGTGGCTGTATGTCAAAATGTCATGCAGTGCTTCTGACATTAACAGTACATGTCAATTTATTTTCATGGATATTTTCATATGAAAATTCACTGTTTTCAGTGCTTAAGCTTCTCTAGTGCTTTGCATAATGTGTAGGAATCCAAACAAACAACAATGATTAAGGAGCAAAAAGTTTGAGATGTGCTTTTCAACAGACTTTAACTTGCTCAGTAGGGATCTTATCTTGTGACTTTTGAAAACAGTCATGTCTGTAATGAGACTTGTGGCTGGTTGAACTCCTACTGATCAGGTGATTTAGTCAACACATCTGTGGTCTGGATAACTGCATTTCAGTGTGCTGCTCCTCCGAATGTGAAAGCAGGGAAAAACAGATCTGAGAAATATATTGAGATGTCTCAGCAATGGTTCAAAATAATATATTACCTATTTATATTATACAGTATGTAATTTCCTTAAGTAATTGACTGAAAAAAGTGACAGTCTTTTAAAATCAAACCTTTTTGTGTACATGGCTTGTTTTGCCTCCCTGTTTTAAGAAGAGAGGCTGACCTGAGTGTTGGTACTAGCCTTTTGTTCAGTGTGCTGCTTCAGCATCAGACTGGGGAAGACTCTGCTCCTTCTGTTTTTCTCTCTACAGATCTTGCATTTCTTTTTAAAGATAGAGCCTAAAGAAAACCTTTTTTTTTTTTTTTTTTTTGAAGTATTTTTTTAAATGGTTGATTCAGATCCACCAACTGGGTGGAAGTGTTGATCTGCCTGAGGGTAGGGATGCCCTGCAGAGGGATTTGGACAGACTAGATTGATGGGCCAAGGCAAACTGTATGAGTTTCAACAAGGCCAAATGCTGGGTCTTACACTTTGACCACAACAACTCCCACCAACGCTACAGGCTTGGGCAGGAGTGGCTGGAAAGCTGCTCAGCAGAGAGGGACCTGGGGGTGTTGAGTAATAGCCGGCTGAACATGAGCCAGCAGTGTGCCCAGGTGGCCAAGAAGGCCGACAGTATCCTGGCTCGTACCAGGAATAGTGTAGCCAGTAGGACCAGGGAGGTGATTTTACCCCTATACTCAGCACTGGTGAGGCCGCATCTTGAGTACTGTGTTCAGTTTTGGGCCCCTCACCACAAGAAGGACATTGAGGTGCTGGAGCGTGTCCAAAGTGCAACAAAACTGGTGAGGGGTCTGGAGCACAAGTCTCTCGAGGAGCAGCTGAGGGAACTGCGGTTGTTTAGCCTGGAGAAAAGGAGGCTGAGGGGACACCTTATCGCTCTCTACAACTATCTGAAAGGAGGTTGCAGGGAGGTGGGAGTCGACCTGTTCTGTCAAGTTACAGGTGATAGAACAAGAGGAAATGGCTTCAAGTTGCACCAAGGGAAGTTTAGATTGGGTATCAGGAAGAATTTATTTACTGAAAGGGTGATCAGGCATTGGAACGCATTACTCAGGGCAGTGGTGGAGTCCCCATCCCTGGAGGTATTTAAGGGTCTTGTAGATATAGTGCTCAGGGACGTGGTTTAGCGGTGGGCTTGTCAGTGTTAGGTTAATGATTGGACTAGATGATCTGACAGGTCTTTTCCAATCTAGGAGATTCTGTGATTCTGCGATTGCTGGATTTAGAAGGTCAAAGCAAATGCATTGGTCCACATGAAATGTGAATGTTAAACAAGTGTGTAATCATCTGCTTTCATTGGATTTGTGTCTTACTGTGGTGAGGTAGTGTTTTCCACAATTGCTCCTCTGCTTTGTTCAATTTTAAGGGGATACTCCTCTTATTTTACTAAAACTTGTTCAGTAAGTCTTCTGAGCTATTAAATACTTGTCTTTCTACTAGCTTAGCATCTTCATCACGAGTATTCATCTCTTACACATCACAGTCATCTTGCCTGTTATTGTCAAGACTAGGTACCCTGTAAGGACTAGGCTTGTCTGAACCATGCTGTAAATTATACTAACCCATGATACAGATTAGCCACACCAAAATGATCAGTATTTCCAAATGAACCATGATACAGAATAAATAGAAAGATGTTATGAAATGGTGTATATTAACCAGGAGCAAACATGCAATGCTTTTTGGTTTGTTTTAGTGTGCCCAGCTAAGTTCTCCAATAGCTAGAGGAGATTTTGGATAGATATGTTATTAAAGAGTTTATTGGGATGCAGAGAAGAGGGGTCAGCCTCTACCAATGAAGCCAACTGGACATTTGTGATGTTAATTGCAAGGTGTTATTTGATCTGACCGTTTTGTTTGTATCAGCAAGGAGATCCTTTGATCCAGTAAAGATCCTTAGAGCTGTGATATGTTTGTTCTGTTGCTAAATCTCCAAAGGATGGAAAGATGACAGCTGTACGTTTATGGTGTGAGCCTGGGAGAGCTGGAGACTGCTTTATAGTGCCATTTCTCAGATAATGTGGGACATGCAGTAAGTCACTGAAATACTCTGTTCTTCACTGTTCTAATTTTATAACAGGACTTACAATACTTGCTTTGTTCAACCAAAGTGTGGCAGTGCTTATTAAAGTATACTTCAGAATCTTTTGATGGAAGAAAGTGTTAGACCTGGGTCATTGCATTGCACTGAACGCATTAGAAGTGGGCATTTGCCATGCTTTTATGGCTAGATGAAAGAAGGTAGCCAAGTATTGCATAAGTTAATTCATTCTAATAAATCAGATTCCCTTTGATCATTTTTACCTGGGGTAATTAATAGTTTTAAGGACTGCAGTAATTCAGTAGATAATAACAAAGCATAGAAATCCTACTTCTTTTATTTAAGAATATTCATTCTTTTTCTGTCAGATATATAACTCTATTCCAATAGTTGCTCATAACTGCAATTGGAAAGAGTAGTATATCCCTTTTGAAGTGATTATGTTTCATGGCTTCTGTGTCATCCTCTGCCTATAAGATAAGAAATTTTTGCCTTTATGCTTTTTATAGAGAGGGACAAATAGAGATCAATAAAGAGCATAAAGGCATAAATTATTATTTTAGAGGCTGTATCAGCCTTCCAGATCATAGTTCTTAAGAGCTTTATAAAAGTAGTCAAACATCATTCCTGTCCTCTGTCTCCCCCAAGTTTAGCAGAGCATAAAGGGGTGAGCGACTGTCCCAGCCTGCTGGTTCCACTGCTGGTTCATCTTCTGACTTACAGGCACACAAATAAGATGTAAAATATCTAACAAACATTAGTGATCAAACATCTCTTGCTGTGATAATATGATTATTTCTACCATGTAAACTGTTGCTGCTGTTTGGTGCTTAGCTAATTGGAAGCTGTGACAACATTTGGGTGGAGGAGGGGGTTTGGGGGCAAGGGGTGAGAACTGTGCATGATTCAGTCTCCCCATTCCTTTCTGTATTATGAAGGTGTGAACTTGTGTACTATGAATTAAGGTAACTTGAGATGGAGTGGAAGACCAGATGTGTAAATCATGAATGATTAATGGCTGTACTGGTTGAAGAGGACTGCGTGCGTGGAAGTTGGCCGATTGCATTGTGAGACCGAGGAATGGAAGTCATTTGCAATGAGGCCCTGCTGCTAGATGGGCACTTAAGCAGGATGCTGATTTGGGGCTTACACATAAACTTGGCTTTACCACTGTGATTTGATAACCTTTAACACCAGCTTTACAGAAAGCTCATGGTGTTCCTGCTTTTGGATCACTGCGCTACTGTTGACAACATAACTTTTCCAGCACAATACTTTGAATCAATAGATGGAAACCTTCCTTTTTTAGTATGCTTCTGTGTATCACTTACCAATACTTTGCAAACTGCAGTATGGGATTTGCTGTAGCAATACTGTGTTTTGAAAATGTTGCCCTTCATTACTGCGAACACAGGCTGGTTGTATGTCCTGAGAGAGAAATCTCCAAGAAATGTCCAAGCCCTGTAAGGCTTGTTGAGGGAGTTACAGTGGAGAAACAGAAGTGTCCAAGCCAGAATCTGTCCTGGAATTTCAAAAATTACAACTGTGATAGCTGGCGTAGGAAAAGCATCTTTTTGAAGTTAGCTATGCTGCACTGCAGTAAAAAATTCAGTGCTAGAGCACCCCCTCTTGAGCTATTGCAGTAATGCTTCAGATATTGTTTGAAATGCTACATACTTAGACATAGTGTGCTACAGGCTTTTTTATAAGTCTACTGCAAAGCACCACTATTTGTAGTGCACTACCACTACTATTTTAGTACCCTAATGCAGTATTAATCTGCTAAAATGCACTGTAATGTGATGTACCTATTTACACGTTAATGAGACGCTCCGTGTATGCGTTACAGAGCCCTTTTAGTCATATCTGAAATAGCTTCTTTTTGACTTTGAGGACATGCCCAGTTCATTACCTGCTCCCTTGGACCAACACTAGGGAACTGAGGCTGATGTGTCTCGGAGATTTGTATTTGATTACATGCAGCTAATTAGCTGATGAAATGTGTGTGAACTGTTTTCTTTTTTTGGGGGGAAAGGTAATTTCAAATGCTTGGGAGCAGGCAGGTGCTTTTATTTAGTCTAAATCAAGAGAAAACGAAGTCAATCTGAACTCTCTAGTCCTTACTCTGTCTATGACTGCACTGAGAGTTTGGCCAGCATGGAAAAGGGATGGGAACTGTAAGGCTGGGTTGTGCTGACATGGCGTTAGGCAGAGTACCGTGGTGCCAGTACTGGGCCTCCCAGACAGCATGACTGGTTCCAGGTCCAAGACTTATTGGGACTATTGGAAGGACAGACTGTGCAAGTGTAGGGGTATAAGGAAAAATGAACAGTGTATCTTCCATTTTGCTCTGTCAGTCAACTTGTTCTCTGCATCCAAACCTTCCCTTTTGTTCCTTGAAGCTTTCTGATAACCAACCAATATTAAAAAAACAAACAAACCCTGAAACAAAACCAAAGCACAACTGTCCTTAGAAGTTGAAAAAGTAGTATTCTCTTATGCTGGTAACTGTTTCTCCCGTGTTTCTTTCTCCCCGTGCCAGCGTCAGCACACCTTTTCATCAAATCTGGAGAGCAGAAACAGAGCCATTTACAGTATTACAAACAAAATAGATTGACTATCTGCCAATAAAATATTTGATGGAAACAGGATTTAAAGCTCACTGCAACCCTGCAGCTTCAAATACACAAATATGGAAACAGAGAAGAGAAACCTTGATGCTCAAAGAAATATAAGAATAAGAAACATTCTTGCAGCAAATGGCATCAAAACAATTGTATAATGGGTTTATGAGTACGCGCACAACCCTTTTTGGAATTGCAGACTCCTCAATCATTCCAATGGAGATATCACCTGTATATGGTGAATTTAAGTATACTGCCACAGCTTCACTTTTGTTATTTATGTTTTACAAAATCTGACCGAGGCTGAATGAACATTGAAATAGGGTAAGCAGAACCAGGTACCACTGGATTGCTTTTTAACTGGTTTTGGAGCTAGGCTGGCACTCTCAGCTTCCACAAAATCTCTTATGTTAGCAGTGGAAATAGTTTTATTTTTTTCCTAGTGGGATCTTTACTAGCAATGTTAATTTTTATTGAGCCAATGTGTTCCATATAAATTCTATCTTAACTTTTCCACAAATGCACTATAGCATTGGAAGGATATTTGTATGACCCAGTATAACCAGAGCTAACAAATTAGAACTTCAATGTAACTATGTGCTATTGGTTTTTTAGCTATGAGAAACTAACCCATGTGGTGCTGTTAGGAAATTCAAGAGTTAAGTAACGAATTGTACTATGTAATAGGGAGTTAGGGAGTGTTTGCAAGATTTGGAGGTCGGGTCCTTGGTGACTGGACATGGTGGAGCCCATGGTGATTAATAGTGATGGGAAAGAATATGTTTTGTAGTTTCAAGTATTTAAGAAACAGATAAGCGGCATACCAGAGGAGTCAAGCAGAACACTGAGGAACTTGGATAGAAAACAGACGTCTTACTTCATCAGAACGACCACCGACGACCATCAACGACCATCAGAGAGAAAACGAGCATGCGCAGAGAAGGAGGCTGATGTCGCAATAAGATGAAGTAATTTGTAATGCATATGTATAAGATAATGTAGCAATACCTGTTGAATATGTATAAGATTGCGTAACTGAAAGAATATAAAATGGCTACTCAGCAAAGCCGACTTTGGAGCCAGATTTGGATGCGTACCCCTGGTTCCCGGCGCCTTGAAATAAAGCACCGCATATAACCGAAGAAAATTGGTTATGTGTTTGTCTCTGCGCTAACAGTGCTGAGAAGCTACAATACAGTCTGTGCCTAGACAAATAGCTCATCTATGTCTATTTTATGGGCATCGGCGATTACAACTGGTTTGACACAGCTATGGTATTTAAAAATTGCAGAAACACAGGTGGCCTTCTTTCCAGAAGTTTTTATGTAGCACTTGAGTATAACAGACAAGTCGCAGTGGCCACATTCATTTCAAGATAGATGTGACCCACCAAAGCCATCCAGATAGTGAATGCACAGCCACAGGTGTCATACCAAAAGGGACTTACTGAGCCTTATGGATCCTAATTCTGGTGATACCCAGTAACCACACATTTGAAATGAATGCCAGAATGGTTATTTAATTGCAGTTCACAAGAAAGGTGAAGGTTGCTGATAGCTGAGCACCTTGGCTTGAACTACTGTCAGCAAAGTTACTGTTTGCAAAAAGAGAATATTCATGAGAGCTTTATGGTTCTGCTATCCATTTCTGTACTAGCAATCTATCAAAAACTGTCTGTAGCAGACAATTTTTCAGGTAAAGTAGCATGTCTGCTACTCTCCAGGCTGCCTAGACTCTCAAGTCTCCAGTAAGGACCTGAACCCATTTCATCACAAGTTCCATGGCTGTTGCTGTGCCTGTCATTCCTCAGGATTTTCCTTTGTCCTGCCTGTGTCTACTACTTCAACAAATATAGATTACTTCCATGGTTATTTTGTTTCTGTAAAGTTTCTGCCCTGGCCCAGGGAGGGCTTTGTGCGAGGAAGTTAGAGATAAGTCTTATGAGGAGCGGCTGAGGAAATGGGGTTGTTCAACATGGAGAAAAGGGGGCTGAGGGGACACTTTATCTCTCTCTACAGCTACCTGAAAGGAGGTTGTAGCAAGGTGGGGGTCAGTCTCTTCTACCAAATAACAAGTGATAGAACAATAGGAAACAGCCTCAAGTTGCGCCAGGGGATGTTTAGATTGGATATTAGGAAAAATTTCTTCACTGAAAGGGTTGTCAAGCATTGGCAAGCAGCAAGGCTGCCCAGGGAAGTGGTTGAGTCACCATCCCTGGAGGTATTTAAAAGATGTGTATATGTGGCATTTAGGGCCATGGTTTAGTGGTGGACTTGGCAGTGTTAGGTTTACAGTTGAATTTTATGATCTTTAAAGGTCTTTTCCAACCTAAATGATTCTATGATTCTATTCTATGACTCTATGAAGCACTGAAGGGGTCTCTGAGGATGGGCAATGTGAATGACAGTTTCTAGCACAGCAGGTTGTTTTCAGTTGTATTAGTTGTACTGGGTTTGTGTGGCCAGGTTGTTGTAGTCGGTGTAGGGCTACAGGGGTGGCTTCTGTGAGAAGCTGCTAGAAGATTCCCCTACGTCCTGTAGAGCCAATGCCAGCCGGCTCCAAGGTGGACCTGCGGCTGGCCAAGGCTGAGCCCATCAGCGATGGTGGTAGTGCCTCTGGGATAACATATTTAAGAAGGGGGTGGAGGGGAAAGCCCTGTGCAACAGCAACTGCAGCTGGGAGAGATGAGTGAGAATACATGAGAGAAACAACTCTGCAGACACCAGGGTCAGCGAAGAAGGAGGGGTAGAAGGTGCTCCAGGAGCCTGAGCAGAGATTCCCCTGCAGCCCATGGTGAAGACCATGGTGAGGCAGGCTGTCGCTCTGCAGTCCCCCCACCCCCCCGGAGGTCCGCAGTAGAGCAGATATCCACCTGCAGCCTGTGGGAGGACCCCACGCTGGAGCAGCCCAAAGGAGGCTGTGACCCTGTGGAGAGCCCCAGCAGCTGCAGGTTTCTGGCAGGACCTGTAGCAGCATGGAGAGAGGAGCCCATGCTGGAGCAGGTTTGCTGGCAGGACTTGTGACCCCATGGGGGACCCACACTGGAGCAGTCTGTTCCTGAAGGACTGCACCCTGTGGAAAGGATCCATGCTGGAGCAGTTTGTGAAGAACTGCAGCCCATGGGAAGAACCCACATTGGAAAATTTCATGGGGGACTGTCTCCCATGGGTGAAACCCCATGCTGGAGCAAGGGAAGAGTGTGTGGAGTCGTCCTCCTCAGGAGGAAGAAGCGGCAGAGACGTGTGATGAACTGACCACAATCCCCATGTCCCATCCCCCTGCACCGCTTGGGTGCAGGAGGTAGAAAAAATTGGGAGCAAAGTTGACCCCAGGAAGAAGGGAGAGGTGGGGGCAAAGTGTTTAAAGATTTGGTGTTATTTTTTCATTTATCCTACTCTGATTTGATTGGTAATAACTTTAATTTTCACCAAGTTAAGCCTGTTTTGCCTGTGAAGGTAATCAGTGTGTGATCTTCCTGTCCTTATCTTGACCCATAAGCCTTTTGTCATATTTTCTCTCCCCTGTCCAGTTGAGGAGGGGAGTGGCAGAACAGCTTTGGTGGGCACCTGGTGTCCATCCAAGGTCAACCCACCACATCAATCAAACTGATGTTTTTGCTGTAGAAATAAAATAGATACAGGGATAAGATTATTCTCCCCCCCCCCCCCCCCNCCCCCCCCAACTGCCATGGAGTTATTTGTCTTAGCAGCAGTCTTCTGTAAATAGTGCTCAGAAGTGACTGATGTAAGCTGTCCTGAGTTTTATTACCCGTGTTCATACAGATCCCATCAACGCAGTACCAAGACACAGTTAACATCTTTCAGGCACTAGACACACACTGCCATCATGAGAGAGAGAAAAAGGCAAACCAAGAGCCTGTGACACAGAGTCAAGAGTTCCGAGACAGGTAACTTCTGTAAATAGAGGGCTTTAATGAAGTCCTTTGTTATTTTACCATTTTTGTAGCAGTAACTGGAGTTGACTCAGATTGACAGGATGCCCCTGTGCTCTTTGCTTTCAGGAGGGCTCTGCTCAAGTGCAGATGTCATTGTGCTGTGAAGGTGGCTTTTAAGGTTGCCAAAGTACCCCAAAAACTTAGATTTTTAGGGGATTTGTGGATATACTGTAGTTACTATTATTCTATTTGGTAGTTAATACAGAGTGGAAAAAAAAAGCTCTGGAATATCGTGGTGGCTGCAATCTCCTGTTCCAGGCTGAGTAGCTGTTTATCTTGCCTCTGAAACACTGTGATAATTTTCAGTGCTGTATAGCTACTGCGCTGTACTTTGACCTTAAGTGTAAAAAAAAAAATAAAACATCTCCGTGTCCATACTACATTAAAGTCTCCCAGAAAAAAACATCTACTCTGGATACCAGAAAAAATAGGTACATTCTAACTTTGCTTTGTGCTTGTTTTTAGAGGCTGTATTAGAGACTGAATATTACATTCCTTTCTCTGTAAATATAAAATGCTAAAACACTGTAACCCTGCAGTGCAATACCCCATGCTATAAATCACTATGCTTATGTGCCTCCAGGCCTACAGTTAAGTGTCTAAGCTTTTACAGTGTCTAAATTCTCACTAATGCTAACAGTGGTCATCTAGAGCTATGCTGACTGGGAAAAGAAAAGAAAAAAAAAATAAAAAATGCCTTGGCTTTCATGGTCCTGAGCCTCCATATTTGCAGTTTCACTCTTAACATAACACACATCAGAGCTAAGAATACTGACACTAAGAACACTACTGAAACCACTTGAACGGTATTATAGCACATGAAATATCTTACATGTTTATTAGTAGAGGAAAGCTTGTGCTGTCATTATACATCTGTATATGCACACACTTTTTTAAACTGTCTGAAGAGGTCAAACAGTTGGACTAGATGATCATTGTAGGTCTCTTCCAACTGAACTAAAATCCCCATAAAAGAACCAAATAAAAAAAGAGCAAATAAGAGTATGTAGGGGTGCAATGAGGAAGGAATGGAATTAAGAAGGGCTTCTTGAAGTACATCAGTAGTAAAAGGAAGACTAGGGAAAATGTGGGCTTGCTGCTGGATGAGGTAGGTGCCCTGGTGACGGAGGATGCAGAGAAGGCAGACTTACTGAAAACCTTTGCTTCAGTCTTTACTGCTAGGGCTGGCCCCCAGGAATACCAGACCCTGGAGGTAAAAGAAAGACCCTGGAGAAGGGAAGACTCTCCCTTGATTGAGGAGGATTGGGTTAGAGATCGTTTAGGCAAACCTAACACCCACGAATGGGTATTAGTAATTAGTAACATGGGCCCTGATGGGATACACCCATGAGTGCTGAGGGAGCTGGTCGATGTTATTGCAAAGCCACTCTCCATCATCTTGGAAAGATCATGGAGAACAGGAGAGGTGCCTGAGGACTGGAGGAAAGCTAATGTCACACCAGCCTTCAAAAAGAGCAAGAAGTAGGACCCAGGAAACCACAGGCCAGTCAGCCTCACCTCCATCCCTGGAAAGGTGATGGAACGGCTCGTCCTGGATGTCATCCCTAAGCATGTGGAGGAAGAGAAGGTTATTGGGAATGTTCAACATGGATTCACCAAGGGAAAATCATGCTTGACAAATCTGATAGCCTTCTATGATGGCATGACTGGCTGGTGGAAGAAAGGAGAGCAGTGGACGTTGTCCACCTTGACTTCAGCAAGGCTTTTGACACTATCTCTGATAACATCCTCATAAGTAAGCTTAGGAAGTGTGGGTTAGATGAGTGGACAGTGAGGTGGATTGAGAAATGGTTGAATGGCAGAGCTCGGAGGGTTGTGATCAGTGGTGCAGAGTCTAGTTGGAGGCCTGTAACTAGCAGTGTTGCCCAGGGGTCAGTACTGGGTCCAGTCCTGTTCAACATATTCATCAATGACCTGGATGAGGGGACACAGTGTACCCTCAGCAAGTTTGTTGATGACACAAAACTGGGAGGAGTGGCTGACAGATCAGAAGGCTGTGCTGCCATACAGCAAGACCTGGACAGGCTGGAGAGCTGGGCAGAGAGGAACATAATGAAATTCAACAAGGGCAAGTGTAGGGTCCTGCACCCGGGGAGGAATAACCCCATGCACTGGTACAGGTTAGGGGTATACATACCTGCTAGAAAGCAGCTCTGAAGAGAGGGACCTGGGAGTCCTGGTGGACTACAAGTTGACCATGAGCCAGCGATTCTGCCTTGTGGCCAAGAAGGCCAATGGCATCCTGGGGTGCATCAAGAAGAGTGTGGCCAGCAGGTCAAGGAACATTATCCTTCCCGTCTACTCTGCCCTGGTGAGGCTGCATCTGGGGTACTGTGTCCAGTTCTGTGCTACTTGGTTCAAGAAAGACAAGGAACTACTGGAGAGAGTCTAGTGGATGGCTGAGAAGATGATCAAGGGACTGGAGCATTTCTCTTATGAGGCAAGGCTGAGAGACTTGGGTCTGTTTAGCCTGGACAATAGAAGACTGAGAAGGGATCTTCTCAATTCTTATAAATATCTAAAGGGTGGGTGTCAAGAGGATGGGGCCAGACTCTTTTCAGTGGTGTCCAGCAAAAGGACAAGGGGCAATGGGCACAAACTGGAACACAGGAAATTCAATCTCAACATGAGGAAAAACTTCTTTACTTTGAGGGTGACGGAGCCCTGGAACAGGCTGCCCAGAGAGGTTGTGGAATCTCCTTCTCTGGAGATATTCAAAACCCACCTGTGCAACCTGCTCTAGGTGACCCTGCTTTGGCAGGGGGGTTGGACGAGATGATCGCTCAAGGCCCCTTCCAACCCCTACAATTCTGTGATTCTGTGAAAAAAAAAAAACCCACAAAAAAATAGTTGCCCCTGATCTGAAGACCTGAGCACTATGTAACTCCTAGTCCTGTGTCCCTGAGTTATTTTATATTATTATATATTTTTATATATATTATTCCACCAAAGCCTCCTCTTTGGCTGGATGAAACTGTTTAGCAAGTGTACTCCTCTATTTCTCTCCACGTAAGAGATGTTTTCTTCGCTCTCAAAAGATATATCATGAGGGGATGAGTTCTTCATTTATACCTAATCTCCATACTAGGTTTTTTCATGTGTCTCTCATTCTCCCAAATGTATAATTTATACAAATATTGAGTATGGTATTTTTTTAATGAAAGCACACATATACTGTGAGCTTTATAACTAGAAGTTATGAACTGCACCAGGAAGATAAGCCACTCTCACCACAAATGAAAGAAATATTATAGGTACGGACCATAGATATTTCTTATATTTGAGAAATGGACAAATTAGGCTGTGTTCCCATGACTACTTGATAATGATTGTATATCATTTGAGGGCTTTATTGTCCATAACAGCTTTTCATTTCAGCCCCTCTACTAGATATTGCAAGTAGCAACAACTCTGCTAATAGCAGGATTGTGTTCTCCTAAATTCAAATCAGGCAAAGTCACCTGATCAAAGTTAAAAAAAAATGAAGAAAGAGATTTAAAAGACTGCTCAAACCTTTGAGATGGTCTAGGTTATGCTCCTGTTACCCCTTCTTCCAGCGAGTGGAGGTAACAAGGGTGAGTGGTAACGGATGCATTGATTTGTGGCAAAACAATGCATTTTAAATGCTGAGAAAAAACAATGCAAAACCCACAGTGAAATACGTGTTGGTTCCTGCCAGTCCTAGCAGACATAGAGAGATATAAGTAAAGAGAAAGTGAATATAAATAAGGAAAGTGAATAAAACAGGTTTTGTTATTGGGCCTCACTAAATCAGTCAAGTCGGGATATGCAATTTCTTTGAGCTTTTTGCAGGCATGGCCATTCTATTACTCATACTGCCTAATATACATGGAAATGTTTGTGTGAATGCGTATCATCCTTCACTTTTAATGAGAGAATTTTAAAATATGTCTGCCTAAGGAGCCTCTGGTGCTTATGGTACAGTTGATCAATTTCTTTCTCCATAAAATAATTTTAATAAAATGCTCAGTAAACTAGAAATGACAACAATAAACTGGGTCTTCTACAATAACTGCAAACTGTTAATGCCTACAGAGTTCATAGGTGAGAAGCTGTTGTAAGCTGGAAAACAAGTTCAGGATTCTTGCACCATGGAGATACATGATGGAATCACGTAGAATCCATATTAAGGAAGACCCTTTTATCCCCTATATTCCAATGAATCCTCCCCTATGCAAGCTTTGGATGACTAACTGAACTATCTACTCAGCTCTGGAAGTTTGTTCAGCAGGTAACATCGTTGCATGAAGCGTGAAAATTTATCTACAACTACATCTCATAATAGAATATGAATAGATTCCTAGGTCTGTGTAGTTAAATGTAGGAAGTAATAGCCTTAATTTAATGCAAGTAAAAACTTCAATACTAATAATGATACTTATTGTCATCTTCATTTACACAGCACTATTCATCTATGATGAAGAAAGGTCTAAAGACCTAAGATATAAAACACTTAATAGTGCTTTACATAGGTTGATAAGCATCATTTTCCATTCGTAAATTCAAGGCTTTTCACTCTTTTGTTTGGCCAGCTTTGACCAACCAGAGACCTTCTTCAGAGTAATAGACACTCTTGCTGGAATTTTTACTGAAGAACTTATCAGATCTGAAAATCAGGTCTTAAATTAGTTGCAGTGATTAGAGAACTCTCCTGATGACTAGAAAAACATTTTGCTTAGACTGAAAGCCTTAAAATAGTTTCCTGAGTGCCCTAGGACTAAGCACCTAGCAAGAGGTACCTTACTGAAAGCTTTTTCATACAGTTCCATGAAAGTTTTGCCCATGTGAAGA
The DNA here is from genome assembly GCA_008711295.1 of Anarhynchus alexandrinus. NCBI lineage: Eukaryota > Metazoa > Chordata > Aves > Charadriiformes > Charadriidae > Anarhynchus > Anarhynchus alexandrinus. Next base: position 6,716,529 of record VUYV01000017.1, on the reverse strand, counting down.
CAGTAGGACTTTCCACAGAACGACTGTGGTGAAATAGATAATCCAACTATATAATCAGTCTATTTCACTAACTAAGCTTATTGAAGTAGAGGCTAACTATTGTCACATGCCCACTGTCCTATAAGGTCCTAATGGCTCCATTCAAGCATCAGAAGTTTTGGAATTTGATTTTATGGTATAGTAAATTACAAAGATGCTTCAGTTTGAATTAACTTGTCTTGTCAAAGTTGGTCCAGATGGCAAAAATACTACCTGGCTCTGTTTGAGGTAGTCTTGAGGAGCAAACAAAACCTGATGCTCAGTTTGTGCTGTCTTACTGCTTAGTTCCATTTCCACATGAGGACGAGCAGCTCTTGTAGGCAGCTTCACTGTCAGACTCATCAGGGCTTTCTGGCTGAACTCCATGCTGGTGTAGTCACTCAAGAGGGGTAATGTAATGGAAATTATTCCTTCTTCTTCACTTGTAACTGCTTCTTCAGGGATTTCTTCATGCCTTAGGCTTATGTCTATGTTATTGCTAGGTTCTTCTGACTGGCAAGCATCACACTTGCTGTCTTCCCCACCATCTGTAAAGAGGTCTAGCTTCAAAGGAGCCTTTGGCTCATGCTCTATGACATAAAGGCTGGTGGTATCATTGTCTGACAGGTCCTGAAGCAGTGACCTTGAAACAGGTTTCTGGTTAGTCTGCAAGACAAAACAAGGAGAAAGAATAACTTTAATATGATACTTTTGCAAAGTGCAATTGGCAATTTACTGAAATAAATAACATAAGAATAAAGCTAGGAGACAGGTAGCCTGTTCCTGCCTATATATTGTGCTAAGTAATCAATTTTATCCCGCCTTCACTGGTTTTAGAAGCATGAATGAAAATATTTATTTCCATAATTCAGAGGACCATCTTCTCTCCCATAATATTTAAGCAAATTTTTTCTTGCTTTTAAGTGTGCTTGGGACAAAACATAGTGGTGATAAAATGTAGGCTTCATGATGTGCTGTTCTGAAACCCACAGCTTTCAAAAAGTTTAGCAAATGTGTTACTATAAATAGGCAGCGGCTTGAATTCAGCAGCAGTCAAACAACCTTTAGCTATCCACTACTGCAAGCACTTTGTTATTCGACTGACTGCCCTGTTGTGACCTAAGTACACCTTGGGTTACAAGCTTTTGCAAATTCTGGATGATTAAATGGAGAACAGTTTGTAACACCAAGGATCCTTCTTTTCCGCTTAGATTGTTCTGCTGGGTTTGCCCACTTTTGCCATAATATTTTTTAAATTATGGCCAGGTTGGTATGTTTTCAGGCGTAACTATTAGGGTTTTTTTTTTTTCCTTTTTTATCTTTTCCCTCCTCAGTTGCACTAAACTTGTTTAAACTGCCATGGTTCTTTTGCAAGAAATAAATGTGTACAGTTTTTTATTTTCTTTCTTACAATTTTTGTTCTGACTTGGAAATGAGTATGCTGTTCTTTGAAATCTCAGCAATCCCACATAAAATATCTCCATTTTTCTCTTGTAAGGGGATGACTAGACACCTCTTCATGGTCAACTTTTGCCTTGTTTTCATTAAAGACCTGCGTGATATGTACCTCCATTATCATATTTGTTATGAACAGCAGCCCGAACTCTACACCTACCAAATCTAAAATAAGCTCTATGTGAGCTTCTGTCTGTAAGAGGCACTCACAGGTGAAGAAAAATAAGTGTTTTTGAAGAATCTTGTCCAAATGTGAAAAACAGGACACTGATGCGGTGGCTGGCTGGCCATGTTAGTCTCCATAGTTTATTTTCCTGGCCTTTGTGTGCTGACTGACTTCAGAGTGTTTCCAGTTCCTGCTGCTGCTCTGTACATGGGATGTATCATTGCCTCAGATTGCAATAAAGAATGCTCTGTCTGGATTTAACGTGCCAATTCTCTTGCCACCTCTCTGGACTGTACATGTGTACCTGTCAAGAGCTGCTACATTGCTCAACTAACCTGATGGGGCTCAGTCTTGAAATAACCAACAAATAGGATATATGGAATATAGTAAAATTTACTCCTTACCTCCATTTTACAGTGCTTATTTGGGCAATACCTTCCTCCACATTTCACAAACTGTTAATAATATCACATTAATTCTGGGCAGTGTACCTGGTAACTGCTTTATTGTACTGTCTCTTCACATAGAGCTTTTTCTGCTTTTCCCAAAGCCCTTATCTGATACCTGTTATTTCTGTTTCTGCCATCTAACCAACATTACAGTATTTCTCCACCAGACTTGGCTAATGCAGGCTTCATTTCCTTTCATAGCTGCTTTGCCTCTGCAGGAACAGTTAAATGCATTTTAAAGAGATATATTTTGCTTTTGAAGTATTTATGTCAAAGTGGCACTCTGATTCATAAAGCCTATTTGTCCTTTCTATAACATGCAGCCTCAATGTATTTCACCTGCACTTCTTCACAATGGCAAATATTCTTTGAACATATTGGGTTATTTTGGCTGGTAGATCTTAGTCCTTTCTTGCTGAACTTCTATCCTGCAATTCAACTCCACCTAAGCTTATTATTACTTCAAAACAACTTCAGATCTTGTGCTTTCTTTAAGGCAGAAATTCCCCAAATGCTGAATATACTAGATTCCTTTTTTGCCTTTGAGAAGTCTCACTTCAAACAAGTATTGGATCTGTAGATCTCCCACCTTCTAAATGCATGGTGGAGAAGAAGTAAGAGGATTAGGTGGAGTCATTTTTACTGGAGTGGTCAGCAAGGAACATCTGAATCCTGGCACGGAGAACTGGAGGTTGCCTGGTGCTCATAAGCAGATCAATTTCTTTAACTGAACAAAACAGTGAAACTGCAATCTTCTAACAACATAATTTTTGAAAGTCTGACTTCGTACAGCTGTACATTTGTACATCTGATCCTCTTTTGTTCAGCATTATCTAGCTTTGGCAAAATTACTATCTCAAACTACCTCTGAGCTTACCACTTCTTTATCTACATTTGGGTATAAGAAAGCAAGCAAGGAAGTCCTGATCTGGAATGTGAAAGCTCGTACTTGCTTCATTGAAGGATGCAATGCTGATGTTCAGCAAAACCTTTGATTACCAGAAGCTTGTCAGGGTCTTCTGAAATTTCGTTGCTGATGATTTCATTCTGTGTCCTAGATTTGGACAGTGTCTGGCCTGTAGATACCTTCCAGCTTCTGCCTGATCTTTGACTAAGTAGATGGATGTCTGTTTTGTTAAATCTCACAAGCTGGCTTGAGAAACTAGATCTACAAGTGCCAAATTAAGTTCAGGTCTTCCAGAAAAATCAGAGAGATTTAAAAAGGAAAGCAGTACAAGTTACTGCTTCAAAAGCTTAAGGATTGGCAGTCTGAGATTGGGAGGTAAACTGTCATCTCCTAGAGGAAGGACTTTTAGTACCAGGTGTACTGGAGCAGACACTTGTTTAAAAGGGGGGGAGGTAAGGAGGGGAAGATGCAAATAAGTCCACTAATGCGCAAAAGTGAATAACATGGTCTCCAGCAGCTCATTCCCAGGCACTGCTTCAGTCCTGAAATTCAGGTATCCTTACCAAAGCATTTGGGAAAGCTGTGGGCAAGATTTGAAACAAGTTGCTGAACCTTGGTGCCTGTTGACTAGGAGGTGATCTTCAGCCATCTACCAGCTGACCAGCCAGAACCCCTGGATTGCTCTGGAGGTGGGTGGAGACTGAGGGGTGAGGAGCAGATTTCAGAAAACACCATATACATGGCCTCCATCATGAGAGTTCTGTGGAATTAGGCCACCATGTGTTACTTTGTATTTTGAATAACTTGAACTTAATAATCGGTTCCATTTGGCGAAAACTGGCTGGATATAAAAACTGAATTTCTCCCTTTAGACTCCATCCCCCCGATTCAACTTTGCTTTGTTCTTTTAACAACCATACCTTTAAAGACACTCTGTAATGTTCTCAAAAAGGTCTGAGAACCCTTGTTAAATTAAAAACTGTATACAGCCTTTGCCTAAACAACAACATCCTTTATTTCTGATATTACCCTAACTTCCCAGCTGTTGATACTCAACACTTACTAGGGTGAAGTGTGAAAAGAATAATAACTAGCATTAGACACACCCGAGTCTTACTAATAACTAGTATTACTGATTAGTTGGTAGGAAAGGTCTCCCTTGTGTATTTTTTCACACCATCAGAAGAGTACTTGCCATATCTTGGAGTGCACTGCTGTTTCTTGGACTTGGAACACTGGGCCAGCATGATATTTTCAGCCTGTAAAGAAATATTCTAAATTTATTGTCAGGTTAAATGACCAGCATTTCCTATGCATTTAAATGAACTACCATTTATAATTAACATTTTATTCATATTTTCATGACTATCAAAACAAGACATTCTGCAATGACTATTAAGCATAATGCCAATTAAAAACTGAAGACGGAGCTTGGTAGTCTACACTGAAATGCTGAGTTAGTGACGATTAGCATGTTTCTTTAAGGACAAACAAGCTGTGACATGAGCTGGTAATGTTGTCTCTTTCTATGTGTTTAATCATTGTATATTCCTAATTTGCTATCATTTCCACAAAACGTCCATCTTCCTTGAAGACTCTTGGACACGTAGGAGGAAGTTTGTTTTAATAATTATTTGCTCCTGGGCTTCTACTTAGAAGTTTACTTTCCCTCAAACAAAGCGCAAAATATTGCTGGTTTTAGCTTCTGTGCAATGACACCAGTGGCCTGGAAGAGGCTCTCCCCGGGACCCACAGACCAGAACAGGAGGGACAACACTTCTGCTCTTTGCTCTTTCCTGAATGTTTTGAGTTTGGCTCTTTCTGGGAGCTATTACCTACAGTATCTCACCATTTCACCTAAACATGAACCTCACCACCTTATTGAAAACTCACACCAGCTGCTTCTGCTGTAGAGGAAGGGGTTTGCAAAGTAGAGTGGAGTTTGCCAATCAGCTGTTCAAATGGGTTTCAGCTGGCTGCTTGTCCACAGTCCTCTCATCAGAGGCCCTTTTCTCAAGCCCGTTCCTTGCACCCAGGTGTGTCAGAAACAACAAAACTGGCAACAAGCTGCTATGCTCTCCAGCCTCCCTGGGCCACCCCCACACAGGCACCACCTCAGGCCCTGTCCTCCCTGGCCCTTCCCGAGAGGACAGGCTGTAATGGCGGCCTTTCCATCACTCCAGCCACTCTGAGATGCTGGTGCTGGCCCCAGGCTGTCAGGGGCCAGCTGTGATTTCCCTGCAGAGGTGCAGCAGTGGGGTGGGATAGGAATTTCAAAAGGAGTTTCTGCAGAGCTGACTGATCCCATTGGCATCAGTCACCCCTGACTCCTCATCCACTGGCTCCCATGGGAGCAGAGGGAGACCATCTCTCTGCATTTGTGAGCTGATCACCTCCCTGTCAGCAGCTGCTTTCAGAGCTGTCAGCTTTGGGCGGTGACTCATCTCCATAGGAAAAAAAAACCACAGCTGTGAGAGACTGTGGGAGGTTATGTTGCCCATCACCCTGACTTAGTGTTGGCTTCAGTGTCATCTGGTTTTCAAATCGAATCTAGATTTCATTAGCTGTAAGGTACTTCGCCTCTGTTTAGGCTGTAGTTTGAGGTGAAGCCTGAGGCTGTAGAGTTACCAGATCTCCTTGCTGATCCTGTGAAGATGGGTGTTTGGCTGGCTGGTGAGTCCTTTTTTTTATAAATCAAGCAGGCAATTGAGATGAGGGGATTCTTGGGACCCTTCATCTCAGTTCCAGGTGTTCAATACCACTACATACTTAATTGCTATTTTGTAGTGCTACACCTGGCTTCTGTGTGCTGTTCTTCTAGTTTTCAAAAAATTCTTTCCCAATGGGTCCAGGCAATGAAATGTGATCTTAAGTTCAACACAGTGAAGTTTGCTCTAGGTCAAAACTTCTGTGTAGGTCTCAGAAGGTTTTGTCAAAAAGGCTGGATCAGATAGAGAGCAACTTAAACTAAAATCTGAAAATGAAAGCCCACAGGAGACTTAATGTGGAGTGTGGTCTGTTTCCCAAAGGCAAGGGCAGGAGTTTGGCCTGATGCATAAGCTGAAGTGAGCTACGTCATGCCATACGGCTTTCAAGCCACGGGTTGTACCGTCTGTCTGCTCTGTCCTTTAGCAGCTGTGCTTTCAGCTTCTGAGGCTGGCGCTTTGTAAAAATGAGAAAAGGGGAGGGTAGTGTTCTAGAACATCAAAATAGTAATACGAATCATTGTATGCAACTGGGTTTATCAGAAAATGAATATTAGAACCCATTACTATGCAAGCCATTTTTTCCTTTAGTGGTAGTGTATGCCCCTAATATTGTGCCTCAGATTAATTTGAGAGGGGTGTACTTTACTACTGCAGAGAACAATTTCTGCTAAAATAAGAGGACCTCATCCGTATCTTACAGGCACCCTTGTTATTTTCTCTTCTTCCTACTCATCCATCCATTACTCCTTCTCATTATGTGCTTATGTGCATAATTTATACAGTTAACATTCAAATGTGCTTGCGGGAAACTGCTTAGATGGCAACATCAATTTGCATATGCTACTGGAATTTATTTTTGTATTTCAATAGAAGGGACTTGATTATCAGTTAGGAATGAAAGAGCAAAATAATAAAATGCATGCTTTTTCCATATATATATATAACCTATTTTCCACTGTGAGAAATGGTCCTTGCTCTTTTCAAGGGTGTTTGAGACAGGAGGTAGTCAGATAACGCTATCAAAAGCAAAAGATTATAGATTTTTTACAAACTTTTTTTAATCAGCTTATAGTGGTTTGTAATTGCTCCCACTATGTAGGTGAGTGGGGTGGTTTTTGTGTTGTGTGCTTTTTGAGTTGTGTTGCTTTTTTTAATGAGGCCCAGTGGTACGAAACTCAGGGTTAAGCAAAATGGAAGTGCTGCTGACAACTTTAGACAATATTTCCTTCTTACCTTTTAAGCACCACAGAACAAGTGAGGGGTGCAAAAATCAGAATTAACATCATGCTGAAGCAAAGGACAGTCACAAAACCTTCAAATTCTCCTGTATCTGATGGGAAACGGAGAGACTGAATCAGACTTATGGTATCAAGTATAGAAAGACTATTTTTCCTCCGCAAGAGAAATATTTCAAACGTAAGTCATGTTTCAAAGTCATGTTCAAACATAAGTCAAACTTTACACATGTCCTGGGATTCCTGTAAGTGAAACCTGGTTCAAAAAAGAGCTGGGATTTCTGGGGGTTCTGAGACTTCCAGGTTTGTATTTTTAAGATACATAGATATATGTGCTGAATTCTTAAGTCCACCATCCAAACACTTTATGATAAAAGAAGTATTCCTACTCCACATGCTGTTATGTGACCTCTAGCTGGTTTAATGGGTCAGGACCCTGATGCAGGTCTGACTTCATAAGAAACCATTTGAGTAAAAGTGGCTTTTAATCAGTTTCAGGTTTTACTAGTAGGGTTTGGAGGTTTTTCTGGTGAGATCCCATCTGGTCCTGATAATAATAGTATGATTTGTGTATTTGATAGGTGCCATGCTTCACCTGTTAGGAACACTAAGACAGTTTTATCAGCAGTCAGTCCTTGCTGCAAACCTACATCTCCTATTGCCTATGTTAATACCTGCTCAATATACTTCTCACCACCACCCCAAAGGAGATGAAATGCTTGAAAGTTTAATGAAGGTTGATAAAGTGCTCAAGCAGTGAGAGCAGTGCTGCTAACACAGGAACCAAAGCAGCCTGTGAGGTGAAGAGTGGGTTGGGGCTGAGGTGTTCTTTAAAGGCAGCTAAATCAAAAGTTTCAAAATAGCACCAGGAAAGTGTGGTCAGTACATGATTGTGTTGCTGATACCGACAAACCATAATTGCAAAAAGGCCACATGCTTCTTCTTTTTCTACCCATCCATGAACAAATATTTCTTTTTTTTTTTTTTAAATCAAACAGCTATTTAATTTTGCTTAAAGAGGTGTTTGAGAAGCTGTAAATTGCTTTGTTGTTGAAAAATACTTTTATGACCAAAAAAAAATGAGGTTCTTCTAAGGGGTTAGGTAACCTATGAAATGTTGGGGAGGGGGGAGATAGCAATATAATGTTTAAATTCAGTATAATTACTGGAATTTATAAAATGTTGCATTGAATTAACTCTGCATTTTCGTTATTTTCCTGAAAAATTGTATCCTATCCAAATATATGTTCAATAGGATGCATGGAACAAAGTCCTGCAGAAAGGCTGCAGTGGAGACACTTCAATTTCTTGTGTTGAGAGGAGAAAGGATCTCAGTAGAGGGGAGGGGCTGCGGGGCAGAAACACTGTTAATTTCCAGGAAGACTTTAAATTTCTTTCCTTTTTCTTTCTGCTTTACACTTTTGACTATTCAGTTGCTTGTGTTTATACTTCCTTCATTTAATACAAAAAAGCTGTAGTGAGGAGAAGCCGTTGCATACTTTCACCTCTGAATTTCACAGGTTACTTTTCCTGTGGCTGATACTGTCTTAGCCTGTTCTTTTCTTTTTTTTTTTTTTTTTAAATTTAGAAAGCTTCAATTGAGTAAAGCTGTGGTCAAACCAAAAAAGGTTCTACTGCTGTGTTAGATTTAGTTTAACTGTTAAGGTGTTAAAAATGTTTGAGAAACCATGTTTTGCCACCCCTATATGATTACAATATATGAGACTCTATAAATGTAACTGTATTGGTCTTCTTAGCCTACTTGGGCACTGTTGAAAAAAAGGAAAATTTGCCAGACAACTGTAGGTCCTGTTACTTAAAATGTACTTAAGTTATTAGAAAACAAAGGTTACTTTTATTAGCTGTCATCCACAATAGGAACAACTGAAAGAGACTTTTTTTTTTCTTTTACAGTTAGTGGCTGAGAGGTCTAACTGGAAACCAGTTTTACATGATTGCTCAGGATTTTGCCAAGAGCAAAGACTGCTGAACTTAACTAGTCATAGGCAGAATATTTAAACTGCTGAAATCTGTGACAGTGTGACAGATATTGGCAATAAATGAAGATATGTGCATATAGCTAGTATAAAAAGGCCAGAAAATGTTTCAGGGATGAGGAACCCTAGCTAAGTCTTCCCTGCATGCTAGGTAATGAAATACAGGCAGAGTTGTATTGTGATGTATAGTTTACCTCTAACAAAGGAAAAATTTTGCGTGTTTCCTACCCGTAACTAAGGATTGAATAATTAATCTTGTGTGTGAGCACTTTATTATCCCTTGAAAAGCAGGAAAGGGTAAAGAATAGTGCCATATATAGTGCACAAGGCAAGGATTGATGCTAGGTAACACAGATGCATGGAACTTCCACAGTACCGTATTTTGGAGTGCTGAAAGGCTGTGAAACAGTTGGAGGTCCTTCGCCTGCATTGGTGAATCCTGAAATCTGCACACGGTAGATGGTTTTTTCCTTCAGTCTGTTAAGATGGTAACTTGTGGTAGAAGAATTGAGAGTAACAGCTGAAACACAAGAGTGGTTGGGGAAGGAGACTATTAGACAAACTCTGATGGCTGAGCCTATATCAGTGTAGCTGACTGGGGAAACAGCAAATTTTCTGTGCCCTAATCCACACCTGGAGGAAGTCACACAGTGCAGATGCTCTTTGGATAGGTACAAGATTTCTCCAAAATACTTTTGTACATTTTAAATCCAGGGGTGAAAAGCATGAGCTTTTAAAACACCGAGGATGTTTAGGAGGTGAGTGCAGAAGGCTGTGTATGCTGCAGCACAGGAAAAAAACACCTAACATGCTGAACAGTGGTTTTCATGCTAGCTGTGACAGTTGACATTAAGGACTAGACCCTATCACATACTTTACTCTCACTACAGTAGTCGGTAGTTATTCACCTCGATCAATACCAGTGCTCTTACTAATTAGTCAGTATAGCAAAAGAGCTGTGCATTCTGCTTCACCTACTTTGTAGGGCTTTCAGCTCAACCATTCTTTTCTGATGGTGCAGTGACTTTTCCCCTGGCAAGAATAATGCAAGCAATGGTGCTGCAGTATGCCTTTAACAGGGCAGAAATTACTTTTCAAGTTTGCCACTGCAAATTTAAGGTCTTCATAGAAGTGGCAATGGTGCTGTAGCCTATAGGCTTCCTTCCCCCAAATTCTCCAATAAAATTATTTTTCCTGCCTGGAAAACATGGCAATTGTGTGTCGTGTCACTGTCATATTGACTGATTAGGGCAGAAGAAAAAAAAAAAAATTAAATTCATCCCTGGACGCTTCCCTTCTGTCTCCTCTTGCGCTTTCTGATAGTTATTTGGAGGTAGAATAGAGTCCCCTGAAGACAGTGCCAAACGTGCTGCTAACACTGTGTACTTGAAGCTTTTGTTAATTTTTATGGTCCTGGAAAGGTATAGGCCAACATGAATTACAGAACCTTTGCTGTTCTCTTTCGTCAGGTCTTAGGTGCTATTTGTCTTCCATAGCATGTCTTTAACTTTCTTTGAAAGTCTGTATGTGAAAAGTTAATGTATTAGTATTTACGGCAAGGACACTTTCCACTGCAGACCAGAAGAAAAATTTTTATCATAAGAAGTACAGGGATTCTTTTTTTTGAAAACTCAAGTGGTTTGAGCTCACAACTATTCATTTATTTCAATGTGTTGAAGTTTCATCTGTTGTAGTTAAACACAAAAGCTATCAATTTAAGAAAATGTTTCTAAAAATTAAATTAATATTAGTGCCTTTGAAAACAGGTAAGAAATACAAACTGCATTCCCTGCTAATTGAGTTCAAAAAAGAAATACATAATTTTTTAAGTCCTATAGAAAGGCTCAGAGTCAAGCTTGGCTGAGTTGCAATGAAACGTAAAAGTATTGTGGCTGAAATCTTAATTCCTCAGAAACACTGAGACCATACATCTTCCTTTCAGTGCTACTAGAGAATTCCACAGTAGTCTTAGAACTGTAAGTTTTAAGGAAATATTTTCTTACTATTATTTAATTTGAGTTGATATCTAAAAAATTCTAGGTATTTGTAGGACCATCTAGAGCATTAATAGGACCTGACCAGGACCTGACCTTTGAGAGTGCTCAATTTCCACAGAAATCTAAGAAACTCCGTAGTGTGCTGCAACAGCATTTAATGGTCTATATGAAGCTTTTCTGTCATGGCTCTGAGCTGCTGCTTTGTTCTGAGTAATGGTGACTTACCCAGAGACTTTTTCCCTGATGAATCTGTGTAGCTGATCCTGTATCCTTGGAGAAAGCCCAAACAGTCTTCGGCAGCTATTTTGGTCCACTTCACAAATGCAGAATGCTTTGTGATATTCAGAATTGTCACATTAGCGGGGCCTGTCCTAGGAACTTTAAAATCAGAAAATACATTTAAGTTCTGCAACAATGCTTGTGCAATAGACATACAAGACTGAAACCTAGCTGCTTCCTAGAGAGCTTATTTCCTAATTCCAGTTGTCATAAATATAACACAAAGAGTGAAAGAGAAAGGAGAAATCCCATAGAGTAAAAAAAACCCTCATCTTAAGCAGTATCAAAGTAGGTAGAAATTGTGACTGGCTCATTACAAACACTTTTACTCCAATAGCGACAGCCATACTCATTTCAACTTGCAATACAAGACACTACTGAATTGGGATTGGAAAATCTGATTTTGGCCATAGTTAAATTTGAGCTACACAGAGTAGTAACTCTGAGACCCTCTTTCTGTTATTTTGGTCACGTCATGTGTAATAATAATATTTCTGTGGACCTGTCAGTAAGGAACAACATTCAGGTCATTCACTGTCAGTGCATAACTGCTAGGACTAAAGGCAATGCTAACTGGAGAATGCTGTTAAGTCACCTGGAAAAGAAACTTTGTGTGGGATTTCTTTTATTGCTGCAGATAGGAACTGAGAAGAAATAAAAGTGATGAGGTTATATAAAGGGGAGGAATACCTCCTTCAACTGAGTAAAAGTGGGTCGCTCCAAAAGTCTTTTCATGTCTTGTGAAACTTTCACACTGACACACGTCAGATCCATGTACCATTATTTTGTACAGCTTATACGGCTGAAAATTGTCTGTAAAACAAATAAAGGTACATCAGGGTTTACTGTAAAGTTATAAATGATAAAGAAGGGGAGGAGACAATAACTTTATAGCTTTTCTGTATAGTTCTTTCTTTCTGAGACTCAAAGCATTAGTAAAAGTTTGCAGTGCTTTACACTGAGTACAAAACATGTGCATCCCTCTTCATTGTCTCTGGAAGCTTAATACAAACTATCTCAAAAACAGAACAAGACATAACACGGATTTGCTTTTAAAAGATGCCAGATCTGCTTATAATCTCCCTCTGGGAGGCTTGAGCTGCTGAAGGAGAAACTAAAGGAGAAACTAGTAGGAAACTAAAATGGCTGTAGATATCTTAGTTCAAGGACACATATTTCCCCCTCAACTAGCATATTTAAAAACAAGCAAAACAACTAGGTGTGAAGTGGCAGTGCAGATGTTGCTGAAGGACCAATGAAAACAGTGCATTCACATTTGTAGAACTCTGAAGCTGAATGTTTTCTGCTGTACATAAAAGCCAGTTCTGAATGGCCTTTGCAGGAGTCATCTAAATGATTTCAATCAAGATTTTCCATGACTGTCCTGTAAAGTGATCCCTGTCTGCAGCTCATCAGGCCTAGCCTGGTAAGCAGAATACTGGAGCTGAGCACATAGGCTTTGGCCAGGACATCCACTGGGATGAAAAAAGTCATCTAAGGGAGGCTGTAACAGAGCAGTTTATATTTAAAGTTAAGTTTACCTAGGGATAAGGGAAACTTCTTTTTTTTAAACTCGGTAGTGTATAGGTCTACCTGGAATGTGGGTAAGGAGAGACATCATATCAGCAACAGCAGCTTAGCTGCATTTCTTGCCCAACTATGACCAGAAGAATCCTACTGAGAACTCTGCTTTTTATCTGCCTTGGTGTTGCTAAAAATTAGTTGATGTGTCAGTGCTGGACAAAGACAAGAGTTGCACTAATCTGGATCTTCAGTTTGCTATTAAAATTAGGATGAAAATCCTACCACCCCCAACCAAAAATAACCAATAAATGAAATGGTGCCTCCATAAGTAGATGCACTGCTGTTACCTAGCGTGAAATTTCCAGTAGCCGTAGTTACTATTTTCATGCGCATGTCCTCTTTACCAGTGCCCCAGTCAACCACAAAACATTTCGGATTGTATTCTGGAGTCCAGGTGACAACTGCATTAGTTCCTTGGTTTTTGACATGGATTTGGCCAGGCAATTCTATGAAAAAAATATACCATTAGAGGTCGATAAACAGGAAGGCAATTTTCTCTGCTCTTGCTTGCTTTCCCTCTTGCTCTTTTTCGAAGGTTATTCATTAAGTAGCTACCATTGCAGGTGATAGTATATAGTAAGGTTTACACTAGTGTGTCAATAAAGGAAACTTAGCATCTAGTACTTTGCAATGGTCTCTGGGAGCTCCAGTGTTAATTGCTGTTCATGACCTTTAATTTCCCACAATCGTAAAAGGGGAAATGGCTCTTCCATGCCTCAGGGAGAGGAAGCCTGGTGTTGCTAAATAACCTCCTGTGAGCCGCTATTAACTGCTATACATAGAGCAACTGTGAGATAGTGCTTACCTGGGGGAGGAGGAGAAGGGGCTAATTACAGATTACAGCTATATAATTTCATATTTCATATACTTTGCATTTTCTGCAAGGAACTTAAACATTTTTACATTTTTAAAGACAGATTATCAAACTAGGAAAGACCTTCTGACTGAAACTAAGAGGAGAGAAAAGCAACCTGCCATTTTGGGGTAAGAAATGGATCTTGGGGCAGACAGAAAAAATTTTCATTTCCTGTCTGAAAACCAATATAATAAAGTCAAATTAAAGAAAATGGCTGTACCAGCTGAGGAAAAGTTGTGCATGCTAAGAAGGAATTTATCTTGAGAGCACACTTTATGCAAGTATCGTCCCAGTAATTCATGACAGATACACAGAACCTGCCTAGAAGTACAACCAAATCTGAAACAGGTGTCTGGAGACACCCATAAAGAACAGGCTGAGAGGTTCAGTAAACAAGTAGATGTCAGTCAAAAGATGGCTTGAGGTGGCAGTATATATTTCATCAGAAGAGAGCTAAAGCAGTCAAATGTAAGGGCAGAACCAAACTATTAAGTCTTTGCTGGGCAAAGAGAAAGAAAAATCCTGGAAAACCAAATAGTTGCAGCTGTCTGGAGATCAACAATGGTGCTTGCATATTTGTTTACTGGTGCATGCTATAGCTTAATTAAAAAAAAATAATCTTACTTTGGAAGAGATAGGTGTTTCTTACATTGCAATACCTATACCTCAAGATTATAACAAATGAAACTCGCTTATATTATAATAAAAATATTGTTAGATAGTTTTATTCTTTAAATGAAAAAAACTGCATATTTAGCATCACAAAAGCTTACATCTTCATTGGAAGAAGTACATGTACATCCTACCTATTCCTCCTCCCATCTGCCAGTAGGGGTAATACTGAAATAAAGGACAGTAACAGGTCTCTTAATAATTACTTAGCTCAAAAACCTTAGATTTGCACATAATTCTGCAAACTTTGTTTAAACTTCTGGCATCTATTTAACTTTGAGTACACTCCATAAGCCCCTTTGACCGGTAGATCTAGCACATAGTTATTTCTCTAGCTTGAGAAAACAAGAAGTGCTAAACAGAATGCTAAACTGCTTAGTCTGTCGGTTACCTTCTATCAAAACCCTTTCTTAAGAAACAATACTGACTCTCACTATGCAAAAATATCTGCCTAATAAATATTCAAGAGAATGCTTAACCCTGTCCCAAAGACTGTCAAAAGGTAGCCTAGAGATTGCTCATAAAACTTCGCCACGGCTCTCATGAATGAATGATAAGGTAAGTACCTGTTGCAGGGAAGTCTGGGACAACGTAGATGGCTTGTGGAGATTCTCCTGCTTTGTTATAGGCAGAAATATTAACTCTATAATAAGCCATGGAGAGATTTAGAAGAACCTTTCTGTCCTTTAGAAAGATTGGATTTGGTGGATCCCTGCAATTGTTGGGCATTCTTTCCACCTTAACAGAATATCCGAGGATGTTCTCACTTCGTGCCACCTAGTAAGAGGAAAAAGATTATTATTCTATAAATGTTATTATGTCCTGTGCCGAACAGCAAGAGGAATTAAATTGTATAAACAAAATGTCACCTTTAATGACGGGGATAAAATTATACTGTTTTAATCAGGTTATTAGGAATCAATGAAGCAAAGCGTTTCCTTAAAATTAAGAGCATGCTTAAATTGAGAGGATTTAAGCACAGGATTAAGTGTTTTGCTTAATTGGGATCTTAGTTATGTGTATCCAATTAGTAATAACAGCAGTGAAGCAGCTGTAACATTCTCTACATTTCACTGGAACATACCCCTCATAATTAGAAGCTTGAAAGTTAATGAGAGGTGTTTAATTGCAATTTATGCCTCTGGGAATCTTCATCTACTAAGCTTTGTTAGGCATCTGCTCTCTTTGAGGATAAATGCTAATAATTATACTACAGCTTTGGAGCATGTTATATATCTTTTGATACAAATTTTTCGGTAGTGCTGGTTCACTCATTATTTTACTGTACTAATCTTCATGAGAGATTGGAAAATAAGTGCACAGAAATGGAAATCATTGCAATCTAGATGGAAACTGAACTCAGTCCACAAAGGCCTCTGAATTCTGCAAGGATTACTTCTGATATCAGGCTTGTCTGTTATTTTTTGGCACACAATTAATAGTGTGAATATACCACAAAACTGGGAGATTGGGTTATTTTAATGAAATAATTGGATACTTTTGGAGTAACATAGACAGAATGACATTCATTAATTTAAAAGGCAGAGACACATGCATTAAGAGGAATTTCTGGTAAAGCTGGAAGCTCTTAAAATGGAAACAGATGTTTTTCCGAGGATGGGGAGGGAAGAATTCGTGCCATTATTTGAAACCTTGATAAAGCTGCTGGGGAATAGCGTTATGGCTCTCTCACTAGGCTTTGAAACTGGAAAAGATTTCTGTGTAGGAGAAATAATGGCTAGGATATGTGAAATATGAGGTCTATTGCACTGGTAAAATTCAGTTTTCTTAGCTTAGCAAAATGAGACTGGAGGAAGCTAGCACTGCTCTGTCTTATGCGGTCCTACAGGATGTCCTGTGTTATTTGCAGTCATGAAAGCAAGACGTGTTGCCTGTTTGGGTGCTTAGAGCTGAAGCCAGCTGTCTTGTGCCTGTTGACCCAAACTGTGTAGAGGTTACTCACTGGGCGTTAGCAAAAGCAGAGGAGCTATAGCTAGCCTCTAACATATTTAAGCTGTTTTCTTTGTTTCAAATTGGCTTAAACAAGTATGGCAGCAGAGCCCAAGAGTTTGGCTTTTTTTCACTACATTTAACATGCTAATTATTGAGTGCACTCCTTCCCCTGTCCCTTTGATATTTGTTGAATCCATCTGGACTTGAACCTTGTTTCATATAATAGACTAGTGTGTTACCCTGAATGAAGGTCCTAGCCCTAATACTATATTTTATATTACTCTTTTTTTTTTTTTAACTAAAGCATTTAGATGGAGAATAATTTCTTTTCTTAGCTTAATTTTTAAATTAGTATGTACAGTCTATTGCTTTATCACCAAATGAGACATTTACTGTGCGGCTTTGCCTTTTCAGGAGATAAGGGAAAAAGGGGATCTCTCCTCCTTATCAGGTGATGAGGTGTCTGTTTCCTCTGCTGTCTTTTCTTTCCCTTAGCAAGGGAAAGAATTCAAGGGACAATTCCAAAACTTTCCATGTCTTCTGATATTTCAAAACTCTGCTGGACTCTGTCCTTTCTGACAGAGATGTCCCCTATGGCAAACTTCTTGGAGTTTCCCAATGTTCTTTCTCTCAGAATCTAAACAGAATTAATTTGTTTCCATGCAAACACCTCTAGCAATGCCTTACTCATTGAAATTGCCTGTGGGACCCTTGACTATACATTCAAGACTGTCAGTCATCCATTTCTTACCAAGAGAACTTTGACTGGTAAAATTGACTGATCTGCTGTAGTTGGTCAGCTGATAATGACACCTGCTGCAGAAGAGGGGATGCCTCTTCTGCGTAGGTTTGAACTTTAAGTGTCGTTATGGGAAGCATGCAACTAGATGCTGTTCTTGTTAGCCAGAGGCTCTTTTTACATCCTAGCTATAATATATTTGCACTTCTGAATTAGTAAGTTAGTAGATTTACCAAGCTTTTCTAAAAGGTTTTTGTCTCTTTCAAGAAAAGCTTAATTCTAAAAGACAAACTTGGGGCATGCCAATTTTTAATGAAAGCTGGAAAGAATCTTCTTTCTAACCAATGATTTTGGGCCCAGAGATTGCTGGTTTAGTAATTCTTCAAGTTTATAAATTGGTGTAGTTTTCCTTGCTAGTTTCTAGCACCTAAAACACCACCATACACATGCAGTGAACCCTGAAGCAAGAGTAGAATATTCAATGCCTTTTGTTTATACAGTGTAGTCTCAAAACAATGAGAGTCTATTTTTTCCTGTAAAGTAATAAATTAATAGCACGAACATAACGGAAGGTACCCAGACTCAAAGTGAACATTACCTCCCACTTCAGAAGAACACTTCTTCTGCCTGGAGAGATTTCTGTAGTTTCATTATATGATATTCTTGGCTTGTTCATGAGTTCTGGTAAACGTGGAAAAAGATGGAGATGTGCTCATATGAATCAGTTTGATCTTCATATTTTCAACAGTATATGACAATGCTATTTCTTATGATACAAGGTTTGGAAAGGCTTTTACATTCATGTTTATTACCAGTAGGACAAAACTATAGTTCACTTACTGTGAGGGACCAAAATCTCTTTACTCCAAACGCAAACACAGTGGAGACCATCCTTGGCTATGCATCTGAGCTGAACAATGTATGAAGACATAGCATTTAAATTCAAAATGGTGACATTGACAGCATTGCTTTCTACAGGCACCTAAAAACAAATGATGTTTAATTTATGTGGCAGCAATGAAACATAGTCTTTTTATTAACTGTTTTCTCAACCAAGGACCAGTCTTCTGACTGCAGCTGAAAGTAGGGGTTCCGATCATCAAAGAGGAACTACCACACATTTTAGCCACCATCTTTTCATTCTTTCAAGGCAATATCCTCTTTCATGAACCCATTCTGCTCAGTAAGAACATGTAACAAGAGTTTAGGTCTAAATGTTGCTTTTAAAATCAATATGAAATTATATATATACTGAAAAATAATCACTTAACTCTGAGCTTTGTTGGCATTCTGAAGAACAAGATGTCAAGGTCAAATTAAATATTTTAAAAATAAATCCCCTTGTTCTCAAATGTTACAGTATGTCTAAATAGATCTATGTGACTGGTGTGGTAAGGAGCGTGGCTGGACTGAAGGTGTGACTGCCTGTGCCTTAGCACCACAGAAGTAATGTGCATCTGCAGCTGATGATGGCACTGGAGCTCCAGTGACTGCACAGGGAATGGAGATGGTCTTGAAACAAAGGCACCACCTGTGTCGAGGGAAATCCCTGAGCTAAAAACTGTCGGAGAACACATGATAGAAAACTCTTGATGTATGCTTGAACTATTTTACACTCTTCCCCAGACGTCCATCAGTGGCCACTATCGGAGCACAGTATCCTGCATTAAATGGAGCTTTGGTCTTGTCAGTTCTAGGTGTCACGACATTCTTGGTAGAAGTGTTAGTGCAGGTTGAAGAATTTATTTTAGCATTTGTCTGCTGTGAAGTTTTGTTGTCTTAATTATATATAGTTCGTAAAAAGAAACCCCCAACCCAAACCAAAACCAACAAAACCCCACCCAAATCCCCCACTATTAGGTGACCAGCTCTTCTCTTTGGTTTTCTGCAGTGCTTCTTTTTTTATTAAAGTTAATTAACTGACTTAATATACTTTTGCTAATAAAACTAGCTTGGTCTCAAAAAAAATCCCACAGAGCACAATGTTACAGAAAGACCGCATATGTCCTACAGAATAAGAGGGAATTGAAATGGATTTAAGACCCAAGTATTAAAATATATTACAAGTACATTAATCCTACTCCCAATAAACACTATTTCTCATCTAGCTTTATATATCCTTTGTGCTTGTATGCCCGCACTCACCCTTTCCCTCCAGTCCCATCTGTAAATGCAGCCTACATTCATGTGGTTATGAAGAGTTTACAGCCTAAGTTCACAGGATCAGCTGGGACATAGTCTTTCAGTACTCAGTTATTCTCCTCACCCAGTTAGGCGGTCGCTACCAGTCCTGCACATTGCTAACTTGAATCTCCTATCATCTCCCCTGTCTCCAGAACCTGTAGGACATGCGTTTTTACTGCTCTTAACTCTATGTTCTTCCCCATGCTGCATACCGGACTGTCTGCACATGGTTATCTATCTATTGCACTACCAGGCGGAGTATGCTTGGGTATATGGCTGTCCTAGAATGATCTAGGACTTGTATGCCAATGAACAAGGGCACCCTTCCAAGACTTGCGCACTCTTTGTACCAACAAAAAGCCTTTCTTACATGGGCCTTTCACAGTACTCCTGCTGAAGTGGCTAAATAAAGTGGCAGCCAGCTATGAGAGAAATGGAGAAAATATCATAGGTCTTCTGATACAAAGGGAAGAACATGGCAGATTCTAGTGGTACAAAAGAAGCTAGGGGACTCCTAGGAGAGCAGAGATGCCCAAGAAATAGGAACAACTGCTTTCTAGACAGTTTTCTTCTTGGGGTTCTGCTGTACCTGATAAACACTTATTCTTCATCCAACTATAGATAACAGAGCTTGAAAAACAGGCAGTTTCAGGGACTCTGTGATACAAATCACGCATATGTGCATGCCTGCTGGTGAAGCCTTCGCATGCTATGCTGGATGGCAAGGGGCAGGATGAGGAGCCACTGCTGCTGCATGCAGATCTTACTGAAATTATGACTGTTTTTTCCATCTCTGGTACTGCCCTCTTGCTGCACCATAGTCTCACTGTTGCACTTCCTAAAATGCATCTAGAACTGATCTTGTATCACAGAGAAATTATTTCCCTTCTTGTCAAAGAAGGAAATCTGAAAAACTGATGCAAAACAGAAGTGTGTAAGGTATGACTTGTTACCTTAGAAATCATAGCAACTTGATCTCTGATCAGGTTGAAAATTTAATGATACTAGCAAAACGAGTAATACTGCCCATCACTTAAAGTGTAATCAGGATCTGAGTTGGCATGGCATTTCTGATATCCTCTTCAGCTTTTGCATTGCTGATGGTTGTAGTGTCTCATTGATGGATTAAAGAACCGGCTGACATGCTGTTTGTTATTTTTCTGCATAAAACAATTAATCTTTCTTTCCCAAACAGCTTCGGATCTGTTAGAACAAGACTAGGAGACCTCTGTGAGATTTGCCCACAAATTGTCTGCATGCTGTGCCTCCTTGCTATCCATGTCGTGCGTGCTCTCCAGTAGCACCCTGTTGATGTAGTAACATCATGTGTGCTGAGCTGATAGTAAGGCTCCTCACGTTCTCAAGTGACTGTCATCTGGAAGTACTTACCAGCGTCCACTGAGTGGATTCTGTGAGTGCCTCTCTGTATCTCAGCTCATATAGTGTAGGAGTTACAGGCAGGTCCCACTTTATTATCAATTGGTTTGTGATCTGATGAGCATTTATGTTAGATGGTGTCAAGCACTTCCCTAAAATGGGGAACATGCAGCTGTTATAAATGCAAGAGAAGCAGGAAAGCTTTGGTAATTATGCCTGTCAAGTGTGGTTTATAAAAAATGAAAGACTTGGTACAGAATACTGAACGCTGAAAGACTGCAAAAAGACTGGAAATCAATAATTACTATATCTTTATGGTGTCAACAAAATAGGGTCATTCCTCTTGCCTTTCTTTTGTGAATGCTTCTACTGATTTCAGGAGGACCCCTTTGTCTAAGCAGGTGCTATTCTGAGTGAGTCTGAAAGGCAAAATCAAAATGTCAAGAGTACCTATAATCGTGAATTGTATAAAAAATTTCCAGAACATCCTCCAATTTCAGCAACTGTCTTTAGCTATATAATTGTAAGTGCAAATATGTTTTTGTCTTTCCCCCCAGTAAAGACAAGGTGGCCAAAAGACTCCAGCGGAAGTCATAGTAATAATTTGGGTTGTACTGGTAGTATGCCTTAGCAGTGAGAAGCACTGGTTTTTTTTGGACCATGATTACTCTGAGAAGGTGAAGTTTTGGGAAGCTCTTAAAGTTGTCTCAGTGATCAGATATTGTAGGGAATCTTTAAATAAACATCTAAAGGACATAGTTAACAGGACTTCTTGTTTTATATCTCCCCTGCAGCACTGTGTAATGGGTGAGTGGCCTTTGAAAAGAGTTGAACTTCAAAAAGCTTTCTCAAAATGCTAATGCTCTATACAAGGATTCCTTAAGTGCATGGTACTGAGTCAGCCTGCTCTTTGTAAACCAATAAAGAAGTTCAGAAAGCCATCAAAGAGAGTGCAGGAAGCTGGTTAAGTACTGTCCGCAAATATCCCTATATATTTTTCTGGATATGGCTGTTTCATAGTCTAGCAAAAGTTTGAAAGTAAAACTCTTTTCCTACAAAAGCTGATAGACTTCTGCTATTGACTTCAGTAAAGATTTAATCCAAGGAAGCCAAACTGCAGCTTGGCTTAGCTCTCTGAATCAGTAAAAATAACAAGTTGGGAGTTACAATTTAGGAAATAATCTTTAAGAAAGTGTTACCACTGCTTCAGCTGGGGACTGCAGTAACACAACCTGTGAAGACAATGTACCTGCTTTGCCCGGTCTAACTGAGATGTTCTTTCCTTTCACGCAGCTGTCATGGGCATAATTCACTGCTATCCAAATAGATGCAGGTCGATTCATGTAGAGATATTTTCGTTGTATCGTGATGGAAGATGATGATGTGTTTCGTTGAAAAAGTTTTGGTATTCTGTCCCTTTGGAGAAAAGGAAGCAGAATGAAAAACAAACATTTTATTGGATTATAGTTACTCTTTCTTTCCCCTGCCCCAGAAAGCATTATTATAGCAGTTGACAGTTTTTCAGGTACCTATACACAACATTCAGCATCTTGAAATCTTGAAGGTGAGGCCTGAGCAGCTTGAAACAGCGTGTGTAATTCCACCACCCTGGTAACTCTAGCACTAAATGAACATGAGAACCCTTGTTGTGTGGTGGAGAACTGTTAAGTTCCTTAAACTTGGAAGGCACAGCATGATACAAGACAAAATCCATGGCCTTCTTTCATACTTACAGAGCATCTAGAAGGTATAAAATTAGGTTAGAAACTACTTCACAAAGTGTACTTGCCAACTACCATCAAGGCACCTTTTGGATTCCTTTTAAACAGCATGTCTTCTCAGTTACCTGAATCTGAATTACCACAAAGGTATGAAAAACCTCTTATGAGTTACATGCCTGTCTTCTGACTTTTGTTCCTGCAAAGCACCAGAGTTTGACTGGGATGTTTAAATGCCACCTCAGTCCTCAGCCCTGTAGATTTCTCCTGGTATACCTAATACACACAGCACAGAAAGTCCAAAAGGTTTAAGGCATTATATAGGAGCCTGTTCCTGTTCTGCATAGGCTTTTTTTTCCCTATCTCTCCCTAATTTACTCTCTGCCATGCACAGGACAGTTTTTTTTCAAGGTTAAAGCTGTGCCGGTTCAATGTTCTTAAAGAAATGGGCTGGCATACTAATTGCCTACCTACATATTTCAAGTATTAAATGTGCTGATCATGATACAATATTTAATAACTGAACAAAACCACTTGAAGGTTCCCCTGTCTTCTGCTTCAGACTAGTTGTGAATCAGCCATTAATATTTCAAACCATGATTTCGAATGCTTGGTTGGAACTTCTCTGTAGGAGTGTTTTTCTTTAATCCTTTTCTTCCTGACAACTAAATCATAAAGAGCAAGTGTAAGGAATAATTTCAATGTCAAACTGATGTTACTTGCAGAAAGGGATGATGTCATCTTCTAGGCAAGCAAAAACCCCTTGCAAACATTTTTGGTTTTCCTTTTGAACCAATAAAAAATGAGAAAGAGGTTCAAGTCCTGGCCCTGGCTTGGGAAAATCAATAACTCTGTGAGGCAATTGCCTCCCTCCTTCCCCATGCACCTCCTCTTTCACCCTTTTTTCTGCCTTCTCTGTTCATAACATCAACCCTGTAGCCTAGGAACAACCGCCTGATTTTGGCTGAGGACTCTAAGAGCAACCAGCTTATAAATACTTCAGCTGATAGCATCTCTACAGAAGCAGAGCCATTTCACAGGTGCTTCTCCCCTTCCAAGAAACTGGGGCTCCTGGAAGACCCAAGAGGCAACACAGCAAATGCCGTGGGGTTTGGAGCTTATGGCAAGTCGACGTCTGCTGCTGCCTCCAGTGGGAAAACGGGGGCAGTAACCTCAGCTCTGAGGTGGTTGCTTTGCTCCTCTGCAGCGTGCAGATCACCCCGGGGAATTTCCCAGTGTAGTGACGTGTCCTTAGCTTTAGAAGATGCTCCTAACCACAGCTCTTTTTCAATGCAGAGTGGTGGGTTATGTGGCAAAATAATCAGCAATGAGTATCAGAATTTGCCAACGGCATAGCGTTGTACCCTGTGTACCCCATGATATGATCTCATGGCAAAGATCATGTCTTCTGATCTCACTTCTCTCTTTCTAAACATACTGTTAATCTTATGGGAGATCCCAAATATGTAGATATAAAATGAGGAAAATCCATTTTGTAATGCAGGTACTGAGACAGAAATCTGCTTAATTTTTTTTTTTTTTTAACAAAACAATGGGCAGATGTTGCTTTAATCTACCTATCTACATTTTACCTGACTTCTTTGTTTCAGCTTTCTTAAAAAAGGTGCAAATAAAGATATGCATATTTTAAGGCAATCAGTTTAAGATTAACCCTACAAGTTCATTGCATTTACTAAACCAATACTTGATAATTCAGAGTTGCAAGGAAATACTTAAAACCCTATTTTTCTTATGTGCCACATCTGACACCTCCTTGGATACATGGTATAACATGACATATATTGTATAATAAAAACCAGCTTAGTGTTTGGGTGTTTTTTGTTGTTTGTTTGTTTCTTTTACTTTGAATGCATTACTGTTGAATATTCAATGTAAGTCAATAGATGCAAATAAAAGTAATTGATTAAGGTGATCTTTAGCAATAGTGTTTCAAACAGTGTGTTGGAGGCATGGAAAGATGCATAATGACTCTTACCAAAGCAATAGGTATTGATGAAATGTGAGGAAAGATTTTGACCAGTATTGTGTAACAACCTACAATACGGTGAAATACATTGGAGCAAAACTCTGCCAGGTAGGAACCATGCCAAACAGCAATGACCGCTTTTCATTTTCTGAAATTACTTTTAGACTTACCATTTTAAGAATATGGTATAATTAATCCTATTCGGAGCACCGGGTACTGGCAGCCAGGTACAAGTTAGATCCTCGCTTAATTCTTTGTAGCATACCAATTCATTGTCCCAGTCTGCAAGATGGAAACATGTGGAGTGGAAAAGAACCATCACAGGCAACTGTTTACTGTTAACAGGTGTGAGGTGACTATGAGAAGCAAAACCAAATACAAAACAGGCTATATATCCTTTTGTGCAACAAAATAAGAACTAGCTGTGTGAGTCTTTATGCCACGTTTACTGTCAAGGCAGGTAGTTCACTAATGTTTAGAACAAGGGACAGAGACATTTAGAAAGATTAAACCTTACCAGTCCTAATGTTTCCAAGTAAAATCTAGTTTTCCCACATCAAGGTAGAAAGGGGTAATTCTTCCTTTGTTTTACGATGCCATTACCAGCTGTTACGTATCCAACAACATAATGCTGAAATGCTTGCTACAGTGTTTCCTACAGCTTTGGTATCATTACAACTTTGAACTGTGTTTCTCTCCTAAAATAGTGACATCCTGCTTGCTGTTTCCTCTGCACTTATTTAAAGCTTAAATGTATTTATTTATTTATTTTCAATTCTGAATGAGATATCTTTTATACTTCTGAAAAGAATATTTAATTCTTTAGCATAAAAAGTGCAGAATGAAATTACATATATTCAAGGAAGCATTACTAGCTTTTGGCCCTCTGCTTTGAGCAAAGGTATTGCAAGGTCATCTCTTTAAACCACACGACAAAATTATTGTGAACCTCTCCCCTAAGAGACCTTAGATTTTTTTTTTCCCCAGCTCTGCTCTGGTTTCACACTGTTCCCTTCTGACAGACAGTGCCTGTCTTTCCACTGTATTTCTGGTGGTGCTCAATTGTTTGCTGAAATCTGTACAATGCATTGTCTTCTGGTGGGTTACTCTGGATCTGGGGAGCAAACCCCTTCCCTGGGGGAGCTGCTGTGACTTGGGAACCCTGCAGAACCAGGAGCATCTGCCTTGGACGGGAAGGAGGCACTGTTCACACGCAGGATTGTAAACTGGACTTGGCAACAGCTCTGCCTGGGGCAGCTTATCGACTGTTAAACACAAATTTATAGACATTTTTTAAAGTATAGGCCAGAACTGACCGCACACACCCTTATGAAGTATCTTAGAAATGAATGCCGTGCAATTAAGTTGGGAAAAAAAGGAGAGAGTGTCTGTATTTCAGTGCGTAACACCAAGGGCCAATGTAATGTTTCCATAATTTCCAATTGGCAAGAATTACTGTGGAGTTTCTTGCAAAGCATTATACACTGCAGTGTAGGGCTAATTATCAACAGTAGAACTTATTGACTAGACTCCAGAATTACTCCAAAACCATCAGTCACATCTATCTGGAGTTCAGAATAATGTGTCGCTTATACTACCAGCTCCATAAAGATCACATTATAAAGCAGGAGGACCATAAGTTTATGTATAAAATGACTTCTGCTTAATTTTTGGAAAGAAAAGTATGAGGGGTTTTTTTGCAACTGAACATATAAATTTTTCAGCTAAAGGGAAATTAAACACTGATGACATTCTTAAAGGAACTCATTTTTAGTCTCTAGCGGTTAAGCTTATTTCAGTGTTTCAAAAGTCTCTTATCAGAAATGGTAGTGATAAAATATGACTATTCTCCTTTTGCTTTGTATCTTACTGTCTGAACTATTAGTTCAGAAGAATCAACCATGGTGTCTCAAAGTACCACCCACACTTCTCAAAAAAGACCCAGATTTTTTTTCTGTTCAAAAAAGTAGATAAGGATCTCAACAGGTACAGGATACTTACGGTGATAAAAATTAATTTTTCCTGATGAGTAGTCACACGTTCTTTATAACTATGAGGTTTAACAAGTTGCTAATAGGCCTATCGATCTTGATTAAGAAATATTTCACAATTTGATAAGTAAATATGTGTATCTCTGGAGTTGGTATTATGGGATGGTTATGGTAAAAGATCAGTCCTCCTCTTTGCCTTATTTAGACCTATTTCTTCCTACAACCTGAGTTGCAGAGTATTCCCAGTGTTCTTTTCATTATTCAGATGACAACTGTATATTCAATTAAAAGTTGGTTTGGACCAAAAACTCTGTCAGATGAGTATAGCTCAGACTTTAATACCCTCATCCTATGACATTTCCTTTCTCCTACTAAAAAAAAATGTGCTTTTCTAGTAAAGTTATGCAGCATTAGTTTAGGTGCGTGCAGCTTCCTTTCGGTTAGGTGGAGATCAGGTCTTCCCTGTTTCTACAGCAATATGAATAATTTTTGAATTATTTGCTTTTGTAATCTGACCACCAAACTAAATCTTGGCCACCTCACCCATGGACATGATGCTCTAATGACTGGGGAAAGCAGCAACTGCTCTCACGTTCTTCTCCTTTTTTACTTGGAGTGAAGACTTTCATTCATTTGGTGTTTCTTTGTTGTTGTTGTCATTTTAAAGAAACACCTGAAAACAAAACCTTTTTGGAACTGCTGTAACACTTCATGTCAATACCTTTGTAACATACTGCTTCTGAAACTATTTGGAATAACAGTTCTGGAGAGAGTGATGAGAGGGAAATACTTTCGCTCGTCTACTAAATTTCTACTAACTTCTTCCTCAAATTTCTATTAACTGAGATACAAGTGGTGACCACAGTGTTGCAGACCTGTCTCTGCTTATAGAAGAACAGGGGGTTGTATTGTTCCTCATGCTGTCAGTATTACAAAAACCCTCTGACTTTCTCTATGAGATGGTGATATTAGAATAGACAAAGAAAAAATAGTAGATTTTATGTGTGGAAATAGTGTATTAGCTCAACTAACATGCCAATGCACCACCCTGCTGCCAATATACTGAGGCTCAACGTAACTTTCTCCAGATGAACATAATGAATGTTACACACTGGGTTTTTTTTCACTTGTCCTACTCATGGGTATTAGTGTTCACATGCACATTCAATTTTATCCTAGTGCTTTTTTGTTTTACTGTAATGCTTCCCCTTAAAGAGCAATTATTAGTTCTTTCCAGCCCTAGAATAGTACTAGTACTGTATCATGACTGTGCTCTGAGAGCCATGCAAAGAAAGAAAAGAAATTTTCTCTGTTCTAAAGACATCACAATCCAGTTTCTTTTAAAAAAAAAACCCAAACCATCCAAACAAAAAAAGCTTAATTTTTTCCACTGTAGAACCTTTTGTGGTTTTTTCTCATGTATCTGCTGTTGTCAGTAATGCTTTGGTAGAATTTAGTCTGATTCGCTAATAGCAAGGACTAGAACATTATCCCTGGGTAATTTCAGGAAAAATATAGTAATTCTGATGACACCTTATCCAGTGCCACTGTGTACTCAAAATCCTGTCTTCTCTGCTGTGGCTCTTAGCAAGTAGGATATTTCTGCCTATGATAAATTCAGAATCACAGAATCACAGAATCTCCTAGATTGGAAAAGATCTGCCAGATCATCTAGTCCAATCATTAACCTAACACTGACAAGCCCACCGCTAAACCATGTCCCTGAGCACTATGTCTACGCAACCCTTAAATACCTCCAGGGATGGGGACTCCACCATTGCCCTCGGTAATGTGTTCCAATGCCTGATGATGCTTTCAGTAATGAAATTCTTCCTAGAAGTACATCAGATGACCACCAGCTGCTGTGCAATACCC
Organism: Anarhynchus alexandrinus; assembly: GCA_008711295.1. NCBI lineage: Eukaryota > Metazoa > Chordata > Aves > Charadriiformes > Charadriidae > Anarhynchus > Anarhynchus alexandrinus. Next base: position 6,688,382 of record VUYV01000017.1, on the reverse strand, counting down.
CCTGTTGAAATGCGTTGGATTGGTCCTTTCTTCCATTAGTGGTAATTTATCACTTAAATGTAAAGCATAAGCAATTGTCACACATGAACATGACAGATCCTGTTGTCTGTTGAAATCATGGCAGTTTGTCCAGGGGCTCCACACCAGGTAGGATTTACACACAGCTCGGCGCTCGGTGGCCGCCAGGGGGCGCCTGGGCGGGAAGGGGGGGCGGGGCAGAGCCAGCTGCTGGCGTGGGCTCCGCCCNCCCCCCCCCCCCCCCCCCCCCCCTCCGCTGCCCGCCAAAAAAGCCAGTGCTTCCCACTGGCTGATGACGTTCATCTTTGCCATTAAGTGGGTATCACTTGAGAAGTATTTACCCACCTGACAGCTGCTGGCAAAACGGCAAATCCCAGTTTATACAGTTGCAGGAATCTGGGGATTAAAAAGGAATCGTTTAACGAGACAACTGTAAAAGAAATAGGCAAAGATGTTACTGGCTGTTGTTTCTCCTACCCACATAACCTAATTTGGTCATGGTTTTGGTTGTACAGCTTTGTCTTTGAGTAATGTTAAGATTTTTTACTATTTATAAACAGTAGTAAGTTATGCAGCAAATGAAAACTCACCGGTTGCAAATAAAAAGATAGCTGCAAGCAGAGAGTTCTTCATCTTTTCTGTAAAGAAGCATAATGATTACCATCAACATCACACTGTCTTCAGACTATTTTTCACACTTCCTCTTCAAACTTCCTATTCCTTCCACTACCTATACTGCTACTGGCTGAACACAAGTTTATTAATGACAATGTGAGGGACACTTGAGCTCTAAGTTTTTAATTATACTTATGAAATTCAAACAACCTTTCTGAAAAGCAGAAACTTTCTCCCTTGGTATTTGCAAGAAGTCACAGTGAGATTCTTAACAGTGTCTGAGATATCAGCAGTGCAAAACAAATTAAGCTTGTATAGGTACTTCAAACTCCTTTGAAAATGCTAGCCTAAATGTCAATGTGAATTAGAGATATGGGTATAAATAAAAGTAAGTCAAGGTGTTTGACTTACTCTAATACAAATGCTTGGATACTGTAGAAAAAACAGCAGCAGAAGACCGTGCCTGTCTTCACTTTCTGACTTCTTCCTCCATTCAAAGCAATTTCACCACTGCAAAGACGCTGTCTCTACATTGTTGGTACCAAAACTGAGGGTTGTAATGTGGACAAAAATCATCATAACTGTAAATTGGGTGTGACTATGAACTCCACATCCATTGAGTCTGGTCAGAGAACATTTAAAAAGGCTCTGGGCACAGAAGCCACCAGAGTTACCATAGCTGTTGCTGCTAAAGCAGTAAAGGGAAATTTTCAGAAAATTTCACTGCCGTGGGAAATTTCCCTTCTGGGCTTAGATAGCTGCAACCAGAGGCTGGATTCAGACCTACCTGGTGATAGGCAAATTATTAACTTATCTTGGCAACCATGGCATATTTCAGGTTGAGTATTGAAGAGCAAAAAAAAATTCTGTTTAAAATGAATCACTTTTTGAGCAAGAGAGTTACGGGCATACTTCTGAGCCTGGGCTACAGTAGGAGTAAGTGACTAATGCACCAACTATATCTTATCAGATTTTCTGAAGGGCACAGTCATGAAAGTGAACAAGGAATTCTACTGAGTGTTACAGGGGGTTTCCTAGTGATCAAATCGTTTGGGCTTGGAAGTAGGCTCCAAAATGCTGAAGGGTGGTTGATACAATGTGCGCATGCAGGTTCAAAACCCTCTTATCTGAGTGACCCAAAAGTCAGCGTTGACGCTTCCCACAAAGAATAGCCAGGATGACAGTGTTGATTTATGAGCAGTAAGGAAAAACTGCTCATAACAGAAAATGTAATTCATACATGAGAGAGATTTTGACAGTGGGGGTTGAAGAATTAGAGACTCAGAGTAGTGTAGAAGACAAGAGATGCAGAAAACTGTATGAACTATATGTATTGGTTTGATGTGATCAGGATAATCACATTTAAAATAATCTATTCCTAATAAAAAGCATGGAAGTAACTCAATGCAAGAGCAGGAAACTGGATCCAGCATGCACAGAATTAGGACAGAGCTTACTGGAGAGAAATAAATCCAATAAGGCAAATCCATATTATCTTTGCTGGAGCTCTAGGTCTCAGTATGAATGTTACTGTTACTTAGAGAAAAAAGTCAATTGTAACAACTACAGAAAATACATTGCCAATCAAAATAGCAGAGGAGCTAGAATCTCAAAACCTGGAATTTCTCAGAGGAGTAAGAACACATTTTTAATTATAGCTCAGCTATCAAGTTGCCATAGTAACCTTTTAATGTATAGCAAAAGCTGAATTATTATTTTTGAGGTAAATTTTGCATAGAATCACTTTTTCAAATGTTTAATATTTCAGCTCTTTCACCACTATGGACTTGTGTCAGAATTGTAAATGCCTTAAGTTTTCGTGTTATTCAGACGAGGATAAATTATGCCATCTTCTGTGATATGCTCAAAAGTGCAGAACGACTGGAGGATACCACCAACCTTGCTTCATTTGTGACCTAAATAATTTCTGAGACCTGGGCTTATGCATTATTATAGATGTGGTTTTCTCTGAATGCTTTTCCTTGTCACTTGCTTATTTAAGTTCTGCTGCAAAGGACACGGCAGGCTCTTGGTCTCCCCAGAACGCAATCTCGAAGTAATTGAACTCTTTTATTTAGACTGGATTACATCATGTAAATTAATAGAAAACCCACAGCATCCTTCTCTGTTCCCTGCCCCAACTTTATCTTTTAACTGTTACACTTCAAAGGAAAAATAATCTCTGAAGACAGGCAGGCAGGGTGAGGAACATGTTGCCAGCCCCCTTGTCCTGCTCCATACCTGTGGAGCTCCATCTCTTGTAGCCTTGCACATCATAGGAGGACTGGTCAGACCATGAGCTTGAGAGTACATTTTTTACAGGTGACTCTTGTGCCTATGAATGCTAATGAACCAGAAGGGGTCTGAAATCTTATTTGCTCAGAGTCCTAAATACGTCCCGAGACAGTTTGGGTTATGTGGGACCAGCAGCCTCCTTAAACCGCACTCAGAACCCGGTGGGCAGCAGAAGCAAAAGGTAGACTGCAGAGATAAGGCATCAGGAGAGGAATACTGCATTTCTATTTGAAGTCTTACCTTGTCTGAAGTGCAGACAGTTGAGGTCTTCATTTTCTCCTGCTTGAATCTGTGTGTATTTTTGCTAGCTCGCTGCTTCTCTGGTGAAAAGTTCAGTTCCAATTGACTACAGTTGATCTGTTTCAGGCATATTGTAATAAATTCAATATTGTAGCAAATTCAAATTCAGTTTTGGTCTATTAGTAGTACATGCTGAAGCCCTGTATCTTTTCTCTGTGGATCTAAAGTAGAGCTACACTAATTTTCAAGAGTTATTTCTCATACAACCCTGCTTCTGATAAGCAGACCTCCAGGTCTGTAAAAGATCTGACAGATTCTTACAGAGTGGTTTTTTTTTTTTGCCAGAGAAATACATGAGTATCTGAATTCAAAGAGCAATTCTCATATGGTCTTTGAAAAAAAATAAAATAAAAAATCCCACTCAGCCCTCAGCCACACCCCCGGGGGGAAATTTGCTGTGATAGGCAGTCTGCACCACACAGTCTTTCATCCTTTCTGAGTTCAATTTACACCGCGAAGCAGCTTATCATTCAAACAGTTCTATGCTATCTTAATGAAAATCACAATCTTCACCCTGACACATCAGCTGAGCAGAGACCATAAAAAAATTTATATAAGAGATCTGCCCTGGAGGTTTAAGAATATCCAAGTACAGATGAAACATATATCTCACTGAATGAACTAGACAGCCAACGCAGAATGCAGAAGGACCAGAGATTTATATATTTGGGTTAAGATTCCTTTGAAGAAAAAACATGGAGGAAACTAAATAGATTTCATTAAGACCAATGTAGACTAAATTCTGCTTATACTGGAGTAGATCTGGGGTCTCACCACTGACAATGATGTGATGCTAGATCTCCCTAAGTGTAGACGCAGAATTTTGCCTAGCTAGAATATTCGCAAGAGTCGGTGCAGTATGATTAGATGAGACAGGCAACTTCTCTTTACTGCAGCACCACAGTTTGTGCTACAGGATTGTCTGTGGATAATGGGAGAAAATTCTCCCTGGGGTAGCTCAGACCACTGGTTTGAAAAGAGTTCAGCAGACACCAGTTGGCTGAGCTGTGTGCAGAACCACAGTCTTAAGTCTTGTGATTTGACTTGGAAATAAGATCTTTACCTCTGCTAGATCACCTCTGAGCACATCTTACTTATGAGTTTTACTGAGTTTCTGACTGCTCTGAAAGTATAATGTAAGGGTCTGCGTAGATTTATGTTCATTATGTCTTCCTTTGTAGCCAAGAGAAGAATCAAGGATCATCCTTAACTTTCTCCATCACATTTAAGACTTTATTAAAGGGAACATGGTGCTTTTAATACACAAGCAGCTGAGCAGGAAAATAAGCCTTCATCCTTGCCATTCTGTTTGGCTTACCCAGTGGGCCTGCAGCTGCTACAGGGAGTTATTTTGGGATATGTGGTGTGGAAACGAAGAGAATTTGACAAAAGCTTGTCTATGCTCTCCACATACACACTTGTGGGAGTAAGCTTTACCTTTTTGAAGTCTACAGGAAAGGTTGGCTTTTTTAATTTTTTTTTTTTTAATGCCTGCTTTTTTATCCCTGAAGCAAATGGGAGGAGATATATATATCTGAACACTGTTTTTTTTCCTCTGTTTTGTTTTGTAGGTTTGCTTTGTTTTGTTTTGTTTCTTGGGTTTTTGGTGTTTGGGGTTTTTTTTTTTCTGGTTTGTTGGGTTGTTTTGGGTTTTTTTTCTGGGATTTCTCCTGGACAAAGAAATGCTTTCTAGTGGAACACAACTATTATAGAAAACATATTTGGAGAAAGCCCAAGCAAGCAGTATGAAGCAGCTTGCTTAGTAGAAGGCAGAAGGTGAACTCTTTTAACATATTATTCTGTGATCATGGCATATTATCCTGCCTTTTCCAGTTCAGTAATAGTGCATGTATTTGTGTTCTTAGTGTAACTGTTTCACAGTCAGCTTTTCTCTGTGGTAATTTTTGTTTCAGAATTTTATCCAGCATAACTGGGCTGCCAAGTCATTACCTTTTCTTAATTCAAATCTTTTGAAGCGTCTTTTCTCTCTTGGAACAAAGTGGTTTAAAAATAGTAATTATGGTTAACTGAGTCATTAGGGTTTGTATACGTGCTCACTTGTGGCTTTATTACTCTTGGCCATTTTCTTTTTCCTTCCCCTACTACTACCCAATAGATAACCTGTGGGAATAATTTTTTTGAGAGATAATTTCATTAGTTTTATCAAAAGTTACTTCAGGCATCTTAAAATAATTCACAAGTAGCTCTTTGACATCCTGTTTAGAATTGGAAGTCAGGAAGGGGCTAGATTTGACAAACTGGAGTAACAGTGTCATGATTTTCATTATTCCCTGTATCTTCCAGAGCTCAGTGGTTGGAACAATTGCTCAGAAGTTGGGATCAGTTAAGCTTACTTTGGCTGCATGAGGGCTTTGCATATGGGGCTAACCACCATGCTTTAAGACATCCTGACATGGCCTGTTTTGAATCTCCGCTTCAAGACTATTCTGCTTTATATCAATAATAATTCACAAAAATCCCTTGAGCAAGGATTAGTATCTAGTGAGTGACATCCCATTTAAGCATTTTAACTGTTATCCGAGAGCATCACATCACAGCAAGAGTGACCAGAGAGTGCCTCTACCCAAAATACCAAGCTATCCTGGTAGGTAGGTATTCTTCTGACAGCTGAGAAATCCAGATTTCTTGTATCCCTGGGTAAGAATACAAATCTGAACCAAACGTTTTTGCAACTTCTGTTTTTTATTTGACTTCCAATAGATTACTCGCACAGCCCTGACTATGGCCCCTTTGGAGAAAAATCCTGTCCATAAACTCTGTGAGTTTTTGGCTTTTTTATAACACAGTGTGAATGTTCACACTCACTCTTAGCCTCCGGCTTAGGTTTGATGAACACAGAAGTACCAGGGGTGTCATGGCTGCCTGAAGTTTCTGCCCTGCTGTCAAGGGTAACAACTTCTTGCAGTCTTGTTTGTGAAGTGAAATAGTTCCATCTGATGAATCGTGGGGTTTTTTGTCCTCATCCCTCATGCTGGAAGCTGTTCCTGAAGGTAGCAATCCCTGGTGAGACCTCCTCCTAGCTTCCAGCTTTATATTTATTCCTGGCTGGATTATATTTCTAAGTTTCTGTGCCTACTTTACTTTAAATATTTTCTTTCATCCCCCGTACTGTTTATCAGCCTGTGTTTTGCTAGGTTTAAACCAGTCATTCTTTTTTAGTCTATAATTACATGAAAAATATTCCATTATCCCAGTTATTTCATTAGCCTGTCTCTGCACAGTCTGATTCTCTGAGATTTTGCTGCTAATGAAATACTATCAAAGCAAACACTCACTTCTGAGTTGGTGAATCATGGTTCAGTGGTCAGCCAAGAAGCGTGACAGCCGGGGTCCAAATTGGCAGGGTTTTGTTATTTAAAAAAAATAATTATGATATCCCATCACAAAAAGGCTGATTTAGATGCTGAAGAGTGGAAGGGCACCAAGAGGTCATAATTTGGGCTCATCTCCAAGTGTGTGGCAAGGACCCGGGAAGGAGAGAGGGCTTGCATGGGCACAGGGAATTTTGCAGCACAAGTGTCCTCCAAGAGCATGGAGCAGCATGATGCACCTCTGTGCCTCAGTTGCAGAAGGAACCCTGACAAAGCAGTGCAGGCACAGTCCTGCTGTTTGACCAATGTATATAAAATGCATTGTGATTAAAACAATAAGAAACATAACAATAAAGATCTCAAGGGATACCTGTGATAAAAAAGAAACATTTCAAGCAAAGCTAGCGGTGATTCCTTATGATACAGTAATGCCAAACTGCCCTCTGAAAATTTCCCTCTCCTGTTTTGAAGAATGCAAAACCTACTGAGCTCTCTTCAGTTAAAAAAAATTACTTTAAAAATTTTCATAGGACTTTATTCTGTGTTCTGCGGCAAAAAAAGATGAATTTAGGTCTGTCAAATGGTCGTGGCTTTACTTACTGAGTTCTCAGCAGGACCCTTAAAGCAATGTGATAGGGAACATGAGGTAAAAATGGCTGCATGAGACAGTGGAAGTCTGCATAATTACCATGATTACAATCTCCTTTTTTCATAAAGGGAGGGGAAGGCCATGGAGGGAGCATGACAGGAAAACAGGAATCATATTAAGGGTGAAATGACATGCCAAAAAGTAAAACTGAACTGATTTAATCTTTGTGGCTTTTTTTCTCATTTGCATAATGAATTGACATCAATGGTTTAGTGCTCAGTCACCCCCCTCTGCCCACCCCACCCCACCCCCCAGGTGCTGGTATTTGGCAACAAAACAGTATCTGGTCAATATGTAGATACCCGTGCTTAGCTGAGAAGGATACAGGAAATATGTGAAGGACAGGCCTTCCGGGTTACGGAAAGGGTTGTTGCAAAATGAGGTGGAACTGCACTCAAAAGAAAATGCTTAGTTGTAGTTTGCAACTCCCAGATCTGGACTAGGGGCAAAGTAAGAGCTAGAGTGAGCGGTGAGCTGGACTGCCTGTGGGTCCTTTACTTGATCTTTCCGTTCTTTCTGAATGCTTAGAGGTAGATGCTTATAAAACACAAAGTTTAAGCACAAAGAAAAGAGATACATTTTCCCTGTAAAACAATGCAACTATTAAAGGATGCAACTCTCTGCTGTGTACGGCTAGGTACACATGCAAAGCACGTGCTGCCTCTCTGTGATAATACACTTTGCAGTGGTTCAGGGCAAGGGACAATCCTACTTGAGATATATTTGTTCGAGAGGTTTGCTTTGGCTGTGTGGTTGTAAGAGGATGTGAAGGCAATCTGATATCTCTATATAACACCGTGTTTTTCAGAAAAGCAGGGCCTGGATGAACAGGGAGTGTGCTTGATAGCTGGGAAAAGCAGTCGCTGACCATCAGTTAGTGCCGGGTCATGTAAACTGCCTTGTGGTGTCCTGCCCCACCTAACAGAGGAGCTTATGCCGCCACAGGAAGGAGACACATCAACTCTGAATGGTAGAAAGCTACAGATGGTTTATGAAAACCACTTTGCTTTTATTCTAGAAGAGAGAAGCTGCGACATGACTTGTTTGACCCAACTTGCTGTGAGCATCACTTCAGTTATAAAAGAAGCTGGAGAACTAATTCTGTGCTTGGCCATAAATTCAGCTTTCTAGAAGTGAAACACAGTGAAAAAACTGTCTGAAAAAACATAGGAAGGAACAACACTGCAACAAATGGAGAACAATTTTTATTTCATTTATCCCTTCTGCCTTAGGCTCTTAAATGAAAGAAGGGAGCTTCTGAGTCACCAGTCTCAGTCCTGTTGAAGGCATCTGCAGTCAGCCTGTTTGTACATCAGTCAGGCTCCAACTTAAAATTGGGTGTTTCTGATTCCCATTACTCCTTATGGAAAGTTACTCCAGAACCGTGCATCTCTGACAGCTATTTGGGAGAAAGTATCTGAATATCTAGTGTGTTTTCCCTTTTGGAGTAATTTGGAGGCAGAATTATAAAGAAATACTACAAATCACTTTTTGTTATTCCTTTCTAGTATTCATTAGAGGGGAATACAATCTTGCAAAACACTGCTGTGTTCAGTCTTTTGGCTTTGGAGTCATTGTGGCAATGACCCTCTAGTTCCATATTTAATGCAGGTTGGAGGTTAGCAATATTCACTCCAAACACAACAGACTCTCTATATGATCAAAAGAACTTGATGCAATCATTCCCTCGCACAGTTCAATAAAGAAGGCCTGGATTTCCTTAGTTTTATTATACCACGTTACAAGTGACATCACAAAGGCATAGCACAAGAGGCATTCACAATTCAATAATTTTCACTTGGTGTAATGGTCTTTAATGGTATCTCTTAGTCAGTAAGCGTGGATAGGTAGTGAAATGTAAAATCTAATTTACACCCAGTATTTCAAACTGGCTCTTGATGGCTCTCTGTTCACTGTTTTCCTCAGTCCCTCCCAGTCCGTGGTTATCAAAGCACCTAGAATTTTCCACTGACTGGGAAAAAATTAGCATTAAAGCTAAACAGGACTCAGCAATGCCCCTGGTCCTGTCTAGGCCATAGTGAAAGGGACAGAGAATTCTCATCCGGGTCTAAAAAGCCATGCTCCAAGCACTGCACACAGGCTAGTTTTGGAGCTGGGGCTGTTGCTGACAGGCCAAAGGTCAAATAACCATGTGGCTGTCAGCCCTTCTGCAGTGACCGCCTTCCCTTGGGTGGAAAGTAGAAAATCTTGTCCCTCTATCTCCCCCTTCACTGATTTTTTCCGTACAAAACCTGGCTATGAGTGCTGTGATGACTGCTTAAACTTGGCGGTGCCTCGCACTGACACAAATCCAGTAATGCCTTTTTTCTTAACTGCATTTCTGAATCATGAAGAGTAAGAAAAAAATAACACACACATCACAGATCTGAAACTTTGATAAGTTTCTGAGTAGTGTTGTGTAGGCTTTGTACATCAAGTTCTCACTCATGGTACTGGATAAACTTAGCACAAGAAAAGAAGCAGTTAATAGAGGGAATAATCCAAGAAAGGTCACATTTCTTTACATTACTTTCTTGCAACTTATTTAAAGGAGAGGGTTTTTTCATTAAAAGTAATTTAAAAAGTGAAAATTATAGTGCAGGCCAGAATCAATTATTGTGCATCCTGTACTAGCTAATCTGCTCACCTCAAGGAAGTTTATCTTCAGAGATCGAAAGACAAAAGTCAGACTCAGAAATATGTTCTCTCACGTCACCTTCCACGCTTTAAAGAGCAAAACTTAAAGTTGAAGGAGATTTTGATGTTCGTCTTGAAATATCTCTTTAGGGGCTCCAGGGACTTTGATGGAGCCAGCATTGTCTTTGTGAAAGTAGAGGTACAGGGTGGAAGAGATGAAATTCACTGTAGCTTCAAATGTGCAAATCATACCAAGAAAGTTTTCCTATTTGTTACTAACACTTGACAAAGGGGCAAAATCTACCGAGCCATTTCTAAGTTACTGACAAACCCCAGAAATTTGTTGTTTGGGAACACCTTTTCAGGGAGTACTGCACAATGGAGTTGTGTGATTTCAACTGTGACTAGTAAATAAAGGCACTTGACTCCCATTGCATGTAACAGGCCATAATTCACAGCAGCAGTTACAGTAACCAGAAGTGCTTTGAATTGTCAAGGTATGGTTTAAGCACCTTGTGCTGATCTGAATTGTTTTAGCTGCAAAAGTCTTGTTTGTGAAACCCTTATGTCCACATAATACTGTTGGTCTGGACAGACTGCGTAGGTTGAAGAGCTGCTGACAGTCGTTCTTTTTCAACAGAAAAAAATTACATTAAGTTTCTCTTTCCATAACATCTACTAGAAAATCATTTATTGAAATAGAGCAAAATAAACCACTAGACTTTTCTAACACATACTTTCTTAAATAAAAACGTATTTGCTTTTTAAGTCGAGATGAATGGGAAATTATTTATATTCACAGAAATGTTCCCCTTTTTTTTATAACCAGTACAAAAAAAAAATAAATTTGAAAGTTCTTATGAAAAACTTAAAATAAGAGAACTCTCCAGCCCAGAAGAACTTTATGGTCCTGGCACTCTGAAAAGCGATAACCAAGAGCTGGAATCAAGTGTGGTTTGGAGTATAGAACAGGTCACACAGAGCCCAGCACAGAGTGCCATTCTCATCAGCTTTCAGGCACTCTTAGTTTTTGTGCTCCTGTCCTGCTTCTCTTCCTTCTAAAAGAAAGTTAAATAAAGCTGATATAGTTCCACAAAATGTTCTTATGTGTTAACATTTTTCAGAGAAAAAGTGCTGTCAAGAATTCCTCATCTATTTCTGTATCTAAGTCTACTCGTGGTTTATATTGTATAACAATAATGTAATAATTTACATAATTGAATTGCTCGTAAAGGCTATTATGACTGAATTTCCCAGACACGTAGATATCGAATTGTTGCAACAGCAAAACCATAAAACTACTACGGAGACTAATAAAGCTATCAAACCTGAACTGGAGTGCTGCAGCCAATGAAGTTTTTCAATTTCGCCACAACAAAATATAAAATTAGGCTGACATTTTCAAATCTGGCTTCCTGACCCCCAGCACCCAGTCCTTCAGTAGACAGCCATACAGTTACAGCCTTGAATCACCTATTGCTTTGGAAAATCAGTCCTACAGTTATCAAGTTAAGGGCTTCATGGCACTGCAGAAGCCCAAGCTTCAAAATGCAGGATCTGCTGCCAAAGCCTGCAAGAATTCATTCTGCGTAGGCCTTTAGGTATTTCACACTCAAAGGCAGGTGCTCCATTGTTGATGAATTTCGAGTGGCCCCCTCCACCCATGCCACCCAGCTCATGGACCTGCTGGAAGGTGAGGGCATGGCCCAGACCAAGTAAACCCTACAAGCCTCCTCTACCAGCTGCTGGACAAGGCCTATGGCTGCGTCTTCTCAGACACCTATTTTTGCAGCTTGTGGTATGTGTTGGGGTGAGGAACCAGCCAGGGTTCCTCACCCTGAGGGTGTCGAGCCACAGCCCCTTCGCCCGGCCAGGCTAGGGGTGTCCTGCATCCTGCCCGCACCCCAGGGAGGGGCTTGGGTTCTGTGTTTATTACCTCACAGTGACACCTGCTGGAAAAGGACCTTCCTTTAGACACGGCAGATGTAACTTTGGCATAAATTAAACATTAACTGGGTGCCAGAAAGAGGACATTATGTGTGGCAAGGATCATAGAAAAGACTAGCACAAGTGAAAAATACCAGAAGACTATTAAAAATCTTCCTGAGAACCACTGCAACCCCATAAAGTAGCCTCTTGCATATTCCTAAAGACATGTAATGGTTGACCGCAGTTCTACATCCAAAGTCCGGCACCACTTGGGTCCCAGAGCAGCCCTCAGATGAATGCGCTGTGTTTCTCTGCACAGTGATTTCTGAGGATGCTGAAGTCCTTTCCCAGACATCTGGGGGAGGGGAGGGGAGGTGGGGGTGGTGTGGGTGTCTGATCCATGGATAGAACAACCATTTTTTTCACATTCCCATATTTTATGAAACTGTTTTTTCATTTATAGTGTGTAGTTTTCACCGGCAGTCCTTGTGGACTCTCTCAGCTTCCCGTGGGATTCAGAAAGCGAAAGGAAGGTGGGGAGGAAATCTGCCACAGGGCATTCAGAGGAGCTATTCCTCTAACACAGGCGTGTAATGTAGCATTTAATAAATTAAGACTGGATGGGCTTGTCCTACTCAAGAAAATACCACTAGGTGTCACTAAATGCCAGGGATTATCAGTACTGGTCTCACAGGACCAACGTGAAAGCGGTAACACCATGCATATTTCACAGACACACCTGGTTTATAACTACGGCTTTTTGCCATGACCAAAGTGTGAGATCATTTTAGCTTTTAGCAAGATTTGCATTTGTTTTGGGAAATACCTCTGGTTTGCAAGTGGTACATGTAAACATTCAGCTTTCTAATTTTAATGGAAATAGCTTATTTTATGTACAAGGTGGGTAAAATAACCTTGGTCTGTAGAAGCTGTTAAATTATACATGTATGCATTTGAGAGGAGCTACTTTGGTCTCAGGATTAAAATAATGGTGGTGTTTCACATGTGGTTTTCCTGCAGAGTGTATTTGGTGAGGTTACACTCAGTGGAACTCTCCTCATCATTTTATGTACACAAAGTAAAAGCTGCCCCAGCTGTATATGCTTTTAGAATATTTTTGTATGTGTATATCAGCCTATATACAAGTGTTAGAACTGAGGCTGGCAATGTAGCTTCAAGCTTAGCTTTGTCCAAACCTCCTTTAATTTGTAAAGCAAACATTGTGGACCATTTTTTTCCCAAGTGTTGTTTCTGTCTCAGGCTGGGTCATCTTTTCCTTTGGGAACATGGACACCACAGAGAGGAAGAAGGTTTTGAGTACAGTGGCTGAGCTGATTTTGAGAGGCAGATCAGAGGTCTTCCAGCAACCTCTTAAAGCAAACTCTGCTCCCTTCCCTGCCCCCGTGTCTGGTCTTTCTTCACAAAGGAAGGATGAAGAGTCAGGATGTAACTGTGCACACCCAGAGAGCAGCACTAAGGGTTGTTCTGCACCACAGCACGGATACAGCCACAGAGTATATGGCCACCTCTGCCTCTAGCATCTGCAAAGTGTCTCAAGTAACGGGGGTCTGTGCTGGAGCTACTGGTGCTGGGCTCTGACCCCTGGCCCCAGCCCTATCTCCCCAAGGCACAGCTTCCTTAAACTGGCAGTGCTGAGGGCCTCCTGGGAAAACCCCTGAAGATATTTGTGTTTCCTCAGTCAAATATTTGGCACCAAAGGCAGGATGGAAGTGTGTGCTGTAGAAGGAAATAACAAAGTGAATACGGAATAACCATTCCTTCTACTGAAGGAACAGAAGCTCTGCAGAATAAAAAGTAGCATTTGTGCCTACTGGTAATGACTGCTTCATAATGCATGCAAGGAAACTGCGCTGAGACTACCTGCTCAAGTTTTGCTCTTTGTCACATGATAGAAATATTCTCTGAATTTTTCCTTTGCCAAACGTACACTCCTTTTAATATTTCTTTCAATATATATTCGGCTCAACCTCTCCTCCTCTGAGGAAAAAAAAACAACCCTTCTAGCACCCCAGATTCTATAATTACAATTTTCACTGACAGGGAATAATAAGAATAAGCCTCTCATTGCTCTGATTGTTTAGCTTGCCTGCACTTCTCTTCCCTACTTAGACAAACTTGCTAATTTTGATCTTCGATGTAGTCTTCTCATGCACAGAGCAGTAAAGTTCTCTCTGGCACAGTCTTTTCCACAGAGAAAATGAAGATGACCTGTTCGTATGTATCTCATGAGGATGTTTTAAGGTTTAATGCATGCATGTTTGCAGAATGTTTTGAAGATGAAAAGCAATATTTGATAAACATTACTTTATACTACTTTGATTATACAAGGTGCATTAGTGTTTTTCCTCATCTCTCAAATAAGCAGCAATGCTGTCCTTTCCTAGACATCCATCAAAAATATATCTATAAAACAGGAAGAAAAATAATTATAAGGTAAAGAAGATAAAGAATTATAAATAAACAAATACAGAAGTAATTTATTTTAAGATGACAATTGGAATCTCTCTCACTTCATTCTTTTGATCTCCTTGAGGCTCATTATATTGTGGATGGCAGACCCTGCTTCCATGTTTGAGAAAGAAGCCAGGGAGCACCACTTAAACGCAAGCAAAAGTTTCAAAGGTAATGAGGCTTGGGACCTATGGACCAGAAAGTATAGGTTGATTTGCATGCATTTTCCACCTCCCCTGCTGCTTATTTGCATTGTTCTTCATTTTCCAGCCAGCTCAGAAATCCTCAGCCGATTTCTTAATATTTGCACGGTGCCCATAAGTATTACAAATACTCTTCAGGTGGGCAGGGAGGAAAAGCACTGCCCCAGTGAGCTTCCAATCAAATGACTTGAGTTGTGACACTCTCACTTGCATCTGCTACCTATCCTGGACAAAATCAAGGATTTTCCATAGCAACTGTGAATGACAAGTTCACAAAAACGGGTTCTTAATTGAAAGCCCACAGTTGAAAGGAAGGGATGAAAAACCATTCCTTGGGTCCCACCTGTAAGGAATATAGGCATTCACTATTTTTCTGGGTGTACCCTGTTTTATTTTCCTTTCTGTTGGTTTTGTTGTTGTGGTTGTTTTTTCTTTATATTCCTTTATTGGTTAGGGTTGAAGTACGCTGCAAAACAAAGATCTGTGTAATGAGTGATGTGGAACTGTCTCATCAGAGATGCTAAAAGCAAAATAGCACTTTGGCTGCTGGTCGACTGCCTTTGCCCAGCTTGTGCCTCATGCTGTGCTAGTTAGCTCCGTAGGCCAGCGCTGCACATAAGCACAGAGGGAAGTGAGACCCTCTGCACCTGGAATGGTCTCCCGTGGCAGGGAAGGCTTGCAAACGTCAGCCCTGTATTACGGGTGTCCTAATGCCCTACGAAAACAATGAAAGTGCAGCATCATAAAAGGGGAAGAAAAGAATTTCAAACATCTTATGGAAGGTAAAATAAACAAGCAAATTCTAAACCCATCAACAACCTACATTGAACCCAATGTTTATTTCCTAAATCCCCTGTAATAGGTTCTTCCCTTTGTTCGGATGTCTAACAGTTCTCCTTTTTCATGCCAGTTGACTTAGACAAGGATAGCCCAGAACAGTACGCTGAGGCGTCATAAATGAGTGTTTATAAAGTACTTGAACGACGAAGAGCTATAGGAGCGTGCCTGTACGTCTACTGATTGCTACTGCGTGTCCGTGACATCTTCAAGCAGAGAGCATGAGAACTTGCTGCTGCAGTGAGCAGCCGTGCCCTGTCAGCCCGCCCTGCTGCGTGGCATCGGGGTGGCTCACTGCCCCCAGGTACGCAGCAAGAGCCTGTGCACACTGCAACCTAAAATGCATTCTCACCACGCTGTTTGTCACCGCAGCGTAGTAAAGATTGAGAACTGTGGCAATGCAGAGAAATTTAGTGCTTGTTTTTATTGTGAGTGACCTCTCACGCACTGTTGAGAGTCTCTGAAGGAGTTTTAAAGGCAGAGGGAGTTATAGCAAGAGAGAAAAGGGTGAAGAGAGCTGTTCACCCCTACATGGCAGTACTAGTATGGAAGCCTTTTGTGTAAACTGCATCGTCTCTTTGTATATAAGCCCCTGCTGAGACTGAATCCTAACTGGGACAAAAGCACAGCACAAGGAAGCTGATATTGCTTAAATATGCACTAGATTACTTTCTCTCTCTTTCCTGTGTGGTTTAAGGAGTGAACAGCAAGCATATCATGTTCCCAGTATGCAGCACTTTTACAATGCAAACAAAATTTCCTTAAAAACTACAAAGGAGCTCCTGAGCATATGTTGTTATCAACAAAGTTTTTGACAGTAGACAAGAATAAAATAGAAAATACATTTTTGAGTAGCACTCCTATAGGTTCATTGAAGGTTGATTGTAAAACTACAGTACCTCTTATTAAGCCAAATCACAAAGAAACCATGAAATCAAAGGCACAGCTATGAAACATATAATCAGCTGTTAAAATAGAAAAAGTAAATCATGCTCGGAGAAGAACATTTTGCACTATAAAGGCACCAAGCAGCAGCTACAAATAGGGAAGCAAAAAGGCATTCTCTTCTGTTTCCAAACAATGTTTGTGCAGAGGGGCCTGAGATCTGAGAAGATTTACAGCTTCGCTTTCTATGCCAAAGCTACTATGTTTTGACGCAAAGTACAGATTAAAAATAGTATGTGGATAATGGCTGGAAGACTTTAACAGTGAGATGTTGTGGACATTTCCTAATCTCCCTGACAGTAGCTCTTGCTGGAGAGGAGCGTGTGGTTTGCTGAATGACACTGTGGTATGTCAGCTGGTTTTGTCTGCAGTGTTAGACCCCTCAGCGATGAGCCAGGGCAATCAGAAGCCTGTTTGAACAGAGGAAAAGAAGGATATCAAAAGGCAGATTGGAATTGGTGTTCAAATGAATAGTGTGAAATCTCAAAGTGAGATTACCAGGGTAATGATAACACAGTCATCTCAAAAAGAAGGCTGTTATTTTAAGAAATGGAATGTCACCAAAGAAGAGAAAAGAGAATAAAGAGATCAGCACCACTGAAACTGTGACTGTCAGATGAAAGGTAAATCTTTAATATGAAACACTTCTTTACCTACTGTCATGACATTGGCAAATATGTTTATATTACAGATTTTTATCTTTTCCCAAGCCATAATATGCTAAAATAAACAGAATCATAATTTTATGTTTCCCCCAGAATCTGAGATAAAGACACCAAAGGGAATTTTTTGATTAATGATGTTACTTACGCTAATTTTAGATTTATCCTTGCAGAATAAAATCTACAAGAAGCATGTATTGCATCTAAGATGGTTGGCTTACCATCTTTGTTATTTGGTTATAAAAAGATTTGAGTACTTACTTGTATTTATTTTGAAGAAGATGATATCTATTCTTCTGTGGTTTGTAACAAAGGCTAAGTGGCTCTGGAGGGAGAGCGAGAAAACAAATGCAAGAGGCATTATTGCCTGATGCAACATGTCTGAGGCTTCTTGGACTTTTTGAAGGTGACCAGAACATAAGGACCTGTTTGGAACTAAAATGTATGGAACTAATCTGTAATATTCCTTTGCCAAAATGTTGGTACCATGCTGTTTTACAGTCAAAAGTGGCAAGCCAACAAGATTGTTATCTTTCATACAGGTCTCTGTAATTTCACCTTTCTTGCACACAATGTAAGTGTGCTTTTAGTTGTCTTCCATTTTTTTTTCTCTTGATGGATATTTAACTTTGAAAATACATTTGTCCATCAATTTTAGTTTTTGGTGGCAAATTGGAGGCTACTTTTGAATATTCAGTTGTGAGTGAACCCCAATGAATTCCTCAAATTCCGTGAGAGAGCTGGGCATTGACTATACCTGCCAGAAGGCACACTCACATTTCTGCTGCATGGGAATATGTGTATGTGGTATTAGATTTTGTTTTTTGTAAAACAAAATGCTGAATCTTGTTGAATTAAATAAAAGAATTTTATTCAATATTGATATTGAATATTGAAAATAGATATTTTGAAAAAAAAATATAAATACATCAAAGTAGATGTTTTGATATATTAAAAATTATTTTTTAAAATGTATTGATATTAACAAGAATTTTTTTAAAATTGGTATTAATATTGAAAAAAAGATATTTTTTTGTTTGTTTGTTTGTCTTAAATGATGCATATGTCTGTTAGGTGACATTCAATAAGTGTTTTTATGCATTGAAGTAAATCAGCCCCAGAAAGAGCTACTGCGGAGTTGCAGGTAGGCTGTGGAGTTCATTTCAGAAGGAATCCCCCTGTTTCCTCTGCCACCCCCTGCCCCGCTCTGTTTGAACAGAACAGCCCGTACACTCGCTCCTGCCCTCAGAGCCAGACACATAACCATGTTTTGCCAAACCCAGAGAAGCATCATTTTCTAACGGGGTTCTTTGTTTCACTAAGCATCACTTGGTTGTCAGTGTTCTTTCTCCAGTGGAAAACTCAGCCTGTTTTTCTATTCTAACCAGTTTCTTCTACTGAAAGAAAAAAAAAAAAGACAAACACTTTTTCTCCTTTTGAAGTTGCCCTCAGAGCAAAATGCCACCTCCCACTTCACGAGCAGAACATCTGACAAGCTTCCCCCATTGATGTCGGTGCGGAAAGCACATCCCAGTGTCTAGATGAGCTGTCTCAGACTGACATGTGTTTCTGCTTCTGCCTGCGATTTATTCCCGCTTTATCCAGAGGGATATTCCATGCCAGTGTCGATGCCTTTTGTGTCTCACATGGTACCTTCCTGCCCTACAACAAAGACATGTCTGCTGTAGGACTCCATTCCTGACAGGTGATACATCTGCATGAAGAATGTGACCCATCATACTGCTGTATGCCAGTGCAAATTCCAAGGCTAGACAAGATATGGATAAGATCCTAATTTATTCTAAAAAAGGAAATTCATGTGTTGCCCCTGCTGCAAGTCCCTCTACCTCTTTATGCCTCAGATGTTGTTTGTCCTCTCTCCCCTGCAGGCATCCTACCCACATCCTACTTTCCAGAACAGCACGGCGTGTTGCAAACAAAGCACAGGACTGGCAGGGTTTTTCTGTGCACCAGTGAAAGAGTCAAATGTCTGCCCTGGCTTTGCTCTGCAAGAGGGAAACATTTTCTGTGGAAATCCCCCAGCCCTCACAGAATAACTTGTGTTACATTCAGTAGATGAGAAAGAGGTAATAGATACGTAACTGTAAAGAAAGGTAAACAAAAGGACACTAGTTACAAAACCATAACAATTTCACTATTTTAACTGCAAACATCTTGACGAGGTGCTGACAGAATTCAGGAATCGGTCCTTCACCATGTTTACCAGCAGACTCTGTTGAAAAACAGCTAACTGCATGGGACTGTGTATGCTTTGGGCTTTTTTCTAAGCAAAGTGTGCTGCTGCGCATCCCCTGACTTGCTGTAGGAGGGCAGCAGCCACAGGCCGTGGGCTGAGCCGCGCAGAGAGCGACACAGCTCAGTGATGTGATCTTGAGAAAGTACTAAGTCTGTGTGCATTTCTGTGCTCAATGACTCTTTCACTCGTACAAACAGATGGAATATTTTGAACCTGTATTCATGATGTTTCAGTTTTCATTATCTTGTTGCTGCCTGCAGATTATTGCTGTGGATGTGACCAGTGTCTTTTGTATCTTTGCGTATTTGCATGCCAGCAAGCACCTAGATCTTAGCAAATACGGATGAAAAGAAGGTGTTGCAAACAATTAAAGGAGCCTTCATATATTAATGCTATTGACAGTTTTGTTCAATGTACAAAGTTATTGTGCAAAATCCGCATTCTGAAAAACACTGTCAAGGAAGTACCCTGACACAATGATTTGAATGAATCAGCTCTGCTTGCTCCTGCGAGCTGATCCAGCTGACACAAGCAAATGGACTGAAAAAAACAACTTTGTAATGCAGCCAGGATATTGACAATTGCGTGAATAAAGAATAAAACAAGAGAGATTCTGCAGTCATTAGACTTTCAGAAAGATGCAGCTAATTTGCATCACAGTTACTGAATATTAGTCTCGCCTTCTTCATGTAGTATTAAATCAACAGCTTGCTCAGAGACAGGGAATGAGTAAGTCCCTTGTGTGCACCCAGTGCTGGTTACGTGAGTGATGCTTAGGCTAATGCATATCTCACAGTACAGAACATTTTGCCTTCTTTTGTGGAAGACAAACAAGTGTCTTCATCTTAATCCTTTGGAGTCATAGGGTGTTTTTGCCTGACTTTTATGCAGTCAGAGAAGTAAGGTTAATAGTCAGATCTATTAACTTGACTCTGATTAATCAGATGAGTAACTTGCTGTCTAACTGCTTCATATTCTGTAAAGACTATGATTATCTTTTGTAGTGCAAACAGTCCTGGAGGGTCACTTTGCCCTATGTAACTTCAGTTGTAACTTTGACAAAACTTGCAGTGCCTTATTTATAGCACTATTAGACGTTTCTGGCTGCATTTGCTTTTAAAAACCCCCAGGTCTTTGCAAAACACCGCTATACAATAGACTATACTGATAAACTGCTACACCTATTTTGGAAATTTTAAAATATATCTTTGATCTGCTGTGGCTGATTCATGTACCTTTCACGGGGTACTTGGCAACAGAGCAAAGCAATTTGTAATAAGGAACCACGGCAGTATTAGTACAGAGGCACATATTAGAAAAACATCATAAAGCATGTAACAGGTAGGCTTCAGTCACTATTTCTTAATTGCTACCTGGGGGAAAAAAATCAAATTTTTGTAAAGTTTCAGTAAACCTGCAGTCTCACATATGCATTTTACTTAAGGAACTTGCATGAGCAAATGAGTGCACCAGAAATGCCGATGACTTTAAATCCTTCTCCTGCACTGCCTGTATTAGGAAATGTGAGTGCTGAAACATAATGCACTCGCCATCTTAGAAAAGGTTTAGCCCTGTTGAGCCACCCTTCCACAGAGACACAGTCCTGCAGATCTAATCTCATGGCAGTATTTCACTATTGAGATTTTCTCAGGTAAGCAAGTGTCACCGTATGGGTTTTCTGTCGTTGCCGCTCCATGCTCTGCCTTTGGAGGTCTCACACTGCTGACAGCTCTGAGCCACGTTCTGTGGACCTGACGGGAGGGCTGGCCACAGCTCAGGAGACACGTAAGCATGTGCTCAGGTCCTTTTGAAGTCAGTAGAGTCTCAATGCATGTTAAAGTCCTGCGCTGTCCCTAACTGATGCTGTGGAGCAGAGATTACTCCATAGCAGACCTCTCCTTCTCCACCATTGTCACGAATAAATTGAAGGGAGTGACTGGGATACTCTGCTGATTACCAATGAAGGAAAGGAGTTTTATTGGCAAATCTAATTTCAAAAACCATGTCTTCTAAGAGCAGAATATTCAACAGGATAGATTTTTACATAAATAATGTGTTGAATTCATTATATATATTCTTTCAGAGAGCCACAGGGGATTTCCCAATTAGAATCACAATGCAAGTTATAAGATATTGAGAGATGCACTATGCTAGCATTTCTCTTTGGAAGATCCTATTTTCCAGGGCCCTGCAGTGTGAGCTGGTGCAGATTCTATATGTATTATTATGTATTAGTCTTCAGCTGCAAAAATAAAACCTTGTGTTCCAGCACTTATCCTGAAGCCTGTTATATTAGTTAATTTTGAAAATGGGTTGAAGTAGAAAATCACATACCAAGGAGATAGAATAGCTTGTATGTGACTCACAATGTGGAAAAACCCAAACCCATTGTAACAAGCAGGTGTACATATATTTTCAAGGACAGATTTTGTAAAATGATAGTTTTGATTTGGTTGTTTTTAACAATGGAATCCACATGCCTCTCTTAGACTTGTTTAAAAAAACAGCCTTTTATTGCAAATGTTATTGCTGTGCACATGTGTGAATCAACATTCACTTGTTTTCACTCTGATCTTTACTTTTCACAAAGGTAGCAATAAGGTAGTGACTGCTTCTGTTCTTAATCGCTACTTCCACAACCTTCCTGATGGTAGGGTCTAGTCCTTGACTTGGGCTCCTCTGTGCTTCTGCCATACTAGTTATTTCCAGTGTGAAACTGAAGCAGCAATTGTGGGAGCTTTGTAGGTCTGTGTTGCTTATTTAAACCCACTGAGTGCAGCTTTACATTTCCTTTTCAAGCAGTGGAGTTCTGCATTCTTGCCAAGACTTGCTACAGCTATGTTTTTCATGACCAGACAAGGATAACAAGACACTTGCAATAGCATTCTCCATGTCTGATACACACAAATGCTCTTTAAAAGAGATCACTCACCTGGCAGTTGGCTATCTGACCCTCTTCTGCTCAGAGAAAAATAGCCAATAGCTCCAGGCTTCCTGTTCAAAAGCCTATTTTCTGTCTGAATCCATGTCAGGGTAAGTATCCACATAAAGTGCTCATGTGGGTTTGTGCGTCAGAACTTCTGTGAATGGTGTTTTGTGTTCAGGTATCCAAATCCTCATGAACCCAGGAGTACGGAATATAAACCCTCCCAAACAAAACAAATGATGGCTGAGTAATGTGAACTATCTCCAGGGTAGAAGCAGAAGGGACATTATCTCCAAGTAAAAATAGCTCTTCCATTTGTGAATAGTGGCACGTTTCTAAACCCTTTGCTTCAGGCCGTGTAGCATAGTCTCACAACTGTTTTCTTACCCCAGTAAATTGCCAGCATCCTTTACCCATATGCGGTAAGCTACGTGATGTGATCAAGTGACCTACAAGGCTTTTAAAGGTAATGACCTGCTTTGCATTAAAGAAAGATGAAAGTATAGTCCTGAGAGCATTAGGGAAAGTCAGATGGAGAGGAAACTGCAGCACAGAGGCATGAGGTGAACAAAGGCGTTTAAGCATATGCGTAACTGGGACAGCAAGAACTGCTAATGCTGACACAAGTTGTCTGGGGAGGACTTAGTACGTCTTCTACTAAATCTGTCTTCTGTGGTATTAATATCATGGATGGTCTGCAACAAGAGCTGGAGGTGACCAAGAGACTGCAGTATTGATAAGTGACTGTATGGTGAATACATTTTATCATATTTAATGTATAAAATATTGTGACAACCTTGAAAACATTGCAGTCCCCAGAGAATCCATGTAATCTGGAAATGCAGAATATGGTAGGATTGCAATTACAGAAAAGCCCTTAGGAAGAGCTAAGAACCCTACTAGCCACAGCTGCATTTTGCAACTCAACCCAGAGAAACAACAGGGGGAAGAAGCTGAATTTCAAAAAGCAAGGGAAGTAGAGTGAGTTTTCATAACTATATTTGGTATTCATATTCTTCAGGCAGAGGGCCTAAGGCTTCATGTACCTAAGGCAGAGGGCTATGGACAGAGGAACAAGTTGTCACATCCCCATTTTAGCATTGAAAGTGATGAAAAGTCTTTGGGACTGCATTTCCCACAGAGCTAGAAACAATTTGTAGGCTGATATTGTCAAGTGCTAGGACAAGGGGGAAATCTTATTAAATTGGTGCCCTGTTGGCAAATGCTGAGCAGTGCAGAGCCAGCTCATGAATTTTGGAAGCCCTATGTCATCACAATAAGTTAAAACTTGATGCTTAATAACACTGTACAGAATTCTGTAGTCTTCAGGAGAGGCATGAACATGCATAAAATGGCACAACTGTTTCAGGGAACTATAATCCTGATCTGTTTGTAATCTAGCAGGACAGAGATGTATGATTTAACTGTTTCATGTGCACACCTCACAAGACCAGGCTGGTGGCATACAGCTGTTGCAATGTCTGTAATTGCTTCTGTGGCTGTATTAGAGCACAGACAGACCCAAGACAGCTTTAAATTAATGAGTTTGGGAAGTGCTAGCGATATAGCTAACCACCCAAGTACTTCTCTGATTTCATAGGTGGGTTTTATATGCTTTACTGAGCTCTCTGCTACAAGAACCTGAATTACCTGCTATAAAACTGATTTAGATACGACTACACTATGTGGTAGTTACTGTGGTGCAGCCTTGTTCAAAACATCGCTGCTTAGAGAAGCTTTTTAAACTGATGCACCTGAGAAGTTGTTCCTCCTCTCAGGCTCTGTTTGCACAGTGAGGAAGCATCAATTCATTTATCTGCTTTAAGAGCAACACTTCAGCTATCTTGAATTGATGTGCACTTCATATCACTTTGTTATGCCAGTTTATGGTTAATAATGACATTTGTATAGCTTTGCCCTTGTTTGAAAGAACTATTCAGCAATCTGACCATATATCCCAGCACACAGCCAGCAGGGACTGGCAGGACAGGGTATGTTTGCAGGAGTGTGATAACCAGCAATGGCAGCTGAGCTGTGGGAAGAGAGAAGCAATTTTTCTAAAAATCTTCACGGAGATGCAGCAATGGTCACTGATAAAAGAGCCCCCCTTCTCTAGCTGCAGCCACTACCTGGGAACACACCTAGGAGCAGTCAGGTAACAGTCAACAGTTTCTGGCTGAGAGATCTGTTTCCTGGGGTTATTCTGCTGCTAAAGGTGTGTTGCATCTCCACACATTCCCTTCCCACCTTTCAAGTGTGCAGTTCCCTGCTCCGTTTAAAGCCTACTCTTCCCCCCGAGTCACCCCTAGCACAAGCAACTTGCAGCAAAAGCTGTATGTTTGAAGCTGAAATTTCATTTTCTTTTTAGTTGGAGGAGTATAATGTGCTTGCGTTTTACACAACCATTTTAAACAACTCAGTGATTAGATCCAGACCAGACTGGGGTTAGATATAGCAACTGCTGTCAAGGTAACAGAATTAAAACTATGAAACACTAAGGATAGATTGGACTGTGATCACAATCTGCTTTAAAAGTCAGGGTATTAGAAAATCCCTTTACAAAATGGAGTTCAGGACAGCGAATGAGATGTGGTGGGAATAAATCTGATCTGGAGCGCTTGGAAGTATTTAGTGGAAAGGAGCAAGAATCCAGAGCAACAGTGAGTGGTGAAGTGCACAGCACAGAGCAGCCTCTAGTTGTTGGAGGGTGCTTCAGGTGCCCAACAGCACTGTCAACGGGTTCACTCGTCACTCCTCGGCTCTGCCCAGGTGGATCAGATGAGTAAACTGCTGTTCCTGCAGGCTGGCTGGCTGCAAGGGCCCCTGCCGACACTGCTCCCCGTGCCAGGCGCTGGCAGAACAGGGAGGAGGCAGGGGCAGTGCCCGTACACCTGCACAGGTTTTAAGTGGCCACCCAGCTGCAGAAGTGACCTGTTCAAAAAGGAAGGGGGTGAACCAGGGGGACGTGTAGTGATACCAGTCAGGGTCTTCTCAGGTGGCATAGGATGGGAAGGAAATAGCCACCACCATGGCAGTCCTGAGTGCGTTGCTTTGCTATACAAGTTCAGGCTAGAATTAAAAGCCTATCTTTGCTCCAATTTCTGTCATATAATACTTATCAATCAGCATAAAGAGAGCTGCAATATTAGTCTAATTCTGTAGCAATTGTTACAGAGGTGAGAATGCAATCATGCCTTAAAAGAGCCATGATTTCTGAGGCATCTCTATGGCCTGATTTGAGCCATTTATCTCTCGAAACCTCAACTTTAGGGAAGGTTGAGTGCACTCTCAAAGCTGTAAGTTAGGGCATCTTTTCTATCAGTCTTTTTTTTTTTAAGCTTTCTGTTCCTGAAGGCAAAATGCACAATGTGTGTCTCTGTGTAGACGTATAAAGATCTGATTGCTTTTTATTTTTTAACGCGTTGGGTGCCAGCATCTTGTAGTTGTATGGAGCCTGCTGAAGTGAGAACCAGGAAAGAGCTGGTTGACAAGAGTGGGCAATGCCCATGCGATTTCACAGTACAGAGAAATTCAGTGAAGAAATTCCTATACCAGCTGTGTTTTGTGAAGGGAGGGCAGTGACACTCAGGCAGAGAGAAACTCTTAGCTCTGCCATACTTAGGACAACCCAGCCCATGCCCTTCTTTCTGTCCTTGTTCTGTATTGCGATGCATGACACTGTCCTCCACAACAGAACTGGTGAGGCTGTTTTCATAGGGTTTTAGAGCAAGATCCAGATCTCTGGGATGTAAATTTGTTGCTTCTTCCAGTGAATCCCCTCCTGGTGAAATCCCATGAAACATCTCAAGTTAGAAATTGAGCTCCTGGAAGAAAAGGGTTGAGTGTGATTTATTTTCCTATGTCTCCCACCAAGGCTGAATATGAGGTGTTGGTTCTGTGTCAGGCAATACAATAAAGGCCAAGTCCTGTGTCAGAGACTATGGGGAGCCAAAATGGTGATTACTGAAAGGGGTACTTCTGGCTGCCCACCACGATTAGATAGGTGACACCCAATCAGGATAACTCCACAACTAAGAATCAATGTAATTAAAAATAACCTGAATGTGGAAAAAGGACACTTTTCAAGTAAGTTAACTAACCCTATAGCCTGGTACCATCTCATGCAGACAGGATTTGGTGATCTCATGAGCCCTGGTAGCAACTAGAAGAAGTGTTCTTCTGTGTCTTAAAAGTGTCTTTTTAAAATCGTTGGTCCTAAGTGTTTTGCCACAACACTCCCATCAGTCTTTTCCTAAACAGCAATTCTCCAGTCCCACACTGAGTGAGATTTTTTTGATATTTATTTCTCAGTATGGAAGCTGGTGAGCAGTCTTTCCAAGATGTTACATCAACTGATCTCCAAATGCTGCTCTGGTTAGGATGCCAGCAAAGTCATATCCTACACCCACAATTTACCTCAAATAATCTAGTTCCATTTAATATGATTGTGCATATACCAGCAGCCCCTGCACTACAAGGAAGCATCTCTCCAGCCTTGACATGGGATGTAACATTTTCGTCTGAATGAAAATGTACCTGCAAAATGCTAACAAGGGTGAGGCTCTAACTCATGCAGGTTTAAATGAAGAGATATCCTGTAGGGTGCCATGCAGCCTTTTTCCTTCAGTTCATGAGGTCTATGGTCTCATTGATTTCAGGAAAAGCAAGGAAACCGCACTGTGTATAAGAACATTGATTGGTCTGATGACTTTTTTTATATTATGCTTAAGAGCTGCTGACATGTGCAAAAACATTATACTAGGTGTGATCAGGAAGTAAATTGTCCCTGCCCTCCTCATGCTCCAGCAATTACCTCCAATAGCAAAAACTGTAATTTAATCACAGTATTTGCAAACTCAATCTCATTGTTCATATGCTCAATCTTTTCCAGCAGAGTGTTATTCACTGAAATTGAGAGTTTACAGGAAGTTCATTTGAGGCAGGCATTTCTTGCTGGTAAGAATACTCTAATTATTTAATTTTCTAATTAAATTAGGCTTTTTAAAAAGGTTAACCATGACATTTTAATAGCTTCAGCTCATATTGATATTCTGAGGACACACTTCAGCCAAGCCACTTGTGACTGAAAAGGATGTTTTTCCAATTAAGAAATCTCTTTTTAAGGGCTTCTCCTAAATGACATCTATTTTACAGAGGGATGTGGACTAGAATACAATTTGTTTCCCTGGCTGCACAGTCTCATAGTTCAGCAGGTAGGCCTTTCAAACCTTTTCATTACAAAACTTTAGCCTTAATGGCACAACAATTTATAGAGTCCAACACTCAAAAATAAAGAATTAAAAAATATATTACTAACAGTTAGTTGTAGTCATTCCATGCAATTTTCTTTCTAATGCATCAGGGCAAATCCTAAATAATTCCACAGAAAATTTATAGACATACTGGATCCATTAAGCAGCGTATCTGATACTTCAAAATATTCCATGCAGAAAGTGTAATGCTGCTAGATTACAGTTAGAGTTTTCTTTCATTCTGCCTTTACTCTACAAATTGTACCTGGGGACCCCTACTCAGATTTGGACTTCATTTTGTTAGGTATTGTCCAGACAGAAGAAGAAAGACAGGAAGCATCCCAGGTGGGATCAAAACTGTGTATAAATACAGAGGAGAGGATAAAAAAAACAGTAATGAAACAATATTAGTTCTGTTAATACCAGTGATCTCAACACAGAAAAAGCCAAATAATTATTTAATTCTTTGAACATTTCCCAGTGAGTTTGAAGAAGGAGTCTGAATGGGAATGATTTAGTACTTCTGCAAATGTGTCCAGTGAATTTCTATCAAGTACAAGGAGCATAAAAAGAGAAAAAAACATTTAAAGACTGGGGGACAATGTGGGATATTTGGCGATGGGAGGTAACTTCTCAACACACAGTGGTAATAGGGTTGCGATTGTCCATGAGGGGTCTTGAAGACGAGGGCAAACAGTTTATCTTTGTTGAAACAGATAGAAAGTATTGGAGACATGTAGAGGAAGGAGTGATGTTAACAACTGTCAGACCAAAAATAAAAAGAAGATTTTGTGGCTGTATTTCTATGATTTCATTCTTCACATTGTAACTGGTTGCAATTATCAGGCCAAAATAAATTGAAGAATATTGATTCCAAACAAATTTTGAAAGGTCAAAATCAGATAGAAGCATTTTGATTGCATTGACTCTTTCTGTCTGAAGCTATGTTTTTGTTAGTTTAGTTTTGTAATATACCTTGAAGATTTTTGTCTTCATTCCAGTTCACAGCAAAAAAGAATGTCAACTTATGACTTAGGTACCACAGAAATACCAACCGCGTGTTATGACTAAAGCACCATCCTTACCTTTGGATAAGCAAAAACTCCAAGGACAGTGTCTTATCCTAGGACTAGGCAAAGGGCTTTCCTGTCTAAAACGGTACTCTGGAACAGACCTGTAACACACCCTTGGACAGCACAGGGAACTTGAGCTGTGATTACCCAGAACGTATATCTATCACTTGTCAGATTTTCAGGAATGCTGGCTTTGGTGGGAAAAAACAAATGACTCAAATCACTTTTATTAAGTATCCTAACTTCACTATAAAGCTTTTAAGAACCATTTGTTTGTTTAACCAAGATTAAGGAAAATGGATATTGCATTTACATGAGTTTATTCTTACATTTTTAAAGGTTTTAAATAACAAATTGTTCCATATTGACATATTCTATGACACTGCTGTAGTTTGGAAGGAAATGTTTTGAGAGAGATTAACTAGTACCAGGAACAACAAACTAGCAGAGAATTTTATTTCATTACATCTGTGTGAGATTTGGCTTTGTACCACTGCTCAAACTGTGTTTTAGTAGAAAGGGAAGAGGAAGGAGGGCCTCTTTGACAGGACAGAAGGAGGAAAAAACACTGTCCAAAAGTCTCCACTAGCCTAGAATGCATAAAATGACCAGAATCATGAGATACGTCTTAGCTGACTTTGGAATCAGCAGTGCCTGGAGCTGATTATTTCTGGCTCTGTCAGAAGGTCTAGCTGTAGTGAACTGAATTACTGTAGATGGTTTCAAGGGATAAGGAAAGATAAATGAGCCAAACAAAAAAGGCCTGAAGAAAATTAAATGAAAACACAGACTATGAGTTCTAATACAAGATCACTGCTACAACTGACTGCAAAGGAAATAATGAATTCGTTAGAACAAACACAGAGGCACTAAATGTTATTGCATCCAAATAATGTTTACATAATTTTCTTCTATAGAATAAAAAGAGGTAGTGCCACGATGCATACAAACTATGTTTGTGTTTCAACTTTGAAGGGTATTCAATCTTTTGTTCTGCTAATCAGACAAAATTTAAGCAACTGCACACCATAATGCAAAGACAGTCATGCAATGATCTCTGAATTATGTAGTTGTTTATTACTTTTCATAATAAGGGATGTTGTGCTAACTAACAGAAAATCTCTGAGTACATACTCCTGTAAAGGATGGAAGTAATTTTGTTGAAAAAAACTGGCAATAATTGGCAGAAATTGTAAATCCAAGACAAGATACGCATGAAAAGAATACTAAAAATAAAAGGCCCACAAGCTCAAAATAAAGTGTTAAAATGGGAAAGAACACATAAGCTAGAGCATGTAAAGCCTATTATCTAACCATCTGGTCATTTAAAAGAATTGGAGGTCAAAATACCTAATGTAACTAAGCCTTCTGCAACCTGGCAGTATGAGAAAAACAGTGAGAAGAGATCTTGGTAACACCCTGATCTCTTCATTTAAAGTAAAAGTTTTAGAATAATAGAATTATAGAATAATTTAGATTGGAAAAGACATTTAAGATCATCAAGTCCAACCATAAAACCAACACTGCCAAGCCCACCGCTAAACCATGTCCCTAAGTGCCACATCTACACGTCTTTTAAATACCTCCTGGAATGGTGACTCAACCACTTCCCTGAGCAGCCTGTTCCAGTGCTTGATAACGTTTTTGGTGAAGAAATTTTTCCTAATATCACTTTTTTCTAATACCAATTTTCTAACATCAATTTTTCTAATATATTTTTTTTCCTATCAATTGTTACCTGGGAGAAGAGACCAACACCCACCTTGCTACAACCTCCTTTCAGGTAGCTGTAGAGAGCAATAAGGTCTCCCCTCAGCCTCCTTTTCTGCAGGCTGAGGAAACTGGGGTTGTTTAGCCCCTCACAAGACTTGATCTTTAGACCCTTCAAGAGCTTTGTTGCTCTCCTTTGGACACTCTCCAACATCTTAGTGTCTTCCTTGTAGTGAGGGGCTCAAAACTGAACACAGTATTCGAGGTGTGGCCTCACCAGTGCCATATTCAGGGGGATGATCACTTCGCTAGTCTGGTGGTCACACTATTTCTGATACAGGCCAGGATGCTTTTGGCCTTCTGGGCCACCTGGGCACACTGCTGGCTCATATTCAGCCAGCTGTTGACCAACACCCCCAGGTACTTTTCTGCCAGGCGTGTTTCCAGCCACTCTTCCCCAAGCCTGTAGCGCTGCATGGGGTTGTTGTGACCCACGTGCAGGACCCGGCACTTGGCCTTGTTGAACTTCATACCGTTGGCCTTGGCCCATCAATCCAGCCTGTCCAGATCCCTCTGTAGAGCCTTCCTACCCTCAAGCAAACCCACGCTCCCATCCAACTTGGTGTCATCTGTGAACTTACTGAGTGTGCACTTGGTCACCTCATCCAGATCATTGATAAAGATATTAAACAGAACTGGTTCCAATAGTGAGCCCAGGGGAACACCACTTGTGACCGGCCACCAGCTGGATTTAAATCCATTCACCACAACTCTTTGGACCCAGCCATCCAGCCAGTTTTTTACCCAGTGAAGAGTATGCCTGTCCAAGCCAGGAGCAGCCAGTTTCTCCAGGAGAGAGAGGGGCCTTACTAAAAGGCTTTACTAAAGTCCAGGTCAACAACATCCACAGCCTTTCCCTCATCCACTAAATGGGTCATCTTATCATAGAAGGAGATCAGGTTAGTCAAGCAGGACCTGCCTTTCATAAACAAATGCTGACTGGGCATCACCTGGTTTTCCTGTTCATGCCATGTGATGGCACTCAAGACGATCTGCTCCATAACCTTCCCCAGCACCGAGGTCAGACTGACAGGCCTGCAGTTTCCCAGACCCTTCTTCTGGCCCTTCTTGTAGGTAGGTGTCACATTTGCTAACTTCCAGTCAACCGACACCCCACCCAATTAGCCAGGACTGCTGATAAATGATGGAAAGTGACTTTGTGAGCACTTCCATCAGCTCCCTCAATACCCTTGGGTGGNTCATCCTTTGTCACTATGTTTCCCTCTGCATCCAATAAAGGATGGAGATTCTCCTTAGTCCTCCTTTTGTTGCTAATGTATTTATACAAACATTTTTTATTGTCTTTTATGGCAGTGGCCAGATTAAGTTCTAGTTGGGCTTCAGCCCTTCTAATTTTCTCCCTGCATAACCTCACAACTTCCTTGTAGTCCTCCTGAGTTGCCACCCCTTCTTCCAAAGGTCATAAACTCTTTTTTTTTTTCTTAGTTCCAGCCAAAGCTCTCTCTTCAGCCAGGACAGTCTTCTTCCCCATGGGCTTGTCTTTCGACGCATGGGGATGGCCTGCTCTTGTACCTTTATGACTTCTTTCTCTAAGAATGTCTAGCCTTCTTGGACGCCTTGCCCTTCAGAACTGTGTCCCAAGGGACTCTGTCAACCAGGCTTCTAAACAGGCCAAAGTCTGCCCCCCAGAAGTCCAAGGTAGCAATTCTTACTTCTCCAAGAATTGAAAACTCTATCATTTCATGATCACTATGCCCAAGGCAGCCTCCAACAGTCACATCACATCACCCAAAAGTCCTTCTCCATTTGCAAACAAGAAGTCTGGTGGGGAGCCTTCCCTAGTTGGCTCACTCACCAGCTGTGTCAGGAAGTTATCTTCCACACACTCCAGGAACCTTCTAGACTGTCTCTTCTGCGTTGTATTGTATTTCCAGCAAACATCTGGAAAGTTGAAGTCCCCCATGAGAACAAGGGCTAGAGATTGTGAGCCTTCTCCCAGCTGCTTACACAATATTTTGTCTGCCTCTTCATCCTGGTTGAGTGAGCTATAACAGACTGCCACCATGATATCTGCCTTGTTGGCCTTCCCCCTGGTTCTTACCCATATACACCCATATCGTCACCATCATCGAGCTCTAGACAGTCAAAACACTCCCTAACATATAAGGCTGCCTCACCGCCTCTCCGTCCTTACCTATCTCTTCAAAAGAGTTTATAGCCATCCACTGCAGTACTCCGGTTTTATGAGTCAGCCCACCATGTTTCCATGATTGCAACTATGTCATAGTTTTCCAGCTGCACAATGGCTTCCAACTTCTTGTGCTCATTGCCCATGCTGAGTGCATTGGTGTAGATCCAATTCAGTTGGGCTATTGATCCCGCCAACTTTTTGGGGGGAGAAGTCCTAATTCCTACGTGACCATTCTCAAGCTCTTCTGTGGTTTCTAACACATGAATAACCCTTGGATCTTTGCTGCCACATGGTTGTCCATCCCCTACCTCTACTGAGATGGCAGACCAAAGGACATCACAAGCACACCGTCCATCAAACATTGTCATGCAGCCCCCAGGCTTATCTCTAGCAAGCCTGGTTTTATCCCTTTCCCCCTTCAAATCTAGTTTAAAGCTCTTTCATTGAGCCCTGTTAACTCCTGCACAAAGAGTTTTTCTCATTTGTTTTCAGACACGTACAATACATGATAATCTCCTTTTGGAGCTCACTATTTAGTCTAGCAGGCAGTTACACACCCCAATTTTTATAATGTACTCATTAACTTGCTTACTAATGGTTCAGCTTTATTGGCAATAAAAACATATACAAACATATTTATGAACTTTGCACTCTTCTTACTCAGTCCTCCTGCATTCAGTGAGCCCCAGTGACTGAAGACAAAAGGGATGATATCACAGGTAGCAGCAAGATGACAAGAATAATCTGTGGAGCTGACCCCCTTTCCCTCTCTCAGCTGGCTGATGCCCAGCTGCCTGCACTGTACAGAAGACACAGAGCAAAGACAAATTACATTATATAGGAGGGATGAATAATTTTTTCACCATTTTAAGTAATCTGTAAAAAACAGATCTCTTGCCCCAAGAATGGTTGGTTGGTTGGTTGGTTGGTTGGTTGGTTGGTTTTTTTGCTCTCCTGTTTCATTGGCTTAAAGCAGCAAGAAATGTGGGGACCGAATCCAGGACTTTGGACAAGATGACCCCCCCGCCCCCAGAGGTCCCCTCCACCCAGAGCTGTTCTGGGATTCTGTGACTTTCTCTAGCAGGGAGAAACTGCATCTTTGTGCTAGGGCCCCAGGCAAAGGGATAGAAGAAAGAGAAAATTACATGAGTGGGCGTCACATCTGCTGTGCCAACTCTGATTTACCTCAGGTGCTGGTGGTATAGAAGTGTCCCAGGCTTGGGAGCTGTATAGCACTCATCTGCACCTACACTGCATCTCTTGCCAGCTGGATATAGCTGAACTAGATTGAGGAGAGAGCAGTTAATCTCATGTAATAAATATATGATGAGAAATGTATCCAGTGTCAGAAAAGATTTGGGAATTTGGGAGACACGGGTGAAGGGGAGGACAAGACAAACAGGGAGAACAGATAAATTATTTTTCCCTCAGAGTTTCTGCACCTACAAGAGTCCCTTTTCAGTTTCCTTCAAAGACTCTGCCTTTACACTGCTGCCATTTAAAAGGCAAAATGAGCATTTTTTTTCCTTATGCTAAGCCTAAAGAAAAGTACAATTAATTGTCCAAATCCGCCACAGGCATCTTATGTCTTCTACCAGGCATGAAGTGGGTCTCCTGCATTCAACGCTTTAACATATCACTCTTTTTCTGTGAGTAATTGAGGGAAGGAGCGATTAGGATCTCTTGGTGAAATTGTGATGATGATAAATGATGATCACTAATTATGATGGGGCTTTCCATGAACAGATCTATTAATGCTAATATGACTTCCCTCTATTTCCAGCAAAGGAAATCCATCTCCTTCTATCAAAAAGTCATCTGCTAATTTCCTATATCAGGAGCCTAACAAGAGCCTCCTGTTCCTCCACTTAGTGTATGTATGAGGGAGTTATCCTGACCCTTTATATTGCTTAGGTGATTAACTGGAAAACGAAAGAAGGGGATGGACTCCTAAATGTCTAATTAGCTTATCCTCCTCAGCGATTCTGAACGAGTCTATTTGCAGCATATTTAACATACAGCAGCTGTTGTTCAAGGATGGTTATTTGAATGTGTCAAGCAAGCCTATATGTCATTCACTTGTCTTTTGAGGTGGTTTTTCTTCTAAGCGTTACCAGGATCTTTTAGTATTTGCATGATTCCCATTGTGGTGTTGAGGGACATAGAAATCTCTCAGACAAAGACTTATTTTCCTTTTTTGTGGGCTGATTTTCCTGTATTATTTTCCTTTCTCTCAAACCGCTGTTTGAGCTCAAGTACATGAAGTAGATGGAGGTGTTGGGAACAGCTGTAAGTTTGCTATTTGGAAATAAAGTTGTCTGTTCTTTTTCTCCAAATAAACAGCAACTAAAGACACAAATACCAAAATACAATAGACGCCTTTTGATGAGTTAAATTCCATCTGAGATCACATTTCACTAAATTTAGGAATCATTATCAATCAGTTGAAGAAAAATGACTGGAGATTTGATTTTTTGAAAAGCTCAGCGTTTCCAGGTCCAGAAGGAGAGGGAATGGGATTTAGCAATACTGAGCTTGCCTGTAGCGCTGAGCAATCACGTTAACCAGCTTCTGAGAGCCTAAAAAGCTGGCATTTCTATGGAGAGTGACTAACTTAAGACATTACCTTGTTGAAACTCCTTGATTCTTCATTGCTTTGATGGGAGGGGAGGAGGCACCACCGGCAGCGCTTGTTTCGGTTACTGTTTTCCATCAGGGCTGTGGGCAGACCAGACCCATAGCTTGCCATTGTAGTCACAGTCAGATGAAACTTTAATCAGTCAGGGCAGGAGTGCTTCCCTGGACTGCAGGCTCTGTGTGCTCTTGGCAGAGAGTGGGGTTCTTTCCCAGCCCTGGTGGAACCGGTGACTCCAGAACAGGTCACATCTGGCATCCTTGGCCACCTCCATAGCCAGCAGGCAACCACAGCCCTTTTTGTGGTGGGAAAGTCCTTAAGCTCTCTTCCTCTGATAGGGATTTAGCTGCTTGCTGTGTGGAATGGCTGCACCTTCCCCATTTCAAGAAAGCAGTTGCAAAGGGGCTTCAAAGGCAGCTGGCGCATTGCCTGCAGGGAAACTGCAGGTGAGCTCCCTGGACATGCCTTCCCGATGGGACCTTACTGGTATGAGAAGAGAGCAGCTGGGCATACTTGGGGCTGTGAGGGGGCCTCAGTAAAGGGGCTGGACAAAGCACTTTGACACTGGCCTTGGGATTTCCTTTAAAGGCTGTACAGATATAGCCCATCTGCCTGGAGACCCGTATTGAATTCTTGAGGACAAATGTCTTCAAAGTCCATTTGATTGTTTGTTACTGTTTTAAAGTGTTGCAGAAAAGCATGTATCTTATCCCTACAATTTAGCAAGGTCATAAAAGTGCTGTAATCTCAGGGGATCTCCAAAAATGAAAGGAATGAGAGCATGCTTATTAGATTTGCTAATGACACTAATCTGCAAGGGACTGTGAGTATGTCGGAGGACAGGATTAGAATTTAAAGTGATCTTGACAAATTGAAGGTATGGTCTGAAATAAATAGGATGCTATTCACCGGGGATAGATATAAGGAACTGCATTTAGGCAGGAATAATCAGCTGCACAACTAAAAGAGGGGAACTACTGTTTAAGTAGCAGATCCTTATTTGTAGTTTTTATGGTTCACAAACTGAGTGCAAGTCAACATTATGCCCTGCCTTTCCCCCTTGGCCAAACAAACCTGAGAACACATATCCTGCAGTAAATAATGTAAACTTCAGCCTGTGCGGGTATGCAAAGTTATACTCCTTCTTTCCTTGGGGCCACCAGTGCCTCAACTGGACTGCTACGTCTCACCGGAGTATTGCCTCAGTCCAATAAAACGTTTGGAGTATGGGCAGAAGGGATTCAAAAAGATTCAGATGTTCAGATGTTACTTAAGAGGAAATAGGTTAAATTAATTGGTTTTAATCTTTGCATATGTCAAAAGTTGATATGTGGCTTGCCTTAAAATGATTTGTGACAAGTAATTAAGAAAAGCAAGCTGTGGTGCGTGGTTTCATTTGACTAGATCCTGCACCTGCAGTCAGAAATGTCTAAAGAAATAGCAGTTTTGTAAGGAAAAGCCTTAAAACCACTGAGGTAGAGACTAGAAAGTGTTTGTAAGGGTTTGGAGCAAGATGCTTGGGGATGATGTGCATCTTTAAGGGCAGGTTAGATGAACATCTGCCAGGAACAACACAGACAGAGATGTAGATAATCTTTGTTCAGGTAGGGGCAATTTGGATGGTTTCCTGTGGTTTCTTCCAGCCCTCGCATGAGCCACACATTCGGAATATGGCGGCAGGAAAAGAACTCTGAGATAGCGAAGAGCAACTGAGCTCTTGATGTTACTTCAGAATATATTGCTTTCAGAGGGATTTCTTTGTCACCTTTTTTTTCCCGACATCCTTCTGCATCTTTCCATAAGTCTTTTCTCCCTGCCCTTTTTATCATTTCCACCTATGCCTTCTTTCTTCCCTTTTTCTCTCCTCCCTCAATATACAGGAGCAAACGAGGTTGTCCCTCATCTGAGAATAAATTCAAAATGATGACTTCATTGCTGCTCTAGCAGGTATTGTATTGACCCTCACCTTGACCCTTCTCTAACTACTGGCTCTTCAGGGATGCTTCACCATGCTGCTCAGTGTGTTCTCATCTCAGTGTTTGAGGAGATATGCAAATACTTTGGCTGTACAGGCAAATCAATTGGAGATTGATCGCAGATAAACCATTTTGACCTGACGCAGAATTTATCTGAATATTCAATTACAAAATACTGTCACTGTTAATAAAGCACAACATACAGTTCAGGAAGACACAAGCTGAAGAAAAACAGTGTGCAGCTGCCCACATGCAGCTCTTTTTGCCAGAGATTGAATTTTGAACAGAAAAAATAAGAATTGAGTTGCACACAAAATTGGGAGTGCAGGCAAAAGCAAAACCCCATTAGACAAATTCAGGGATTAGCACCTGGTGCAGAATCATGGCATTTCTTCAAAAGAGATACCTTCCCCTACACCGTCGCACAAACAGAAGGCATATCGTTTAGCTAGGCCAGGGATCTTGAGTCAATTTGGAGCTTTAACACTTAATTGATGTATTGCCTTGGGCAAATTGCTTCTTCACTTTGACCTTTCCAAACTTCTGTTTCTCTTATTTATGCTGCAAATGCTTTGATTTCGACAAAGCCCCATATTACATGCTTACACAGCATCTATTGCAATGGAATCTCATCAATGTCAGCCCTGCTACACATAACTCTAATTGTACTGACAGGAAGAGAATTTGAGGTTTGATACCTTTTGCCAGCTCACTAATTATGGGGAAAAAATGGTGTGTTTCAAAGGCAATAAATGTTTGCACAGAACATTTTGCATAGGCCATTTCTCTCGTTGCTAGTTTAGTCTGATATTTAGGACCCAGGAATTTTAGTGAGCTTACTGAAAGACCAAATCATTCTTTTAGGGATATAACTGATATATAGATTAAATATATACTAGTGGCACATGTGCTTAGTATTATTTATGTATGTATTTTTTGCAAAGAAAAATCCATTTGACACAGCCTTAATTATGATGATTCAAATCTCTGGTTTTGTTAGCTGTACTACTGCAAGCTGTATTAGCAGAAAATGCCACCTACAGCACTGGGGATTGTAGCCAGAAACAATATACTCCATCTTCATTTTATCTTTCAGTACCGAGTCCTTTTTAAATTATTCAGCTGTGCAAACTGTAGGCAAGAAAAGCAAAACCAACACCCGCCCCCTTGAGAAATAAACCCCAAACCCTCTAGGTAGGGATATAGCTGACATTTACCCAGATGGTGCATGGTAGCTCAAGATATTTCTTTTATTTATCTGCTTATGAAAAAACAGAGCAAGGGGATTCCAGTGGGGAAAATTCACTTAATACGCAAAAATAATTTTAATAGACATTAATTTATACTAACGTGTGTAATTTCAGTACATATGAACTTGTAGGTGCCCTGACTGCATCCTCCCTTGAATTTGAAGAATAGATAGCAAAAATTACAAGGCAGCAGCCATGGCAGACAAACAGAAGTGGGATGCATTATTTAAACATACTAGTTGTGAGTATGAGTTGTATAGTGAGCTAATTAGATTTCAGTGTTGAGATATACTTTGGAGCTCTTTTTCATAAACTTCCCACTCCACTAACTACCAGTGAAGAAAATAAGAACCGAACTATTTGCAGATT
The DNA here is from genome assembly GCA_008711295.1 of Anarhynchus alexandrinus. NCBI lineage: Eukaryota > Metazoa > Chordata > Aves > Charadriiformes > Charadriidae > Anarhynchus > Anarhynchus alexandrinus. The sequence goes on along the minus strand of VUYV01000017.1, from coordinate 6,649,828 downwards.
AGCCTAAAAATTAGCCTAAAAATTAGCCTAATTTTTTTTTTTTTAGTTCATCTAAAAATTGCAGGTTAATTTAATACTGTGCAAACAATGAGGAAAACCTGTATTTGAAGGGCTGTTTAACCTAGCTTGTCACTCAGAGCACTCTTCTCTCCGATATGCAGTTTTCCTGTGTATGGTTGCCTAGGACAGATTTTAACTGAGGATGAAAAAAATGAGGTTTTTATTCTGCTAATATGCAGGAATTTCTTTCCAGTACATCTACGCTTAGAGTTCAGCCCCAGGTCTTTTTATGCAGTGTCCTTTGTTGCTGGCATAGATATCAACATGTTTATGCAGCTTTAATGATGTGTCTGGCAGGTTTTGATCTGCAGTCTTTCTTACGGCCTCTCAATAGGTAGAGTGGAAGCGTGGCTTGGAAAGAGTCTGAAAAAATCAGTGCAAAAACAAACCAAAATTGTGGGGGGAGAGGGGTTATACAAATATTCAGCAAGCTACCAAGAGCTTCTTGCATGCATACTTAAGGCATAAGGATCCGAGTACATTCATGTCTTCTCTGCACTCTGCTTTTAAGTTTTTTGACAGGAAGAAAAATTTTTTCCTGGTGAAGTGCGATTTGCAGGTGTTTGCTGAAATGAACCCTGGTAGTGACCTACATAATAAAGAGCTCTTTTCATTGATAGCTGACTCAGGTTATCATCAGCACTGTGTCTCAACTGATGCATAGCCTTTGATGAAGATAGAGCAGTCTAGTCTGCAATGTTATTAGTGCTACTGGTAACATAGGTGATAATGCTGCACCTCTTGACATTGACAAGTGAAACAAAGTATTATGTCCTTCGTTTATGACTGTGAGGACAATGAGACTTAAAATAGGATATGGAATGGAGCCAAAAATGGTTTAGATGTCAGGGCAAAGGAATTAGAGTTGCTCTTGTACAGAAAGCTGCAAAATGCATAAATGTTGATCCACCTTGACTTAAAAACTGCAATCTTTGCAACTAATAGACCTATTTACGCAGGTGTCTATAGAAATTCTTGCTGTGGTTAGTAAACAAGTGCTTAAAGCTTTGGGATGTGGGAAAGCTATACAGATACTAGTACACTGACCCAAACTTCAGACCTTTAAAATAATAGACTGATATCGTGAGAAAAGTCCTTGCAAACAGAACCAGAAAACTAATGCATTGCTCGTATGTATGAGGTTGTTTGAGATGGGGAAACGGTAATAAAATGAAATCACATATTTCTACTTTGTGATAGCATAAGTTTTGGATTTTTCTCTCCTACCTTTAGATATCCATGATAAAGACACTGACATCTGGTGGGCCACCTTTTTCTGTTTGTAGAAAAGGGAGAGAAATAGGGGGTTTAAGTCTTGATTCGTCTGACCTAGCTTAGATGCCTACTTTGGGACTGGATGAATCATGCCCCAGAAGTGCCTCTGAGGTGAGATGAATTGCAGTCTCAGTATTCTGTCCCAGTCCTCCAAGGGTGCATTTTCATAAAAATGTAAGAAGCTAGACACTTGTGACATTGGCTTCGAGGGATAAAACCGCTAGCTTCAAGAGAATTTAGAGATTAAAACATAAAAAAAAAAAAAATAAAAAACAATTTTTGAGGGCAAGTAAAGATATCTGCCACACACTAAATCCATAAAACCCCTCATCTAAGTCCTTGGGGATGAACGTTCAATAGTTGGTTTTCAGTTCCTGAGTTGTTTGGTTTTATTTCTAAAAGTAATTTGGTTTGACCTTTGCTTTAACTCCTAACGTGTATTTCTGTCCTATTTCAAGCTGAACTCAAAGGTTAGCAAGCTAAGTATCTTAGACTATTAGAGTTGATTGCCAAAGTTTCAGGAATGATCAGTTTTGATGTCTCTATTCTTGGTTTGAAGCATTTTCAATGGGACTTTGAGAGAAAAATAGCCTTCTCCTTGGCCCCCCATCAGCTCTTGTCATGCAAACCAGTTGGGCGTTCATATGATCAGGCTTTTCTGACAATTATAGAGAAATTTGCATATCTCAGTACAGGTAGGAGCACAGGTCTGATGATAATACAAAATGAATGCTTATGTGGAGCACATGATCTTGAAGGCAGCTGCTGAATGATAGTGTTCACAAAAGCATAAACACGAGAACACAATACATTACCAAACATAGATCAGCAGAAGGATATACATTTTCTATAATTTGCTAAAGTATTGTAACTGCTGCCAATTATATCCTGACTAATCCTGGTCTGCACCTCATACAACTGATGGAGCTGTGACAAGTTGTTTGGTATGAATAATTGTTTACTAGAGAATATGTCAGGCAGCTCAATTACTTTTTTGTTTTACCTCATTTTGAGCCTCCTTCAAAACTTGAAGCTAGTGTCTGGAAACACTGCAGTGCCTGCCATCTGTTTTAACTGGGCAAAATTTCAAATTTTTCTATATTTTTAAAGTAATTTTGATAAATCTGTTGCAAATCTGTTACGCTACGAAATTTTATGTATTAAAACCATATGTTGCCTCTCTAGTAGATCTTCCTCTCCTGCATTTATCCTACTCATCCCACCTGCCCCCTTGGACTCTTGGCACAACATTATCATTCTTTCAATCTTCTGGAATTTCCTAGGTAGCAAGGATTTAATAAGTGTTAAGGTAAGTGGGCCAGAGAGTTCCTCAAATGGTGCTTTTTAGGAAGTAGATGCAAGTTTTCCCAGCATGTTTATTTAAGAATTACTAAATACAGTAGTTGTTTAATGTCCTTTGTCACGAATGGCCTAGAAAGTACTTCATCATGCAAGAATTCTCTTTCTGTGATCTCTCTTCATTTCAAATACAGCATGGAAATGTTTCATAAACATTTCTACTTCTGCAGTATTGTGAATAAATCTGCCCTCTCTGCCAAGCAATGAGCCTACACCATTGTTAGAATCTCACTTGTTCAAAACAGACTTCAAACACAATCTTTTATTGGACTCAGTCATTCCATCCTCAGAGTCTTCTGTCATCATTAGCTCCCCTTATCAGTTTTTTACATTTTAAACTTTCTGCTATATTTTGTTTGCTATCTGTTTTTCTTTTCTTTCCCAACTTACAATATTTTTTTCATCTAACAGAAGTTAAAGCCTTTGCAGCTCAAACATTTCTGCTACTCATAGAGGCACGCCAAGTGCTTCAGATTCCCAAGATACTGTGCAGTCCAGAGAAAATAAAAACATATTGTGAGGGTAGGCAACTCCTCTGTGGGAAGAGAATCATAATTTGGGAATCTCAATCTATTGCAAGGATTTCACCCAGTCAGGCTTTGCATTTTGTTTTGCACAATTTATATGTGATATTTCCAGTAAGGTATTAGTTCAATTTCCTTCAATGACAGGAAAATGGTCTTTGTGGACCAAGGGCATGCACACATACTGTACCTTGATTTTAGAAAGACTTTTGGCATTCTCCAAGACAATGTTATATGGTAGCTAAAGAAATTACATGACTTTTGTGAATCTAGATCTGGTTTGTAAACAATACTGAAAGAGTCTTTATCAATGGGTCACTGTCAAAATAGGATTCATAGAGTAGCATCTGTTTCTAATCCATATGCTGTTCAATAGTTTCATTAATAACTGGGATGATGGAGTACAGAGTATTGCTATTAAATTTGCAGATGGAGCCAAGCTGGGGATGAATATACTGAGAATGGTATAACAATTTAAAGTGATCTTGACAAATTGGAGGTATGATCTGAAAATAATCAGATACAATTCAATGGGGACACATACATTAGACAGGAGTTGTCTATTTTGTAGACGGGATGGCTAAAAGTCATTTAAAGAGCAGTTCTGCAGGAAAGGACATAGGGGTTAAAGCTGGCCATACAGTGGACTACACTCAGTATGATTCCACAATGTCATATTGATGAAAAAAAGTCCAAAGCTCTTTGGGATCAAATGGAATTTATAACCCCAAGTGTAGCCTGCAAGCCATGAAGGAATTCTTCCTATTGATTCAGCATTTAAAGGCTTCACTCAGAGCATTTTTCCAATTATATGTGGACCATTTGGAGAGAATTCAGTAGAGAAAAATAAGAATGTTCTGGAGTCAAAAAATGTGACCTATGAAAAACGATTGAAGAAATTGGGTTATTTAACCTGGAAAGGAGAGGACTGCAGGAACAAAACAATCACCTAATATATAAAGGGTGGTTGCAAAGAGAGGGAATAACCCATTCTTCATGTTCTATGCCTGGAAATAACTGGTATAAACTGCAGCTTGGTAGCTGAAGTTTGGTAGGAGAGTGAAGCACTGGAATACATTGCCTAGAGAATTGGTAGAATCTCCGTCTTTTAAAGTTCTTAAGAACCAACTAGTGAAATATCTGTCAGAAATGACACTGGCATAATTGTTCTTCCTGGAGCAAAGCAACAGTAGACTTAATATCATCTTGAGGTTCCCTCCAGTCCTGTGCCTCCAGAGAGTTATTGGATGTAAAATACATCTTGATGAAGGGATGTGAAAAATGCTACTGTTCTGATTTCAGTAACGGAAGTAACCAGAGACACAAAAATTAGAAAATCAGTTCTATTAACTCTGATTGCAAGAGGTGAATTTACACTTCCTGGTCCTCATTCTTAAACACTGATTAACCTTTATGAATCATAATTTATCCATTCATGATATGAAATATAAAACATGGAGGTAGTACTAAATACCATAACAATACCCCAGTTGCATAATTACTAAAAATCAAAGCCCTGTGATTTGTTGCAAAATATTTAAATACAGCATATGGCCATAGTATTTTAACAGATTTCTAAATAATCCACAAAAGTATTGTGAACTTGGTTAAATTAAGCAAAATTAAATAGTACACTTCATGTGATTGGGTGAATAAAAAATACCCCCCCCCGAATAATATGCAGAAAGAAAAAAAAAAAAACCAAAAAAACCCCAATCCCCCAATATGTTTATCAGCTCAACCCAAAGAGGATCCTGCTTTGCATAAGAAGTATGCTTTGCATGAAGCAGTAAAACGAAAACGTGAGACCTTGACTATGAGGGACCAACCATGGAATTCAGCAGTTTTCTTAAGTAAAATGATGGTAAAGTTTGAAGCATTTGGTCTCTTGTGCTTCTATGTTTACAAGAGTAAATGGAAATAAAATAGAAAACAATTTGTAAGTGGTATAGATGGTTGTGAAAGAAGTTTGTTCCATACTTGGGCAGTCATGAGATAAAAGAGTCAATCAATCTGACTGGGTGAAGAATAGCTAATTCAAAGTGAGCAGAAGCACAAGGACAGGTTTCATTAAAATCAAGGTAGTGGAGCAGAGAAACAAAGCCTGATGGAATGGATACAGAGCAGGGTTGTCCACAATGGACTTGTGTTTTCTGATAAGGAGAAATGACAGTTTTCTTAGCTAAGCCCGAGCTGCTCTTCAGGAAAAGAAACATTTTCATTCAGGAAAAAACAAACAAACAAACAAACAAAGACCCCATCTAAATTTAAAGCATCTGCAGATCATATTTTCCAACAAGCATGAAGATTCAGCAGCAGAAATATGGTTACTTTTTAGTGATATGTTATAAGATTTGGAATTAGTATTTTCCACACAGAAAAACAAATAGACTTTTCCCTGTTTACTGAACTAAAGAAATGTTTATGTTATAGAGGCTTAGATTATCAAGGTAGAATGGATCAATCTGTGGTTATTTAGCTTGAGTTCTACAGCACAGGCTGTATGGCTAAATAAACAAATTTTTGTTTAAATAAAAAATATTGAAGCTTTAATTGAAAGTTGTCAGTGATAGGTCATATCACAACACAATCTTTGCAATCATTCCTTAATTAATAATTCCTCATTTAAAACAATAATAACATTTTATTACCAGTTTGAACTGCCTTACTTCAGCTTCCAGCTATTTGATCTTGTCATGTATTTGACTGGTGGACTGACAAGCTCTCTATTATTCTATTGCTGTGGTGCATTTGAGTACTTACACGGTACAATCAAGTTGCCTGTGAGCCTTCTCTGTGTTTAGTTAAAATGGATTGACACATTAAATCTATCAAAATAGGCCGAGTTTTCCAATATTTAATGCTTCTCACTGTCTCTTGGATATCTCGATCAATTATTGGTACCTGAACCATATTTCACTAGATATTACACACCTATGTTCTTTGGGTTCAGATGTGCTATTGCATGCTTCCCAGGAGGAGCAGGAATATCCTCTATTACTATACGGCAAGCAAAGGCTCAATTAATTGGTGAATGTCACCAGAAGATTTTCCTTCTTATACAGATCCCTTGTAAAATGTGAAAATGCATTTCCTTGCATTGCTAACTCTTGAATCAACTCATAAACCTAGATGTAAATGCTGGAGCCTTGTTTTATGGTGTTAGGTACTGCAAAGCATGTATCATCACAGTCCAAGAAATTGAATATCTGAGAGTATTCAGTGAGTATTCAGCAGATACCATGGAAATGCCCTTAGCTTCAGCCGTGCTAAGGCAAGACCAAATTCAAGTATTAATTTGTCAAATGCCTGATAGATGATTCAATTATAGGTATCGGAAATAGGACAGCCATACAATCTCTGCATATTCTAAGGCCAAATTGTTCTCTCCTAGTTTGTGTCTGGCAAATAGTGTGACCCGACCACATGATGAGGGAGTCTCATTTTATACACTCCCAACATCAACAGGTTAAGGAAATTAAAACTATAGGGAAACTGTACTTTGAATAACTGATCATTTCACACCCTAATTGATTGGCCAGGCACTGATGTCTCCCAGCATGACCTTAGTGTGACCTGTTAACGACTGCCCCCAAATAAATCACTGCTTGAGCTGTTTCTAGCTGAGTAGCCTTGTATTCCAGTTCTGCATAAAACCTTTTAACTCACCGAATCTATAGGACTTAGAAAACCTGTCTTCTGTCAGTCACACCTTCCATAACTATATGAACGCATATGGCTCAACACTGGCTGTTGTTTGCAACCCAAAAATGATAGCAAGTAGTCACATCGGGGTGCTGATGGGCACAGAGGAGATCAATCATCAATCATTACTTGGACACTGTGACTTTACATTTAGGTTTATTAAATGCGCTGTCTGTGCCTGCCTAGCTTCCAGGCATTAAAATTACATGGGGTTAAGGACCTGTTCTCTTATTTGGCCTTCCATCAGTCTTTGTGGCCACTGGAAATGTTATCTGTAATGACTTTGTTTTTTTCCAAGTCATTGATTAAAAAATGTGACCTGTCCTAGGGCTATAGGTTCCCTGGGGAACTGCATTAGTAACTTGTCTATTTGGTGATGGCTCCCCAGCTGCATGCTGAGAGACAGCCGAAAGCTCCATGCCTGTCAATGAATATGGTCTGGACCTGGACATGGGTATAGATAGCCCAGACCAAATGTTATACCGTTGCTAAGGTTAAACTGTTGTTATAGTCTTTCGAGGCGAATGGACTTTGAAAGTAATGTGTCCTAATGGCTCCAAATTTCTGGGGAATTGCTGCTCAGTCAACAATCCCCTCTGCTAATAATTTACCAGGCAACAACAATACTTCAGTTACAGATATTGACACACTGCCATGTCAATCCTACAGTGCCTCCCCAGCCATCATGATTTATTTGTGATTGATGAAGCAGTGAAAGAAGAAGCTAGACCACTACTGTCAAAAGATTGCTGAATTTGATTAATTTCAGCATAGAACATGTTTATTTTCCTGTGTGATGGCAACAAAAAAAGGTGAAGAAGTCAAGCCTACAACAATATTTCTTCTGATTGAAAGTGTCTTGAGGTATTTTTGAACCCCAGCATATGGAGATAGGGTAAATACTTGTGAAAATGGTGGGAAAATGAAATGTGTCTCCATGGTTTTCAACAGAGCTATGGTAAGGGAGGATGAAATGTGACATGTTGGGGCTGATCCTGAAAAAGCTGAAAATTAAGTAAGGTGAACAACATGATTCATCTGAAGAAGATATTAGATGATGGGAAGGGCCTAGTCCTGTTAATCAAATTAAATATTTTTAGGATCAAGCATTTGATGTATGCATAAGTGCAAAAGGTATTAACCTGTTTCATTTTGTTAGATTTCATATTTAGTGATTTTGATCAAGTACATGAAAGTTTGCATTTTATATGGTACATTTCAGTAGAAAATTACCTAAATATTCGAAGCTGAAGACCTGTTGATATTTTAGAGTTTTCAGACTGCTATTTATGTGTCCAACTATGTATTTGGGTATCTTTTCTGGCAGCAAAGCTTAGAAAAGGCTTAAGACCTCATTTTGGGTAATGAGATTAAATGTCTAATGGCACCAAATGATTTTTGTAATGGAAAGAAAGGAGGATCAAGAAAGACCTTTCTTGTGTTTATTCAGTTATTTACACACAGACATGTACATGGCATAACCTCAGCAATATTGCAGCTGGAGTTATTTGACTAAGGATGGTGGTGAAAAAGCACAAGCCATCTTTATAAGCCCTTTCAAGTTCCCCACCCATAGGACTGCAAACACAGGGAGCCAACGTGTTGTCATTTAGAATCTGAAAGCATACTATGGTTTAGGTTATTTATTTAACCTGCATTATTTTGTGTTGTGCAAGCTATTCCTGTGTTTTATATATTTACATCACAAACTTATTAAGAGATTGTCATTGGTGTTGACAACTCATACTCAAAAGATAGAAAAGCCAGAATTAAGACTGCTCGTTGGGAACATGGTGTGTGATTGGGTAATTAAAGAGCACATACTCCTAAGGAGACAAAATAATTTTGAACAAACAGCCATAATTATGGAATTTCCTTGGTTTTCTGCTAGATAACTTCTGTATTAATCCATATTTGCTTGTTTTTTAGCAGTTTTGTCAACAGCTCCTGCAAATGTACCATTCTGTCTTGAGGATGATTGACTGGGCCTAAAATGCTTATTTTACTGGTAAATCTCCTGTGCAGAACATGTAATTTAGTTCATATATATGACAGATACAGCAAGTGCCTTTTGAAGTCATGATGAAAAGATATAATAAAAATATCTTTATCAGTCAGATTCAGCTTTTGAATAAAGTTTAATGTCAGATTTAATTCAAGCCTGTAGTAGAGAATTAAGAAAAGCATGCCTTATTCCCTGTTGCAAGGTTACTGTCCCCCTCAGCTCACTCAAATCATGCTCTATGCTTCTGTCTTTAAATTCAGCTGTTGTCCCCTGTCAGGGCTTCATTTAATTTTTTGGCAAGAGTGGTGGAGTTTTCTGATACAAAGTACTTACTTGTCAATAGTCACACTTCAAACTACTAAAGGTATAATTCCATTCTCTTCCCACCATATTTTAGAAATTATCTTTGCTTTCCATATCCAATAACACCAAGTTAAAGTAAGTACTCAGTTCTCGTCACCAGGTACTGGTCATATACTTTGAGTTTACGGTACTGCTGGTGGTCATTAGTTGCTGTGTTTAAAGCAGCCCAGGTAAAACTGTATTGCATGAAAGGATTAATTCCCACCTTGCTCCATAGCAACATAAACTTTGATACAGGAAAGGAGAAAAAGTTTTCAAAGAAGAAAGTGTGAAGTCTTAAAAATACATTTCTAGACATCCTGAAATTTGTTTTCTCTAGATATATCTTACAAAAATACTGGAAAGAGTACTACAATCCTTTTATCTGTCACATTAGGCGTAGCGCTTTTGATTTACGGTGCTTAGGGATTTATTTGATTTTTAATGTTGCGTTTATCCAAACCAGTGAACAGTGAACTCCAAATGGGTTTTTGTACACTCAATTTACATCTGCACACTTTAAATCCCATCCCAGTAATTAGCCATGGATAGTCAGGTCTAAGGTACTTAAATTGTTCTGAGTGCTACTCTATTCTAAATGGCTTTGTGCATGTTTGAGTGTTTTATTAGTCAGGACCCAAGGGAGATAGCACCCAACTTTGGTCTTAGCTCCTGCAAAAAATGTACTGTTGTTTGTGGTATTTGTAGCACCAAGTCATAGAATGGTCGTTCCTGTACAAATATACTCAGTGTCTTACAGAGGCTGCAGTCCAAAAAGACAGAATAAGAAGAACTATAAAGATACAGAATGTTAGGATGGATTATTGGGGTCTTTTTAAAGTGGGAGAATTAGTTAAATTCTCAGAGAAGACTACAAAAAAAAAAAAGGAGCAGGACAAGGCTGGAGACAGAAGGGAATGAAGGGAAAGGGTTTGTTGGCAAACAGTACGAAGGCTGAGATGGGGAGGGTGTTGCTGTCACCACTATTTGCTGCAAACCACCAAACAGAAAAAACTTGACATATGTTGCCACAGAGAGTTAACCGAGTTTTTGCAAGAGTCTGTAAGTAGGAACTGGAATCAGAAAGCTAACCAAACTGAGTTCCTAAGGGAAAAAAAGAGACATAATCAGCAAACTGAGCAAACCAAATTTTTAGCCAACTTTCCTGTTTGAATGGAAATATGTGACTACCTCAGAGCTTGGTCTACAATGAGATTATGTGAGTTTATGTGTTGGTGCACAGAGATACTTCAGTATCTGCAGATGTATGCGTGTATATATCACATCAGTTTAAAAAAGTGGTTTGTATCGGTAGCTCCTCCTGCATATTGGAAAACTTTTCACTTGTGTATTCACTTTCAATTTAATTAAGCTAAAATGGTGTTTGTGAAGTTTGGTGACTTTTATAATCAGTTTTGTTTGCAGTCCAGCCTGTATTCCAGTCCCATCTTTTGCAGGGATCACAGAAAATCTACAGGCTCTATGAGAGGCTGCATTTGCATTTTTGTTGCTCCCAAAATGCGATCACTGAAACTTGGATTGGTTGTTCCAAATTTTTATCAGTTAGGAACTTTACACAGTTGGAAGAATAAATAAGCTTATGACTAGAGCTCTTGTATAACCTCCTGAAATGAAAATTTTTATTTATCTCAAAAAAGAATGCTAAAATGGTCTTATAATAGATATTATGCAGAGGCAGAAAAATCTGGATCCTAATGAAATAACAAAAACTTATCAGCCTATGGTGCTGGTCCATGTTCATGCCTCTGTAATTTCAACTGATTAAAATTACTGAGAATTGTCTTAATCAACCTGCCCTTTCTGCAATAAATTACACCTGGGTAAAGTGTGTGTAAAATGCTATTATTCAGATTTGACAATGTTTTATTCTTGTATTGTTACTGTTTACAAGATTACACAAATTACAGGACTATGTTTGGCCCCGGTGTGTTTAGGAGAAGAGGTCTCAGAGGGTCATTTCAGGGTGACCAACACCACAGGGAAAAGAGAGCTTCCATGACTTCTCTGGTCTCTCCAGGCAGGAATAACACTTAACATCTTCATGCCGGTCTATTTTTTGGAGAAGTAGCAGATGTGAATTCATATTCTATCTCCATCCACTACAAAATGATAAATACATTTTTCATTCAGAAAGGGGAAGCACGTACCTTCAACATGGTTTTTATTAAAAATTTAAAGACAGCGCTGAAGGGATGCTGGGTGAAAGTGCACAGTGAGTGTCTCCTATGGAAGCTACATTGCAACTGCATCCAAATACGGCACAGCCTGCTTTTCAGACAGCTCTTTCTTGTTCTTAGGAAATGGATGGGGCTAGTGGGGTAGAAGGGATGGCAATTTCTTTGAAGTTACATGCTTTATTTTAGATATATACTTAGCATAACCCTTTAAGTCGCTTGTCATGATTTGGGGGTTAGGGCAGCACAGGCAGAGTGCCACAGCCTATGCCACATTTGCCTAACGAGCCTCACAAGCTTTCATTAATGTTACATAGAACAGTGGACATGAAGCTGCTGTGGAGGGTCTGTCAGAGCTGGTACATGCCTGGGGGGAAGTAACGTGCAAACCAAACTTTGTATAAGGGAATCACATTTGGGGTATCTTTCCAAATTCTTCAAATGCACTGTGAAAAGTCTGTGTGTGTTTATGGTATTAGCTACTTCTGTGCTAAAGCCTTCCTGTGTCAGAGGGAAGGGAGTGCAAAGGAGAGGTCATGGTCTGTGTATGTGAGATTTTTTATATAAGGTCTTATGTCTGTGTAGGATTTTTAAAGTAGAGGACAGCAGGTGTTGCTTTATAGAAATGCTTGGCTGAAGGAGAAGTGAAAAACCTCCAAACTGGTCATTCAACAGCAACAAAAATCTTTCTTTCCTAATAGCGTGGATGCACAAATTTGCAAATATTGAGCAAACAGTGTAAAATGGTGCTTTGAATAAATGGCTAGGGAGGTTTATACCAACCCCTTTTGCTCTTGGTCCAGTACAAACAACTGCACAGCTGCTGTTTGCATTGGTCTTCCTTTTGGTGCCTCCATGGAAATTTTTGGGTTTTGAATGGCACCAGCCCTTGTTTGTGCATGAATCATCAAAGGCCTCCACAACCCACTAGGTCTGCTGCTGTGCAGGAAGGAGCTGTGGCTGGCTGAATGTTCTTGTATGCGTCACATAGGTCTCAACATAGGGAGTCTCTCTAGTCTCTCTAGACTCAAGGGATCCAACATTTGAGGCAGATGAGGCCTCAGAGGAATGCAATGGTGAGGAAAGAGGGTCTAAGTTTAAGAGAATATATTTTTACATAATAACATCTGTCTGTTTTCTGCATTTGCTGCTCCTGAGCATTCCTGTCATCCCCAGGCCACAGCAAGGCTGAGCTCTGCCATAGCCTTCTCTTTGGGCCTCTGACTTCATTTCCCTACTGCCTGCTTTCAGTCTCAGGCCAGTCATGTTTACACTGCATTTTGGCAGGAGCACAGCAGAGATGGTAAGCTATCCCATCTGCCTCTGCGTCCCTCTATACCAAGCACTTCTTGCAAATACATCTACTTCAAGCCATTATGCGTCACACACAACCTTATGAATTTCCAGGATGAGGTATTAATAGAAAAGGCTTGCATTTCTTAAGTCAAGTAGCATGCAGCACACCGAACTTGCTGGACAGCTGTGTTGCTTCCTTCTTGCTGCTGCTGAGATGAACAGAATGTGAAGAGACCCAAGAAAATAGGTTTAGATCTTCTTGTGCAAACTGTACCAGGTTGAGTACTCTGGTGGATGGAGGAATAAGTGGTTCTTCTGTCCCCCTATTCGACCCTTGATACCAGAAGTGCTGCTGCAAGATAGGACTCCAAACATACAGCATATTACATATGTCATGCTTGTTACATCTGACTGTGGTCACAGTCATGTTCCTTCTGTCTTTCAGTGATTTTTCAGTACTGGAGAAGAGAGATCAGCACCTCCTTGTGCAACTTTGCCATCTTCAGCATGTAGGGCAACCAGCAGTGGAGTCCCATGCAAAGGCAAGTCTTGCCACTCTAGCATGTCAGGGGAAGCCTCAGGTTGCAGGATTTTCAGTCTCCATGTCTCAGTTTCACAGCAGGGACTGGGAAGCTCAGAGGGATGAAGCTGGGGAATCTTAGGTCAGGAACAAGATGTCATTCCTGTAGGCATGAGCACACCTGTGGTCATGTGTAGCTACTTTGAGTGACACTGACAATGCGACTTAACCAATACAATCCGTCACAGTGCCAGAGAGCCTTTAATCTTCCTTGGGATTACAGTGTGATGCACTGACACCTGTATTATTTTGCCTGGACTGCTGTTGTATGGGTTTGCAAACATAGTTACAAAAGAAAAGCATCTAAAGATAGGTGTAGATAAGATTTAATGACAAGATCCTTCCTAGCTGCACCAGTGACTTAGTTTAGGAAAATGTCAGCTTAGTTCCCAGCTGTTAGGGCTGACCTCTCCTAAATCAGCTTCACTGTACACATCTCCTCTGTCCCTTTGTCAGCAATGGCTCCCTTTAGGGCTGTTGAGGCTTGCCTGCTCTCTCTCCTCTCTCCTCGTTAAACCTTCCTTCCTGTTCTTACTTGGATTTATATTTCTCTGGCCTAAATCTCCTTCCCCTCCCCCCCTTTCCAGAGCTGGATTTTAAAAGTGCAAGTGTCTGTGAGCAGCTTTGATTTCTCCCTTTCCTCCTTCCCATTCCCTCTAGCTTCTTTTTGTGTCCACTTGCACTGCATTTTTCGGTTAACACTTCTCTTGTTTTTCTTGTTTTATAACATTGAAATATGATGAAACACTGAAGTACATAGAATTCATTGGTCTCAGCTATTCTAAGCTGTGATCTTTTTGTATAGACTAAAGAATGTCTATTACCAATACAAATGTGAACTTGGGCTGGGTCTAACCCCAGCCGGCAGCTAAGCCCTACGCGGCTGCTCGTTCATGCCCCCGCAGAAGGGTGGAGGAGAGAATCAGAAAGGTAAAACTGAGAAAACACGTGGGTTGAGATAAAGTCGGTTTAATAGGTAAAGCAAAAGCCGCGCATGCAAGCAAAGCAAAACAAGGAATTCATTCACTGCTTTCCATCAGCAGGCAGGTGTTCAACCATCTCCAGGCAAGCAGAGCTCCATCACACATAATGGTTACCTGGGAAGACAAACGCCATCACTCCGAACATTCCCCCTTCCTTCTTCTTCCCCCAGCTTTATACTGCTGAGTATGATGCTGTATGGTATGGAATATCCCTTTGGTCAGTTGGGGTCAGCTGTCCCAGCTGTGTCTCCTACCAACTTCTTGTGCCCTCGCAGTCTCCTCGCTGTTGGGGTGGTGTGAGAAGCAGAAAAGGCCTTGACGCTGTGTAAGTGCTGCTCAGTAGCAGTGAAAACATCCCTGTATTATCAATGCTGTTCTCAGCACAAATCTAAAACATAGCCCCATATTACCTACTATGAAGAAAATTAACGCTATCCCAGCCAAAGCCAGCAGAGCTCAAAAGTACTTTTTCCGGGTCACCGTTCCCTCTATCGCGTCCTGTCAGTGGTAGGGAACTGGGTGGTGCAAGGGCTTCCCACCTCCTTTATTTGCCTCACTGAAGCACAGCAGCTTTCCTGCTGGTCCTTGCTCACGGATCTTGCAGCAAGTAAGCGAGGAGCCAGGGTATTGCGCTGTGAACATGCGAAATATAGGGCTGCCTGGGAGACAATGGTGCTTTAAAAGCCTGTTGCGCTTCTCCTTCTCAATTTGCAAGAACTTGACAAGTTTGCTCTGCAGATGTGTAAAAAGAGTAGGTTCCTATCAGAGGGTATAGGCAGTGTATAATTTTGAATAAGTAAGAGTCATATCACCCTCTGTGCTTGGTGATACAGCTGGAGCTAAGGGCCCCATATACTCCCCCCCTTCCTTGCTGAGCCTCAAGGGCATCCTCGGTGCTCTCTAGAACACAGAAGTTACAGCCCTTGTCACAAGGGTTATTATTTAAAACCAGGTGCACAACCACACTTAGTAAATCGGCACTGCCTTCATCTAAAAAGTCTCTTGCTATGAGAATTGATCAGCTGTCTTGGGCAGTGATGTGTTTCCAACTACCGTCAAAGCTAGCAGGGCCCCCTCAGGGCTGGTGAGACTTTTGGAGTGCTGAGCCTTCTTGCTTGGAATAGCTGGTCCTGTAGTATATACATCCAAACTTCCCTCTGGCTATTTAAGGAGGAGATCAATAGTTCTTAAAAATGCCTCAGCTTTTTTTTCTTCAAAATATACTTTTAAAAATGTTACCATTGGCTGGACTGTATCTCCTTGCTCCTGGGTGCTGGTACTTCAATATTTATTTTATCCCTGCTTTGGAACTAAATAAGTACTACCAATTCATGTTGACAGCAAAACAGAACAACAAAAAAAAAAACCTCAAACAAAAGAAATCCTATTTATTTTGCTTTTAAATAAGTTGATGGTCAAGTTACCAAGCATCAGACCACGTGATATTATTACGACCACTGAAATGAATGCCTGCCATTTGAACACAGAGGTAATGCGTTCTCCTTAATAATATCCAGTTACTGGAACCTCACAATATTGCCTATCAAAGCTCTCACAATGCAAAAAGAAAAGCAGCGTATATTCTTAGTTATGAGTTAGGTGAATTAAAATAAAATCAATTTCAGTGCATCAGTGTATATAATTCATTCTCCTCTAAAGGCTCATCAAATGGCATTTAGCCTGAATAAGTCTAGCAGGGCCAGGTGCTCAGCTGTGACATACTTTAGTAACTGAATTGCAGTAGGTGGTTGAGATCCTATTTTCAAGAGAAAAACGGCCTGGCTAAAAGGATAATTACTATGCTAAACATTACTTCTCTTCCTGCTTTCTGCAAACAAAGCTGGGTAGCAAAGTGATTGGTGTACAAAATGTGTCCGCATATGAGCAGACAAAACTGAAACATTGGCGATAGGTAAGCTTCGTATTCAGTATGTAGTGTGAAAAGACATTAAAATATTGCAAATTGAAATGCTCAGCTAAGACACTGTCTTTCACATTACGAAGACCCATAGTACATTAGTCAGCTTTGCAGGGAATTACAAATGTGATTTAAAAGTTACACACTTCATCAGTACATAATAAGGTTTAAAAGTCAAAATATAACTTATTTTTTTCTTTCCATTTTACCGTGAACTCCCTGCATTGGCAGTTTACCTTCCCAAAACTTTCTCATTGTCCTTTTTTCACATTAAACATTATCCAACATTTATATGTGGGCTAGAAGGAATCTGCTCTCAGGAGTTTAAAGAATTTCCAGCATTATTGTTGCTCTGTTATGGATCAGCTGAGATGGATGAAAACTATGTTGGAATTACTTGTGAATGATCCGTTAAAGCTCAGCCTGAAGAGAAGTCAGTGATCACTGGTAAGTCAGGCATACACAGATGTGGATGGTTAGTTCATCTGCCCACGCTCATTAAGCCTCACAACGATTGCAGACAGTTAGCAGGTTGTAGTGTGATATTGGCAGCACCTGTCCTAGCACAGAAGAGAGTCTGCATTCAACTACGCTGCCTGGCTGTGGTGGGTTGACCCCAGCTGGACACCAGGTGCCCACTAAGCCACCCTGTGACTCCCCTCCTCAGCTGGACAGGCGAGAGAAAATAATATAAAGGCTCGTGGGTCAAGACAAGGACAGGGAGAGATCACTTACCAGTTATTGTCATGGGTAGAACAGACTCAATTGGGAAATTATTTTAGTTTATTAGCAATCAAATCAGAGTAGGGTAATGAGGAATAAAACAAAATCTTAAAACACCTTCTTCCCACCTCTCCCTTCTTCCCAGGGTCAACTTTGCTGCCAATGTTCTCTACCTCCTCCTGCCGGGCAGCACAGGGGGATGGGGGTTGTTGTCAGTTCACTACAGGTTGTCTCTGCTGCCCCTTCCTCCTGAGGAAAAGGGCTCCTCACACTCTTCCCCTGCTCCAGTTTGGGGTCCCTCCCATAGTAGACAGTCCTCCAAGAACTTCTCCAACATGAGTCCTTCCCATGGGCTGCAGTTCTTCACGAACTGCTTCAGGATGGGTCACTTCCACAGGGTGCAGTCCTTCAGGAACAGACTACTCCAGTGTGGGTCCCCCGTGGGGTCGCAAGTCCTGCCAGCAAACCTGCTCCAGCATGGGCTCTTCTCTCCGTGTGGCTACAGGTCCTGCCAGGAGCCTGCTCCAGCACAGGCTTCCCATGAGGTCACAGCCTCCTTTGGGCATCCACCTGCTCCAGCATCAGGTCCTCCATGGGCTGAGGTGGATATCTGCTCTACTGTGGACCTCCATGGTCTGCAGGGGGACAGCCTGCTTCACCATGGTCTTCACCACGGGCTTCACCACGGGCTGCAGGGGAATCTCTGCTCAGGTGCCTGGAGCACCTCCTCCCCCTCCTTCTTCACTGACCTTGGTGTCTGCAGGGTTGTTTCTCTCACATATTGTCAGTCCCCTCTCTGGCTGCAATTGTGTAGATTTTTTTACCCTTCTTAACTATGTCATCCCAGAAGTGCTCCTACTGTTGCTGATGGGCTCAGCCTTGGCTACCAGCGGATCCATCTTGCAGCCAGCTGGCATTGGCTCTATCGGACATGGGGGAAGCTTCTAGCAGCTTCTCACAGAAGCCACCCCTGTAACCTCCCCCGCTACCACCTTGCCACACAAACCCAATACAACTGCTAGTGTGAGCATCACTGCAGGGGCAATCAGGATCTCCGTCCTCAGGAAACAGAACAGGTCTGATCCCTGTAAATGCCATTAACTTCAAGATTCTCTGGAGTCAAGCAGGCATTCAGCAACAAGCCCCATATGACACATATTTTATTTATTGGAGCAATATGTTAACATTTTTATTATTTATTGAAGCTCATCTGTAACTAAGCATGTCTGCATAATAAAACTCTCCCGCAATATGTTGTTAACACACGGAAACAAGCCTTTCAATATGTTATAGATAACCTTCACCTATAGTGCTTCGCGCTGTTGAAAATAACAGCTGGAACATGGATTAGATCACACCAAAACCCACCCATTCATATTGCAATTATTCACGAACCATATATGATACTGTAGAGAAAACGGCCACTGAATACTAGAGGTCTAGTTTTGGGCGAGTCTATTCCACCAGGAGAAAGACTGTACAGCTGCTCAGCTTTTTCCTATTTATCTGTAACTTTCATGCTTTTCTCTCTGCCACATGGCTTTAAATACTACTGACCAGATTCTGGCTGCTTATGCTCAATAATGAGACAAGAGTGCAGGGGACACTTGGATTCCTGATGCTTGTGTTGTTCCAAAACACTTCCAAGCAGCAAACATTTGGGTAAGAAGTAGAGGAGTAATATTTTAGCCTGTTGATTCCAGGGTCAAAAGAGCCTTCTGCTGTTCTTTCCTCTGCCATGCTCCCAGTCCCTGCTACCAGGGAAGTGCTTTTCTTTGCACATTTTCTCCAGAGAGATGCAGTATAAGAACTACACCTTCATGCAGCTGACCAGTAATCTTATTTCCATAGTTTTGTTGGAATTGATAACTACTGATCTCTGGGAGTTGTCAAACAAAAAAGTTGGGTTACATTTACTAAAAAAAATCTACACAACTTTCAACACAGTTGAGTTTGATAAGCAGCAATGACTCTGCCTTAAATTGCTGCGGGATGAGTCATTTGTCTTTGATGATTTAGAGTTTCTGAGATGCTTCCTTCCTTCTTTGCCTAATGTTTCATTTGGGCAATATGCTTAATCAATGTTTGCTGATGTTTATGGTCTAATGCGTACTGACAGCAGGTGCAGAAAAAGTAAATCCCCATCTGCATAAAAATCTTGCTGAAATTCAGAAGCATGCTGTTTCACTGTAATTTTCGTAGACAGGTGATTTTTCACGGTACCTCCAGAAGGTTCCTCCCAACTCCCTGCTGATACCTCTATTTTCCTACCTGCTGCTATCACAGGTTACGGCTTTGTTTGTAGCCCTACATGAGGTGCCATTTTAAAATATATCTATTTGTTTTGTTTGATGGGCTCTTCTTTTGATTCAGTTGAGGTACGTGCTTAGGTTCCACGGTTTGCATCATGACTTTGAGTGTTCTGGTAGGCAAGTGGCCTCCTTTGAAATGCTCTTGCTGTTCACTGGGACAGGGGGATGTCATGACTAAGGCTCTAAAGCAGGGGTGGAGATCCTGCATCCTGGAGACCAGACCCTCTGACTGTTTTGTCTAGTTTCTGGCAAGATATAATGATTGGTGTTAGCTTTTGGGGAGATTTTTTTCATAGCTATTGTGTGTCAGTATATTGATGAGATGTGGTTAGGCAAACTCCTCTACGCCACTGCCAAAAGCTTTTGTTCTAAAACTTGGATTAGTGGTTTGAAGATTAGGAGCAAGCAAAAATTATAACAACTTGTTTCTCAAAATGAGGAATTCTGTGTAGTTGTTTATTTTACCAGTTTTTAAGGGTCAGCATTACTCTCCTGTCCCTTTCAATATACCCTTAGAAGGTGGGATGGCTTCCTCGCTTTGCCTTGCCTTGCTTTTTCCCTGAGGAAACAGAAAATTACATGGTTCGTGTGAGCTAATTTATGGTCACAAACTGCTAGAACATGCCTTAATCTTCCTGCTAAATTATGTTGAATAATTTGTGTTAGTGTTCTTAGAGGTCACCCAAGATCTGAGCTACATTATACAAGTACATAATCTTCCCTCAACATTTTTAACCTAAAGGGAAAAGAAAAAGGAAAATAAGAGGCACAGTCTTATCCACTGCAATAACACACTACTGGAATCAGGAACAGAGAACTGGATTCCTAGCCAGGTACAATACACTGGACCATGTTATCACCTAACAGTATATTTCTTAAAATGAAATAATCTGATAACCTTCAAGAAGGACCAGAAAAAGGAAAATATAAGGAGATTTAAAAAAAAAAAAAAAAGGCTTAATGTGAAAGCTACATAGGGTCATACTTACAGATTTAATAAACAAAGTAATGTGATATTGCACCAGATGAGATATGGGGGGAAATGTCTATGTAGAGCAGGGAAGCTCCAAATTCCATGTTAAAAAACAAACAAAAAACTTACCAAAACACAAAACAAAAACAGTGTCAAAATGGTACATTTCAAAACTAAATAGAATATGAGAAAGAACAATTACTGGTTATGGGTTTGTTTTTTTTGTTTGGTTGGCGGAAGGGCTGTTTTTTTTAATAATATAACTGTATAATTCCGTATACAGTTTTGAAAATCTTGAGCTATTTTATCTGATTTTCAGGTAAAAAAAACTAGGGAAAATTAGATAAGTTGAGCTACTGGTTCAAAGACATAAAATGAAAATCAGAAAATAATTAAACCAAGCCACGTGAGAATAATCTCAAAGCAAGCTGAAGCTAAGCCAATAGTAACTCAGGCTCAGCTGTGCCTATACAACAAAGGCAAAATGCAATACAACGGGGAAAAGCTGTGGGAAGAAATGCATTAGAATATTATCCATTACAGTATGCCAGAGAAAAATGTGCTACTAGGTTTCTCAGAAAAGCTTTTGGGTAAAAATCAGCAAAAGCAAATGCCTTGCTATCGTTATTCTGTAACTGTTTCAAAGACGTTGGTATCTAGAAGATGTCCACAAGAAATGTGGGATTGAATGCCAGCTGTAACTGAGGCTTCCCTGGTAAATTAACAGTGTTTGTCAGGACTCCAGTTAAAGAAAAGAAATGGAAAGGTTATATTGCTAAGCAAGCTGGGAAGAAGACATTGAATAGCTGGGATTCTTGAAATGTTAAGAGAGTTGTCTCAGAGCACTCATAAAATACTTGATGGTGATACATGGAAATTAAAGGAAATGTGAATATAAAGTGTTTTCAGTCCTTTTGCACAAGCAGGCAGAAAATTTTCCCGCTTAGCAAGAAAGCAGAGGGCTGCAGAGGGCAAAGACAACCACTAAGATGGCCAAAATTAAAATTAAATGTATGTCTAAAAAATAAATATTATTAAAGATATTAGGAGAAACAGAATGACAAGACAAAACTACTGTTAATAATTGATCAGTCTGTTGATTACACTTCAAAATGTGGAGGGCTTTCTGACAGCAAAATAAGCAAGACTATTTGTTACTACTGACAGATTTTGTAGTCTTAGCCAGGGAGCTGGAAGCCAGAATTTGTCTCAAAGTATATTAGTCTGAGAGTTCTACACAAGTTTTCATTTTTCTCATCTAACTTGCAAGGGAATGAAGTAATTTTTTATGATGAAAGCTTATTCTATTCTAAACATGACGGTTATAAAATCTTACTAATTATATGACACAGGTCAGAATTTCCTGACTCCAGCTGCACCTATTAAGGTGTATTCTTAAAACTCTGCAAAAAAGGGAAAATTAGAAATCAGAGGCATTCACTGTAGTTCTCTCCATCAGTTTGTTTTTAACACAAGTAAATTTTAAGGGAAACAGTCTTGCACAACTGAAAACATTATCTACATCTGTTATATCTAAACATCTAGCCTAAATATTTCATAAGTGGCATTTCTTTCAACATCTCCTATATTACCTTTGTTAGTTTCTCCTTTTATCTTTGCTGTGAATATTGTTGATGTTAAAAGTTTTCTTGGTCCCATTCTCATTATTCTGGAATCATTAAATATTATGTTTGTGACATAATGGACTTTCTCACAGAAATCAACTGTGATGTCCTAAAGCAAAAACGTTATGATTTTGAATACAGAATAAATGATAGGAAAATGAAAATTCAGGTTCCCTAAACAATGCAAGCAAAGAAGAATATTAAAAACATTTATTTTTTTAGCTGTGATATTTTTGTTTTTCTAAGTTATTTCCATTAAATTAAAACCCAATACTGGTGGCATATGATTCACACAGTCATTTTGGGAAAAATGTGCCACAGCAGTGGGGGAGCAAATAGGACGAAGAATTTCTGTTAAACTGTTTGTAACTAAAAGCACAAAATGTGCCAGTACAGCTGAAGAACTGTTATTTTGTTCTTTGATTCTTATTAAGCAAAAAGTGACAGAGTCACTGGTTTTGCTAGAAGACTCCCACTGAAATTCTCGAAAGACCTGGCTTTAATACAGCGGCATGTAAGAAACTCTCTCCAGTGCAACTCTTGTAAATGTAAGTTTTGAGATCCCATGCTTGCAAAGGCATCCCTCTGAATGTGAACTGAAAATGGGTGCCCTTCATGGCGGCATAAGGCAGCCTGCGTCTTGACCTTTCTCTGCAATCTCTTCTAATCTGGATTGCTCCAGGTTACAGAACACTGGGGATCAACCACACACGCTCCAGCAGATCCAGCTCCTCCAGGTACGTGCATTTCTTCCTTTTAGGCCCTCGTAACCACTCACAAGGGACACACAAACAACTTTCTCTGTTCAAAATATGACTCATTTTAATAAGAAAAGAGGCTAACAGAAAATGGGCTTGTTAATCTAATATTTTTTCCTTTTATTGTCAATCAGTATTTTACTCTAGCTATAAACTCTGTGTGTCTTGCATTTTATTTATCTTACATGTCTGCTCAGTTGACCTTTTGGCACCATCTATTAAAGGTGCTGAAATCTTGTTCTGCTGTGGGTTCTGAAGCTGGGTTAAACCAGTTTGGGTAGTTTAGCAGAATCAACATGTGTTACAGCAAAGTCAATGGTCCTGAATGTTTGCTGATAGCCTCACACTTCTGCAATTGTTCCTTCCTGTCTTCATTTCCTGACGAATCAGCAGCTGAAGTAATTCGAATGAACATGCTAAACAGCTCAGTAAAAATAAAATAGAATACATATTATTTAATTAATATAAATTATTACAAATCAGGCCTCTCTCTCTCATACAGTTGTGCGTGTCATCTTCTGTCATGTTCCCAAGAAACATTGTCAGAGTGAATTAAAAGGGTATGGTTAATTTTGCTGCTTGAATTTAATTGCTTCATAGAAAAAGCCAGCAAAATGAGGGGTTGGAACCAACTTTCCAAAGCTGCTGCTTCGTTAGTGGGTACCACTGGTTTGTTTGTGCGCATGGAGCAGTGAGGAAGGAGGGAATGGAGTCAGTTGTGCATTTGGGAATTCATCCTTTTAATAATCACAGTCTGATACTTAAAACACTGAGAAGTGGTAGGAAGTAGAACTATTCAAGGGAAATTGCCTCTGACTTTGGCCATTCCTTCTTGACCCCCAAGTATTTTTAACATGTGTGTCTCATTACTACTGCTCTGTAACTGGTAACTTACACAAGGCTTGTTTAGGATTTTCTCACCTATGTAGCGATAATGCCTGCAGTCAGTCTAACCTGTCTGAGCTGTATAGATCATGCGTGTATATGAAGGACATGCATGACCGGTATTCTGATTGTGGCTATTTATGCATAAAAATTCAGTTCACCTTATACCTGAGATTTAAGTGTAAATAATTCAATAAAACCTTATCTACAGAAGGATCTTGCTGAAAAGTAGATACTGCTTGTGATCTGAATAAGGCAACCAACATACATTTTCTTCCTCTTGGCTACAAACCTAATAACTGAATATATAATATGCTTAGTTTTCCTCAGTCCAGAAAAACCCAGAATTCCCTTGTTCAGGATTCTGACATCAATTCTTTCCTATTCCATAGTTATTTAACTGTTACCAGGAAATACTGATATGAAGTAACAGTGATCTATTATCAATCACATATAATTTTGAAGTATCCACAAAAGGTCTTACCCTTTTTGTGTTAAACATGATATACAAACATAGCCTATCGACTGCATTTTAAATGCAAGGCTGAGGCTTTACATAAATCTAATCTCATTCTGTTTCCAAAGGGCTGTAAATCCTATTGAGGTGACTTTCAGAGAAGGCCATGGAGAAAATTCAGATCCTGACTATCCCTTAGCATGCACCAGAGCAGTAATGTACTTGCAAGTGCCATCAAGGATCCTGCCTGTCCTTGCCCACATGGCTCCTGAACTTCCCTGCCATAAGGGTAGATTGGATTTGTTGGTGGCCTGATCTCAAGGTGCCTTTATAGTAGATGGATGCTGGTAGCTAACCCAGAGGCATCTTACAGCAGCAATAGGTGCGTGTGTGTGTGCACGAGTACGTGTGTGTAGAGGCGAGCCGGCAAGCTGCCAGATTTCAGCCTGTTTCCTCAAGATACTGTATAAATATAACATGATCCAGTGAGTTTTTGGTCCAACTTTTTGCTGAGAGATGTCAGACAGACCAGGCAGGTGGTGCCAAGATAACTTCTCAGTGTGCAAGGGGGAGACCGGGGACCACGTGTTCTTTTTTTAGTATATTGAAACAATGACAGAGATGGATTTTAATGTCTATGTTAAAAAAAAATGTGATCTCAGTTTAGTTCCTCGTGGCCAAAGCTATCAATCAGAACCAGCACTTTTGTTTGTAATTTCAGAATTGAAATGGAGACCTAAAAGGAAATGACACTTTGGGGATTAGAGTTAAATAACATTCATTCATCAGCTTGCACTTATGCTATATGTCCTGTGGAGGGTGGCTATGCACTTTTTTGGATAGAGTCAACCTAATGCAGTTAGCAAATAGTAATTCAGTGTTTGAACAATGTTGGCAAGAATAAGGATCACATATTTACCCCTGGCTAGTGCCAAAGATGCCGAGATTTGAAAGTTAGTTGTTACAGTGCCCTGCATCTTTGTCTTACTAAACCCTCTACAATATCGTACTAGTTTCAAAAGGAGGATGAAAAGCTACTGGCCAGTCTTGTGGTGAAAGAAACATGCATTTCTGAAATATTGTGTACTGAAGTGCAAACTGTGTTGCACCAATTGCACTAATCTGTGCTCTGCTGACATAGATGTGCTGTTTTCCCACACTGTGCCTAGCAAAGCAAGGTACTTCCCATAAACATCTCCTAGGTGCAAAGGAAACTCAGTAAAGGTAGCCCGTAACTAGCTGACAACCAGGGATGTTTTCACTCTGTCTCTCCTCCAGATGTTGAGGTAGTAAGCAGGAAACGATCAGCATTTGAGATCTACCGCCCAAAGCCACTCTCAAGAAGGGGCCAGAGAAACAGGGCTCGCTTTCCTCTTTCTAACCTTTTTTTTCCTGAAGCGAATCTGTTTCTCTCACTGAGGAGAAGCCTCTTCCCTTGAAAGTCTGCCTCTATACAATAAAGCTAATGTCCAGGGCACTTCCCATGGAAGTAAGAAATTTGGATGCTAACTCTTGATCTGTGTCTAAGTTATGCCTGAAGAAAATTTGAAGCAAAATGGCCATTGGAGTGGCCGAAAGCTGCATCTTCCTCATCTCAGTAAGGCGCTCTAAATACCTGGCTGTGGAGCTAGACTGCTTCTTTCTCTTCCTCACTCTCCTCATGAGTCTTGAACTCCTTGTTGATTAACAGCACAGCTTCAGCCATGGAGGCATGGTGTGCCCCACTGACAGCGGGCAGAAGGCGGCTTCTGTTGGGACACGTACATTTTTCTGCCATCTGATTGCTTTCTTGATTCCTGAATGAATGCTTTAGACTTCCAGCTGTTTTGTCAAAGAATCAGGGGAGAGGAGGACTGCTGCTGCATTTGGAAGGCAAGCTGCAGTAACTATGTTCTATGGGAGCCTGAGCCTACCTGCACATTAAACAAGCTACCAAATTCGGCTCTCCAAAAGACATAAGCGAGTTTTTAAATTCCAGTCAGGTTCATTTGAGAGAGGTGGAGGAACCAGGAGTTGGGTAGAAACACTACATCCAAAAGCAAGATGCTTGTTCACCTAAGGTCTTTTACCCACTGCCCTGCTCAGCTCGGTGCCTTGCCCCCATTTTGTAACAAGTGCTTAAAACTTGGTATGCAAAAGCTGCCTGCCACTTACTCAAGCAGCAAATTCATAAAAAACCGTCATTCATTGTCAATAGTTGCTGTGTGCCACTTTGTCCTGCAGAAAACTAAGATTGTCCTTGCACACTGTGGAACATAGGCAATTTGTAAGCTTGACTGTAGCTAGTACCCACTGCAGGTATAATTCAGCCTGCCATGCATAAAGCAAGGAAGTTGAATAATTATTGATCACACTTTATTTAAGAATTCAAATAGGCAGTGTAGGACCTATATATCACAGTGTTTCTTTTCTGCTGAAAACTGTGTACTGTACCGGCATTTCTAGTGCTGTGTGATTCAATAGGCAAACCTAAGTGCATACTTCAAGATAAACACCATCTCAATGCTCCTGGCACAATTTTTGATTACAGAAGTGTACACGTAATACAGATGTGCATCTGGTGGGTGATAATACATTTTCCACAGTGAAGATGTTATTTTGCCTAGCTGGGCTTTGACTTCAGAAGAAATGAAGCACTGCATGGAGAAGTGATGTACCTGGAAGACAGTGCCACATGCATCCCTCCGTCTCAGGTAGGTAGACTAGGAAAGTGCTTACCAACCTTAACAGTTCTACACAGTCTCACAGTAAAATTCAGCACTTTTTACTGATGGCACTGAATCAGCTTCCTCCAGCTATGCTTTGGTGTAAGCGTCAAATTATGAGAGACGCCAAAAAGTTCCACATTTTTCACGGTTCTTTGGAGTTAACTACAAACAATTAGTTATACCCCACAAGCCAGTAAGTATTCTAGAGACTGTGGTTTCTGGAAAGTGGTTTCTGTAAATTCTTTGCATTCTTCTTTTTGAAGGGACTAAATAACTTAAGATTCTGATTGTTGTTTCATATTTTTGACAGTTTAAATGCTCCTTACAGAAGAAGAGTTTACTTCCCTGCAGTAGGTACACCAAATACCATGTTTCTGCTGAGCCTGTGGTGAATCAAATTAAACTCTGTGCACTGCACAGTCTGAACTAGTAACGTTCACCGCTTCATCTTCATATGGTCCTTCAATTCTTTTTGGCACAGAAGTGTCAAAGTGCAGGACTACAAGTATTTTGCCCCTTTGCGTGATGACAAGTGTAAACACCTAATACAGTCTGTCAGGAAATGGACAGATATTCGTTTTCTGTCTAGAGAAGCATATGGGTTTATTGTAACAAATTTTGAATTGTGTTGCAGAAGATAGACATTCTGCCCTCTTCCAGTTATCATGCTTTCTCACTAGCACTGTCAAAACACACAAATGACTTCTTAGAGCTAAAAATGCCTGTCATAAATATAAGGTGATCTAGAAAGACACGCACATTACAATGACCTGATCAAATAGTTCAAAACTTTTTAGTATTTCACTCGTCCCAGCTGTCTTGCCTGCCTGTTAAGCTCCTGGTAGCTGCATTTCATTGTACAGGATGCCACATCATTGTACAATAAAAGCATCATTTATGCCAGTAAAGCTGGTGAAATGAATTACAGTAAGAGAAAGAAATCAAAAAAGCCATGAAATTATGTTTAAAAGTATACTTTTTTCAGCTCAAAACAAAGATTTTTGGCCAAGGGCTTGTCTGCAAAGCAGCCTACTCCTCTGGCCTTCTACATAGTCTCTTTTGTGTACAGCTCTTATTCTAAATGGTTTAAAATCTAAGTAGCAGGAAAAATGCCTCGGATTCTTCCTGCAGACCCAGATGTAAAGATACAAAAATAAAATCTTACCACTGTACTAAGCACTGAGTTGGCCAGAATGCCTCTCTTTTAGCAAGTCAATCATGTTCATACATCACAAAAATCTGCAAACTTAAAGCGTTTGTCAAAACATTTTTATTGGTTACATCTGCTCACATTGAAGAAAAAGAACATAAAAATCTATGAACCTCAGTAGAAAAAGGGGCCATTTCTAAAATAACTGTCTGATTTGTGTTTGGCTGTAAATAAGTTTGACTCAGAAGCGCCTGCCTGGAAAACTGTTATTACTGAAAGAAAGAGAATAGAAACTGGCAAGGTTTGGGTGATAATCCTGGGTTTCTGTAGATGCAACTGTTAGGACATATTTGGAAGAGACAGACAATTTAGTGGTGTATGTTTCTCAAAATACGAATGGCAACCTGCTGAAAGTAGTAAAATTTTCTTTCTTTCTTCCTCTGTTCTTGCTGCGTGCAAAGAAGAGGTAAGGTGCTGCCACTGGTTAGAAATGCTGTTTTGCAAAGAAATGTTTTCTGATCTGCATGCTCTAGAGAAATCCTACTTATTAAAAAAAACAAACATTGCTGAAAAATATGTAAACTTCTTTCTCTGAATTCGCTGCTGTTCATTTTAGCTAGGCTGGATGTGCAACTGCCTTTCACTTGAGGAGGAGTTTGCCATAAATACCAGGTGGCAAGGTTCCTGTGCTGAGATCACACTTTAAAACTGAGATGTTGCTATGCAATTTTCAGTATGAAATAACATGACAACTGTGAGCCTTCGCTCTTTGTTTTCTCTTAGTCATTAGTAGTGTTAAAGTTAGTAGTGGTAAAAATACTGCTTTGATACTGCTGCAACTCCCAGCCTTTAGCTGAGGGTTGCTTGGGGGGGTTAGTCGATGATTTAAAGTGTTAGTCTGTTACCACTTGATCTGCCTCTAGGGTGCCTTGAGGTTGTGAAGTGCTAGCAGGAATCACTTGTGTTCCTGCAAAGCAGCCTGCTGAAATGAGACGCTGCATGGCTTAAGCCTGATTCTGTGATGTTCAGCTTTTATACCTTGGTTTTGGTTTTCAGCCCTTCCATGACACAAGCAGACACAGGTATCAAGATATCCTGTTCTTTTTTTTTCTAGGACATACCTAAAGTTAACTCTGTGGTTCGCTATAATTTTGCCCGAGTTTAATCAGTCACAAGGAATGATAAATTAAAATCAGATATTGCCAGAAAGTAAATGCACTGACATCTACTTGAGGACAGAAAAAAGTTGACGCTCGAGACACCCGAGTCTTTGAAAATAAGGGGATTCATAGCCATGTTACTTTCCAATGGGCCATGGATAGTCCAGATGGAGTGGTGACTTGGAAGGGAAAAAAAATAAAAAGCAACAATAAGGAAATTGTCAATATACGTGGGAATTCCAGAAGATTCTTCTTATTTCTGTTTTTCTTTTCCCCTTCTTCTTCCTTGTTCTGTCTCTTTTTCTTTTCTTGATTCTTGTGCTGTATCTGCAGTTACTTTCTTGGTACAAATGCAAAACCAGATTATTTCTAAGCATAATTTATCGAAATTTCTTATACAAAGGTGTATGTGTATATAACATTTCTGACACCCATTTGGCTTCCTACCATGGAAACAATGACAAAATATATTCTTTTAAACATAAGTAAGGCAGACATGAGAGACCCAGTCTGAAGCATGGTCTGGCTACAAGCACTCTATGTCTGCAAATTTGTACCAAATGGCCTGAAGAGATCTAGCTTCCATAGACACAACATAGCACTTAACCTCCAGGTTTCTTTCCAGTTTATGAGGACAGCCAGGTCTAAGCCTTAAACGTTTTTTCTAGGATATCAGAAATAACTGGTTCTCTCACCCTCTGCTTTGCAACACTAAGACATGCACACAACACAGCAAGAAACAAAGGAAGAAAGTTTGCAAACTTTATAAAGATTTATGACATATATGCATACATTAATGTCATTGTACATATTATATGCAACATACTTACACTACTAGTTTTCATGTTTTTCCTAAAGAACTTAATATTGCAGGACAGTCCACTCTTTTCAGTGACCATGGTAGCATCTCTTCTGTCTAACATATTGCATGGAAATACAGCACAGTACCCATGGTGGTACTTCGGTGCAATTGTGATACTGAGGCTACTGTGGGAGCTGACAGCAGCTCCCAGTTCCCAGGTCCAGGTATGTGCCCTGGCTCTGTCCCAGCTGTATATTTGGGTGAGATCACTGTGTACACCCTTGTTTCTTCACACCCCAGGAACCTGTCATGGTTTCTGCTGGAAGGAATCCTAAGCACCTGGTCCAAAAAGAATCTGGAGTGTAGTCATCCAAGTTCACAGACTGGATAGTTGGAGAACTGGCAGCTTGAACCTAACACTCAGCTTAGATGTAGCTATTTAGAAAGGCAGAGAATAAACCCTGTTCTCTGAGGCCTTGGGACGTGACAGCCAGCCAAAGAAAGGTGTGCTTGTTTCCAAATGGCTGTCTGCCTTCCAGTCCTCTCCTGGACTTAGGCACTTTTAAATTTTGTTTCTTTTTTTAAAAACTGCTTAGTCAACTTGGGTTCTGTGGCAGAGTAAGTCATACTTTGTTTGAGATTTGTGTTTTCAAGCTGCACTATTTATTAATGTGATATGACATTGCATACTTAAAAATCACTGGTCTAATATATCCATTTTACAGTATTCAGAACTGAATGTTGTCCCAAAATATAAGTTACTATTTAAATGTACATATTCTCCATAAAACATAAATGAAGACAAACTACAAGCTTAGTGCACATTCAGATTTCTTAATTACATTTCTGGGTTTTAAATATCACACTGGTTCATTTACATAGCCAAAGTAGTTTGGCAAATCAAAATTTAACAATTATTTCAAGTTAGCCAAATGGTAATTACATATATTGTAGTTTAGTTACCCAACTACAGATCCAGATAAATACTGTGACTGTTAAAGAACATTTGCCACCTAAAAAATTATTGTTCTACTAGAAGCAATTATTTAGTAGATAAAAACACTGATTATGCATTGAGAATGTTTTGGGTTTGGTTTTTGGTTTTTGGGTTTTTTTTTACAGAAATCCATAAATATTTCTATGAGCCTTCAGTAGTTCATGTTATGAACGGCACAGTCTGTCACAGCAGGCATACCTGTGTATGTATTTCACTCACGGTTACAGGGAGATTTGTCACAGGGGACAGAGGTGCCGCATCACAGCTGGCCAGCCTGAGTTCCTGCCAAAATCCTCCCACGGTACCAGCCTCCCGCATGCAGTCAGTGAAGGGCAGACAGTCTCCGCTTTTACTGACCCTCTGGTCCCCAAATGAACTTTCTGACCTCAGTTTTCTACATGTTAGAAAAGTTAAAAGATTACTTTACATTACTTGGTTTACATTAAATTTGTATTCGTTTAATGAATTATGCTTTAGTTATACAACACTATAGGGTGTTTGCATTAACTGTGCTACATAAAATATAATGGTGGGTTAATAGCAGGATAATTTCCCTACGGAAAATAATTATGGCTTTGACCCTCCTGGAGTCAGAATAAAATGCTGCAGGGATAAGAGAACTTACTATTGTTAACTCTCTAAATCCTACCATAACAGCTGAACTGAAAAATAGCTTATGTGCTTTGGGTAAATTTTTCATTCAACAAATTATCATGACACAGAGTTGAGAGATATGTACATATTATCCTTTCCAAGGCTTCTTTAGCTTTTATGTCATTGACAATTTTTTTTTTAACCGGATCAAGTATTTAATCATTTGATTTGTCTGGAATCTCATTTTAGAAATCATTATTAAATCCATCAGGACCTAGAGCTGTGTTAGACTGATTTAGACTGATTTAATATCCTTATAAAGTTCCCCTATATTTGCTAGCAGTTCTAATTATCACATTAAATGCACTGCAATGACAGAAAAAATGTAACACATCAAAATGATTATAAATGGTTTTGAAAACTTGAAAACATTCTTTCTGGAAGGAGAAAGTGTGGCTGTTGAAAGAGGCTTTTAAACTGCTATTTAAGAAGTCATCAAACTGCTTTTTGTTCAATTGTTGATTGCATTATTGGAAATAATTGCTTATTTTCATTTTAAAGGGATGGCTAAGACAGTATACTCACCTTAGCATCTCATGAATTTACTTCAGAATGTATTGTGTTGTATACCTACAATATAAAAAGGATTTTAAAATCACTAAGTAAGTGAATTCATTTTGAATAGGTCAGAATCAAGGTTTCCTGGGTAATTGTACACAATCAGATGCATTATTATAGTATTAAAAAACAGACTTGTGTTTTAGGTTACATGTCAAGAGCTCGTTGAAGGGGTATCTTTTTTATATTTCTTTCTATTGTCTTGCCTTATGGGTGACCTCAGGCCTGACATACCTCACACTTCCTAGTCCTTAAGATGAACATAGAATTATTAATTTTTGCCTGCTGTTTTCTGTGACATTCATTGCTGTAATACAAGAGTGTTTTGTAATGAATTAATTTCTTATTGCAACAGTTCTGCGAGTGAAATAAATTTTACCTTTATTCAGGGTGAACAGGAGTTTCGACTGCTAGAGACACACTGCTTGGGTGAGCCTGGCTGAAGCTGCAACAGCCCAGTTTTTTGAAGCGCTCAGTAAGGCTCATTTAAAAATTTCCAGTGGCTTCTTCCAATTCAATTTCTTGTTAACAGCATTGGTTGAAATTAAACTTCGCCTTTGGGAGAGAAATAAAAGAAAGTCTGTCCTCACATTTGTCCAGGATATTCTGATTCAACCTTTAATTCTGCAATTATTTTGTTTCCAGGTATCGTTATAAAGCTGTCTTTAAGCGGGTTCCACACACCTTCATGTAGTAGAGCATAGCGACAAAGCAAAGTACA
The DNA here is from genome assembly GCA_008711295.1 of Anarhynchus alexandrinus. Lineage (NCBI taxonomy): Eukaryota > Metazoa > Chordata > Aves > Charadriiformes > Charadriidae > Anarhynchus > Anarhynchus alexandrinus. Next base: position 6,617,103 of record VUYV01000017.1, on the reverse strand, counting down.
GATTTTTACTGTTTAAGTAACTCAAAGCGGTAAAGGAGCACCAAGCCAGGATGTATTTGTATCCCCGTTGCCGCGCGGGAATTTCGGCCCTTTCCCCGCAGAGCGGCGGCCGGCGGTGCCCGCAGGGCCGTGACCGGGCAGCCCCGAGGCCTCCAGCCCCGTCCCTCACCGTTGCGGACCCACCTTCCAGCCGCAGCTCGGAGCAGCGGGCCCGGCCGCCTCTCCCTCCCGCCCCCACCGGGCCGCCGCCGGCCGCGCCGCTGTCTCCTACGGTAAACCAACCGCCGCCCGCCCGCCTCACACCCTCGCTTCCTCCCTCCTCCGTCTCCATCTCAATGTCTTCTCCTTGAGCTACCGTGCCCGCCGCCCGGCCCCACAACGCGGCCTCCGCTCCCCCCAACCCACCCGGTTGCCAGAGCCAGCGGGGCGCCGGTTCCGCCGGGGCGGGCCCTGTCAGGGCCGGCGGCCGTTGGGCCGGTGTCCGGGCACGGGCGGCCGTTGGGCCAGTTGCCGGGTGCGGACGGCCGCGGCCGGTTCGCGCCGGCTTCGGAAGGAAGCGGCGGCACGATGCTGGTGACTACAAGGGCCCTGCTGCTGCGCCTCTTGGAAAAGGTATTTAAGAAAGGGCAGAAAACACCACACGGGGCAGAGGGGGCGGGAAGAAAAAGAGGGAGAGACGTGAGAGGGGACACCGAGGCCAGAGGAGGAGGAACGGGGGGTTAAGCCGGGTCTGTTTTGCCTGGCAACTGGCAAGCGGTATCTCGACCCAAGAGCTGTCTCACCCATGTTCTTGCCGTTTCTACCCCCGTGCTGCTGTGGGGAGGGTCGGGGGGTGGCTGCCGGCCCATGGCGAGCACAAGCCTGTTACCTCTGAAGTAAACGCATGGCCAGCGGGGAAGAAACCCGCTCCTTACAGAAAGGGTTCGCCGCAGCGGTTTGGTCTCAACCCAGTCGTAAGGTTTCACCCCAGCTGTTTGACAGAAGCACGAACAGAGAGGGTGAGATTTTGGGATCACCTGCAGGTGCCCGTGCAGGTGATGCCCAAGGGGGTCTCACCTCCCCGGTCCCTGTCGCCTGTGGCCTGTACCATTTTTGGCCTCGTACTTCTCTTTCTTCTTCTCTGAGGTCCTGATCTTCTGCCTTTCCAACAGTTTCTGCACACACTCATTGCACCGCCACACCTCCACGTTCTTGCTCTAACCCACCTTATGCTTCTCCTTCCTGTCTCTGGTGTCTAATCTCCATTCTTCCCGTGCTCCTCCTCCTTTCACTTCTCTCCAGTTTGGATCTTCATGCCCTTTGCTACGTGGATTCAGTAGCAAAGGCAATGAAAGCACAGGAAAGAACCCACAACAGTTCTCAGCATTTTGAAAAGCAGCATCATTAAAAGCCTCTCTCAGGCTTTGTGACTTTCTCTTATACATGGGTGAGTATCGGGCTCATTTCAGACAAAATTTGGTCAATTTATCTCATACAGAAAGATGTTTCTACTGGTCCTACATGAACTAAGATAGGTCTATCATGAAATTAGGCTAGATTCTCATAAGGATGGTAAAATCATCCCTGACATCAGGGTGATCCTCCCACCAAATTTTGATTCTGGTTCTAAAGCATAACAGCACAGGAGCTTTGTATTGAATGGCCGTGAGAATTTTATAGTCATTAGATAGTGTATTTCCCCTGATGTATTCTTGGAAACGGCTGAATTGTTTTGGTTGAAAATTCCACAAATGAAAAAAAAAAGGCAAAATAAAATAGCCACAACAATAACAACAGAAAAAAACACATGGTTGATCACAACCTCAACTAAGTTCTTGTCACTGAAAACTTCAGCTTGAATGAGTGTAATTTTGCATAATTACAACTGGCCCAAGACAGACTCTTATGATACTGAAAGTGTTGGGCAACACCGCTACCACATTTCAGTCTGGTATGAAAAGTGGATCATTCTTCAATACATGTTCCTAATTTTGATATACTTCTTAAATTGTTTGTGTTGGGAAAGCTGGGACAGTAATTCATATAGGTAGCTTTTCTATTAATGTGTATGATTGAATTTTTCAATCTGAGTATTTTTACTGTATCTCTGAGGTCTGGGAATCAGTGCATCCCCTATCATACTCATTAGTTACAACAGAGAAAAGCTATCACTGGAGAAGCATAATCCCTCTACACTTAATAAATGAAGACAAGTATGCTTAAGCACTTCAAGTTTATTACATTGTTGCCATAAACAGGCTAGAAAGATGAAATGTCACATATGGAAAGATAATTTGGAGCACAAACCCCAACATTTAGAGAGAGTTGCTTGGAAAAGAAAAGAGAGAACATATTGAGGAGGTGCAAATTTGCTGTTTGCAGATGTTTGTTGACATCAAAAATACTGAATTATTAAAGCAACTGTAGAAAATTGCATTTATACATAAAAATCTTTCATTACTTCAAAATATTATTATCAAAATACATTATTATTATTATTATCATCATCATCATCATTATAATCATCATCATCATCATCATCATTTTGAAGCTCTTACTCATTTTTGCCTGGAAGAAAAAACTTGTTTCCTTAATACATTTGACAGTTTGGGTGGGTTTCCAGAATCTAGAATGATCTCCTTGGCTAGGAAGCCATCTGGCACTTGCCCTTAATCTTTTCCACAATTCATATCGGCCAGATGAGCAACAATGTTTATTATTTTCACAGCCACCTGCCCCACCATTAGTCCCTACATAAAATTAACCTGGTTTCAGGTAAGTAGCTTTTAAGGATCCTTTGTACATGTTTAGGAATCTGACTTTAGGCATTTCCTTTTTTAAGTGTTGACCACTATTTCCAATCTGGAACATAAAAATGAAACGTTTGAATTTTAAACATGCAATGTTTGGATAAGTTGAGAGTTTCCTACATACCTATTAAGTGCATTTTTTCTTTTAAACTGGCAGTTACTGGTATAAATAGCACTGAAATTTTGGCAGTAAGTGAATCTAAGAATATGGATTTGTCAACTTCAGATCCCAAAACACTACTGTAAAATACTTATTTTTGGACCTAACTGTCCCAGTATGAAACTGCCAATCAGACAAATACAACATAGAAGAAAAGTTAAAAAATACATGCTTTAGGTAATATTTTCAGCAAAGTGTACCAATGGTCACAGAACAGTACTATTGATATAATTATTCTATGAAGCCACAGATGAAATAAAGACAAAATTTTGATGTAGAATCCACTGAGTTTGTACTTACCCCTTATCTCATGCCATGCATAAAGCCTGGGCAAAGATATGTAAGATCTGGAGGCTAAGCATTCCTCTTGACAGGAACAAGCTTCCAGTGGAGATAATGTAAATGGAGAATTCAATCATCTTTAAGAAACCTTCCTCTCACATAAGTGCTTATACCACAGTGAGGATGATGGTTACAACAATGAATTTCCTCCCTATTCAGTCTCCCCCTGGAAATACAGAATTCAGTTTTGATATATGGTAGGACACACATATAGTCAATGAAAAATAAGAATAATACAATAAAGAAAATGAAATCCCTATGTCATATGATTTTACTTCAAAAATGGGAAGTATGCCACAACATATGTCATTTTTGCTATTAAAATCTTACAGAAAAAAAAAGTAAAGCAATACCATGAAAAAAAGCAAAACTGTTTTCTAATTTTGGTAGATGGTAGGCAGACAGTGAACTCAGAATATTAATCCTATTTACATGTACAAGGGGGACTTAGCTTTTACGCTTTCTGTGAGCAAGTATGTCTGCACAAACAACACTATAGTGTGTGTATACTGTGGCACCATTTTTAGGGCTCCCACACAATAGTTGATTTCTCAGAGAAAATCACAGCTTTTCCTCAAACACTGTGCCTGCTCTATTTAGGAACTGCAAGGCCTGGGACGAGGGCAGGCAGAGCTTACAGGAACCTCGTGGGCTGCCTCAAACCTGTTTCTGCCTCAGTTGTTGCCATGGAGCTTTGGAGAGTTTGACAATTCAGGGCAATCACTGGATGTCTTATTCGCTCCCCATTTTCATGTTGTTTTTCAAAAAGGCTCTGGCTAACATTCGCCAAGGAGGATTTCTCTCCACAAACTTTGCAGCCTATACTAACGCTGTCAATGAGGGCCTTAACATTTAAGGAAAGAGTGCTGTGTAGACAACTGAGGGCATCTAAACCTGTCCAGGGAAGTCCACTACACCCTGGAGCCTGGAAAATCCAGCTTTTCTCAGGGTGCAGGTGTAAATTAGGTTTACTTTCTCTCTGTTGAGCTAAAGGTTAAAACATGGTTTGAGAAGGCTAAAAATAGTGATCAGCATACACTACAGGATGCAGCCATGCAGGTCTAGATTATATTTAGCAGTCCATAGCTGACTACACCTCTCAGCTAGACCATGAGGCTGGCTACATAACCACAGTGCAGGAAGGGTCTCAGAGCTTCTCTCTTCTCCCCACTCTATCTGCAGCTGGAGCTTTGGTTATCTCCTCTTTCCATCCTGAGTCTGGACAGGATCTCTTCCTGTCTACCTGTTCTTTGTAAGAGCTCGTGACTGGGCACTAGGATACTGCATGGTAAAATAAGAAATTATCATCTTCTTCCTAATTCTCCGGTTACAGCACTGTGAAGGAACAGTGATAACCTTTGTTAAAATATGCTGTGAGAAGCAACAGTCTTTCCATAATTTTGTGAGAGTCATAACAGCGACTTTGAGTGTTTTAGAAAAAACAGACCTCATAAAGCAGAATGTGAATTTGTGAACAGAGTTCTCACAATGAGTGACCTTCCTGTTGTATGCCAGTTGGTAACAGGCCTGTGCCAAGATCACACTGCTCTTCGCTGCTGCCAGTATGTCACTATACATCCCTGATACACAGATGTTGTGAAGGTGAGGGAGAATTTGTGGAAGGCTCCTTGCTCAGGGGTTATCCATCAAGAAACCTAGCACCTCTGTCAGCAGACTTGTGCAAAAACACTGCACAATGTGCTGGCAGTACGCTTCTGTGTCTGAAGTCAAATTAAGACAGTACCACTTCTACTTGTCCCTGCCAGCACACAGCCTCACAACCTCCCTGAATCTGCCTGAAACTGAGGGCAGGGGTTTCTGACATTTAGTCACAGTGGTATAACCCCAAAGCAATGCCTTGAGGCAGACATGAAAAGGGTATCAGTGGGTTATGGTTCCCCCTCTTCCTGTACAACCTCCTGATGCGCTGTGATATGTAAAGGCCCGAAGAGCGTTGGGCAGAATTCTTGTTTTTTTACCCTGAAGGTATCAGAAATGTAAATGTCAGAATGTAAATGTTTCCCAGAGGTTTCCTCTAAGCGTGATTTTCTGCAGGTCTCCTGACAGTGATTCATGCAGTGTTCATGCAGCTCTTCAAGTGCCAGTAATCAGGAAAAGTGTCTTTAGCAATTACCCTGTTTAGTCCTGATCACATCATCTCTACCTGACAAGATGGTGGCACTACTTGGACTTGATAAAAGCACCTGCAGCACGTGGAGGCCTACACTAGCTGTTTTTCCTCCCCTGTCAGAGACACCTTACATCTGGTAACATAATTAATAGATGATATGTTATATTTTTCTCAAATTTATTATATGTCCCACTGAATTGAATGAGATATTTCTGTTCACACATATACCTATTGTTGCTAGGATTTATAATGTAACATCACCAGCCTCTTAATGCCTTTTGAGATGATCTGAAGCTAATCAGCATGTTCAAATGCCCTTGCTTCATGCTCTGGAAGTGCTATGGAAAGTAAATTATGCTTCACGTTCGTTGTCAAAAAGCTCTGTAATGGCGAGACTCTCAGAATTTATTCTTTTGGAAAGGAATGAAGTGGGTTCTGCTTACTCTGTGAAGTAGGAAATTCATTCTATCCTAAGATCTAAGGACACCCTCAGAGGTAAGAAGAAAGGACCTCCAAACCATGCTGTATGTTCAGTGGTGCCTGCCCCAGCCCCGAGCTAAGAGTTGCCACTATGCATTTTTTTAACTCAATTCCAACCTACCACTGCAGTTGGCACTAGTGGGTATCCTGCCACTAACACCAATGGGTTGTACCCCACCAAATAAAAGCTTTTGAATTTCTGATCTTGGATATTGCTTGAAAGCAAGTATGTAGGGATAAAGCACATCAGATAAAAATTTAAGGTGGTCTTCATGGCACTGTAATATGTATTTTCAATAAATCCAGATTCCCCCCAAAAGAACTCTGATTCCAGAGTTTACTGCTAGAGCTGGGAGGAGCACTCAGAAGTACAAGTTCCTGTTTGCCCATTTTCTGCTAGTATGTGAGGTAGACAGCTTTTTTTCCCAGAGGTAAGGCAGAAATATGAGTGAATGAACCACCTCTTACAGAATGGAGTGTGCTAATGAAACATTTATACACCACCAGTGCAAAAGTCTGGAATTAAAAATTGAAAGGCCTATTCATATTACAATTTGCTTTCAGGATTGGCACTAATTGGCAATGCTGTTGGCAGTCTCAACAGGGAGGGCAAGCACTGAGTAAGCATGGAGACTTACTCATCCAAAGAAATGGTTCTTCCAGGTCAGGCTTAATGCACATTTACTATGCAGAAGGGGAGCAGAGCTGCATTGATGCCAGTAGTGTAATTGTATTATTTGGAGTGCCTTGTATTTGCCAGGTCTGTTAGTCTTGTCTGGGGATTTTCTCAGGTGCTAACCCCACTCTATCAGTGTGTTTTGAAAACTGCTTCTTGCAGATGTGGACTTTTGCCTAAATATGCAGAATCAAAGGGAAAGAATATTCTAAGCAGTATAAAAAAGAATTTCATGGAACACTGCCTAGTTCAAAAAGGCAATGATTTGAAGACAACTATGTCATAAAACTGATGCAGTAGCTACTACAAAACTCTACTTTTTGCATTTGACCCATTAAAGCTGTAATATGGGACAGATGTTTGCCTTGCTAAAACCCTTGTTCCCCCTCTTTTAATTTTTTCTTGAGTGGTATAGTGTTTCTCTCTGCCTTTTCTCTGGTTTATTCAATACACTGCTGCAATATTCACTTCCTTTGCCTGTCATTTGTACCATGTATCTGCTCCTTTGATTCCTCGCTATCATTTCTTCGTAAAGACCCTGATCCTTATCTTCAAGGCCCAATTACAAAACCAATCATTATCTTCTTACATGTCTTTTCATGCTGTCTCATGCATAGCTATGATTTACTTACCATTTTTCTACACCTCTTCATGCTTTTTTCCAGTGTTTCCCTTGTGGAGACCTTGTGCCAAACTTGTCAATAAATCTGTTAGCCAGTCATTCTTCCAGTCCTTCAAGAACACAGAGAGTGTAAGCATTTCCCAAGCATTAAAAACCAGGTATATAATCAGGGAGTTCTGAGATGCATTTTCTTTTCTTGTATTTTGTTTTCAGTTAGCTGACATGAGAGCACTGAGTAGTGCACACAGTGAACAGCTGTACCAAACCATAGGACTATTTTCCTTAATTATAAATTATGGGAAAATTGTCTTTTACTTTCAGTTTGTGCAGTGACTGCGACTTGTGGAGAGGAGGTACGATCCTGCTGTAAGGAAGGGGGAGGAAAGGGACATTTCTTTGCCAGAGGTGCAGACGCAGGAGAGGGAAAGATCAGCAGTGGGGTAGGAGCAGCCTGCTGTGGCTGTGCTGCATGGATTGGGTGGCTGCTGTGTGTACTGCGGGGAAGACAGAAGGGGAAGGTGGAGCAGATCAGGGGATGGCTGCTTGTAAAAGTACAGGGAGAAAAAAGCATGTGAATAGGTGAATGTTGCCAAAGCTGAGCCTGGCTCCTGCTGTAGCTGAGGCTGGACCCCTCTGAGCTACACAGTTCTCTCCCTACTCTTTACCAAATGAATCCAATGCCTGACAAGAGGTGCTCAGAACTTATTCAATATGGACATCTTCTCAAAAACTTTTTTCAAAATGAGCTTCTCAAGTCATGCCAGATATTCAGTGTTTTGCCACAAAATATATCATTGATTTGTGCTTTTACCCGAGTGGAAAAATGATGTAAACTTCTATCTTTGCTGCTGTTAGCTTTAGCTCTCTTTTAGGAACTATAGGCAGTATAGCACTCGTCTTCTGTTTGTGTAAGATGTTAACAGAGCACGTCACCTGGCATAGTCTCTAGGCCAGAGCAGAACAATACTGTCACTTGTCTTCTGTAACTCTGAGGTGATACAATAAATCCTGAGTGCCTTCTCAGATTTCAGTTTATGGCATAAATTAGAGCAGTTCAGTGACTATTTTAATATATGCCGTGCTGCCCCCAGATTACAGGGGCTGTTCTGGCAGCTGATAATAACTGAAGTGTAGAAGCGATTTGGCTAAGCTCTGTTTTTTCCAGTCTCATCTCAGGCAGTAAGAGAAAGAAAGGGAAGTGACAAAGATCTGCAATGTTGCTTTTCACCACCTGGCAATTTTCTTACACATTGCGAATTCCCAGGTAGGAAATTAAGCCAGTTGTTCAGCTATGAGAATGAACCAGAGGCAGAATCTGACTGGAGGAGGTTTGGCTTTAAAATCTGAGGACTCAGGAATTACGAGTAAGTCCAGGTTTTGGAGATACAAGAGCTCGTGTGCAGAACCTGGAGCACTGAGGAGAAACTCTTTTCTCTGATTAGTTAGAATTATTATAGTTAGTTTTGAGGTAGTATATGTGTATAATTCATTTAACCAAAATCAGTTTTTGTGTTTCTGCATATATCTCATGTTTCCTTATCATTAAATATTGGCATAGGCAAATTTCTGGGTCAAATTCTGTCCCTAGTGACTATTATAATCCTCTTCCCCAATAAATTAACTTCTAGGCATTTTAAGGGCTTGATCTAAGTACTGACAAGAAACCACAGAGAACGATCAGCATTGTTACAACCTAATATCCAGCTTTAACAGCTCATGCAAAGGAGAGGATTGAGATTTGGAGAATTTTATATAGTTATTTTTCCTTCCACTATTAATCTGATGATCCATATAGTCATTATAACATTAAAAAAAAAAAGTTTTTTCCATTTACCATCTGGGTATACTGGATAAACAGGTCAAATTACAAATCTGAAAAAGGGGAGACTTGCATTCTGATTCCTACTTTCATTATCTATGGACTGTGTTAATTAGAGCACATCAATAACTGGTCTGTGCTCACATTTCTTTTTCTATGAAATGGAGATGATATCTACTCTGTAGTGATGCTGTGGGACTTTATTCATTACCAAAGCGCTTAATCTGTTTTGATTCCACAATTGGATTAGCCCTGGGGACCCTGGGCTGTACAGGCATAAGCAAATAAGGCTCTGGTGTATATAGGTGTATATTTATATATAATACTAGTACATTAGAATAGGACTTATGTTATCATTATAGACACCTCAGGATGAAAAAAAAAAAAAAGAATTTTCAAGAGAATATTTTAAGAATTGACAGAGCAACCAGGTTTAAAAGCCATTTAGGTCCTTAAAGATGAAGGAGTTGTCTAGGAGGATTTGCAAAAGCTTTCAGGTGCCTAACTCCTATGATCTCCTTTGGTTTCAATGCCTCTGAAAGCCTGGCCACAAATCCCAATGTCAATGCCCATTTCAAAGTCAAACACCCAAAGGGACTTTGTTTGCTGCAAGATCGTAACTAGGTGCCTGTAGCCTTTTGCAAACGATACAAAGCTGGCCAAGCCGCTGCGATAAACCGCCTATAGCTCCTTTTTAAAGGAAGAGGGGGGCGTAGAAAACCCTACCGTCCTGCGAAATACCTGCCCCCACTTCACCCCCGGGCATCGCCCCGCAGCCGAGCGGAGCGCCGCTCGCCGTGCCCCCGCCCCGCCGACGCGATCCCGGCTGGCCTCGGGCCCTGGCAGACCCCGCTGCCCTCTCCGCACCGCGGGCTGCCGCCGGGCGCCTCCCTCGACCCGGGCAGGCGGCGGGACCGGGCTGCCGGGGACAGGGACCACCAGCCTCAGGGCGTCGCGGCTTCGCCCCTACCTCCGCTCGCGGCAGCGTCAGGGATCCCCCGTCCCTCGCTCCCGTCCCTCGCCCCCTGCCCTCGCCCGCCGGCAGACCCAGCCCGCTGCTGCCCGCGCCGCCCTAAAACCGCTCCGCCAGCGGAGCCGCCGGGTCCCCGCGGCGGCCCCGTCCCTTCCCCTCCCCGTCCCTCCCCGTTACCTGCCACCCTCCCGCACCGCTCCGCCGCGCCGAGCCCGCCCCCGCTGCGCCATTGGCTCCGCCCGGCCCGGCCCCGCCCGCAGGCACCACCCGCCGCCCCGGCAGCACGGTGGCCGCCCCGGTCCGGGCAGCTGCTGCTACCGCCGCCGCCGCGACGCTGCGCTCTGCGGGG